>CM067319.1:31131185-31467592 GCA_034231615.1 Meghimatium bilineatum | reverse complement strand
TTTCTTATTTGAACCATCTAAATGTTGCGCATTGGTGCGCAACAATACTTTCTTCTTTGAGTCATCTAAATGTTGCGCATTGGTGCGCAACAATACTTTCTTCTTTGAGCCATCTAAATGGGGCGCAACAATACTTTCTTCTTTGAGCCATCTAAATGTTGCGCGTTGCGTGCGCAACAATACTTTCTTCTTTGAGCCATCTAAATGTTGGTATGTATGTATGTGTGTGTGTGTATGTATGTATGTATGTGTGTGTGTGTGTGTGTGTGTGTGTGTGTGTGTGTATGTATGTATGTATGTATATATATATATATATATATATATATATATATATATATATATATATATATATATATACGGTTGAAATATATTCGATTTAAATACCTTATTTTAATATCCGAGTACACCATTAATTCCCACAATCAGATAACAGGTTTATGGTGAGCACCTACGTTGGCGTGGTTCACACGCACGCGGGTGAAGAGAAAGCTATTAATGCCAGATGTTGCTACCTGTCGTTATCGCGGAAATCTTGTAAGGATTTTCACACGGAAAAGTACGCGTCCGTAGTATTTCATCAATCAAGTGGCCCACCCCTAAGTAACTCAGTGGAAAATTACGGTTCAGCTGACCTTTTGTTATAGCGCCGACCTAGTTGAGAATGACCGACCTTCAACCGGTCAGCCACCGTGGTAGTTTCCGTTTACTTCTAAACCAGAACAAAATAAGACAGTGGAAATTTTTAAGTGAAAAAGAGCAATATTTTCTTCAACCGGGTTGAACTAAAGTTAAATAGGGCAGTGGGCCCCACCGATATCATGATCCCCACCCCGCCCGCGTATGCCGGGCACACACATACCGCGCGATTTCGGCCGGTTTCGACCGTTTTTTGACATGTTTCGCCACCATATTGAATGTGCGAGCACACTCAGCACATTCGATTGCACACTCGGGCACATTCGATTGCACATTCGGTTGCACATTCGGTTGCACACTCGGCACACTCGGCACATCCAGCACACTCGGGGCTCGTTCCAGCCCTGATACACTACTTATGCTCGGAAAATCAAGGAGAAATCTCATAACCGCACAGGGTGTGTCCCTTGTGCAACCAAGGATGATCCGCATCGCTTCGTTTTGAATTCTTTCCAGCCTCTAAATCTGTGTTTGACTGGCGGTGATAGTGGCGCCTGCATATTCAATGACAGCGAGGACAAGAGCTTCGTATAAGATTACGAGTTGTGGTTGTTTAGTGTCAGCCGTTGCAATTACTCTCAGAGCTGAAAGTCATTTACGGGCCTTCGCGATAACATGATCAACGTGTTCCCGGAAACACAGACTACGATCAAATCGCACGCCCAGGTATTGTAAGAATGAGGTCCTGATTACATCGTACCCTCTCATCTCTACCGTAGGTGTCGTAGACTTAACGATGTGATTGTTAAGAGAGAACTATGTCACCGCAGCCTTCTATTGGTTGATCAGTGCCCCAGAATCGTCACAGGGTACATTATACTTAGCACTATACATCTATAGTTCACTACACTCAGCACTATACAACTAGAGCATATGCATTTAACACTATACAACTAGAGTACATAACACTTAGCACTATTCAACTAGAGTACAATACTTAGAACTATACAACTAGAATACATCACACTTAACATTATACAACTAGAGTACATGACACTTAACACTATGCAACTAGAGTACATGACACTTAACACTATGCAACTAGAGTACATGACACTTAACACTATACAACTAGAGTAAGTGACAATTAACACTATACAACTAGAGTAAGTGACAATTAATACTATACAACTATAGTAAGTGACAATTAACACTATACAACTAGAGTAAGTGACAATTAACACTATACAACTAGAGTAAATATTACGCGTAGAACTATACAACTTGTAATAAAAATAGATCAATTACCCATACTATTTTTTCCTTACCCTAGTGGCGCTCTCGACAAAATGATCACGTAAACGAAGAGAGCTGTATTTTATTCTAGTACCTCGTCAATAACATTTGTTTTCACTCATTTATATCTAAAACTTTGCATTTATCTTTCTCTTTCTTCCTCAATCTCTTTCCTTCTTTCTCTATCTGTATCTCGCATTATCTCTCCCTCCCTTCTCTCTCTCTCTCTCTCTCTCTCTCTCTCTCTGATTCCCATAGAGCTATCATATGAATTGTAATCCATTCTGGCAATTAAATATCCACAGAACATGGACACAGACAAGATTGACAAATATACAAAAGCCCATTTGTAGAAAAAGCTAGCAAGCCCCTTCTAAGGTTCCATCATGAACTGACCATTGTCAGTATGTGACACATTCACAGAACCTTCAAGTCCTCAACTTTTTCTGAATGTTAGTTTTTACAAAAGAACCTCGTGACCAGACATCAGCTTCTGGTCGACCTTGGATGACCCTCGATACAGGAACACGCCCACTTTGCACGCGTGCCTGCGTCGCTATGTCCTGTTGGGTCGCGTGCTAGAGAAAAGTGGAGATGATGGCGCTGTTGTTTTTCACTTTGTCACTATTTGTCTGTCCACTTGGATAGCTCTGCGTGGCGTCCTGGGCCCTGGCCTGGAGTAGTTACTGCCGATAACACGTCTTTTTGATGAGTACCCCTGGACCAGAGTGGAAATGATAACATCAATTTCTGGGAATAATAACAGCGATAAGGAATAGCTTGGGTGCATCAGCAAGTCAATGAGTAGGGCAATTTAGGGGTTAGCATACGTGGTGATGTCCATGTTTGAGGACATAGAGAGGGATGGGGCAAACATATTTAGACGAGAGAGGGGAGGATGAAAGTCCGTAGATAAGGGGGTTGGGGGTTTAAACACATGCCCCCTTAGCAAATCAGAACATGACTTTTAGTATTAGCAAATTAGCGGGTGGGCAGAAAGCCAAAGCACCAAAGCACCAGCACCCCTCCTTTTAGCCGTTAGCAATTTTTCACAAAAAGGTCATCAAATATTTTATGAAAAAGTGAAATTGACACAACGGCAACGTACGAATAACCGTTTCTTGGGTAAAACCATCCTAACTTAGGAAAACGTATTTACGGCTCTAGGAAGGGGGAGGGTGATGTCATGTCATAAATGAAATTGGTAGAGGCAGTGACAATATAGATATCATGTCATATGTTTACAAGTTATAAGATTAGGCCACAATCAGCTTGGATAAGTGCGTGTATGGGTTGTATAAGTGTGTGGATAGATTATATACGTGTTTGGGTGGATTGTATAAGTGTTTGTGATTGGAGGGCGAAACATTTCACAATTGTAAACACATTAAACATGTAATAATAATCAGTACCGTATATATGACTATTTAGAGGAAATGGGAGAGGGGTGGGGCCTTAGTAGAAAAAAAAACATTTTACGTATTTCAGACGAGCTTCTTTTTAAATAGAAGAAAAGCAGTTTTTTTACTTCAGTTTTCTATGAACTTTTTTGTGAGAAGAACCGCTACATTTCCGGTATAATAATTCAGCAACAACTTTCTGTAAATCGTGATATAAATCTGAAGGTTTTACACACGACACAAGTCTTGACCTCTATTACTGTGACCACACACACACACACGACACAAGTCTTGACCTCTATTACTGTGACCACACATACACGACACCAGCCTTATACGTTCATGAGGTCAACCTCTATTACTGTGACCACACACACGACACCAGCCTTATACTTCATGAGGCCAACCTCTATTACTGTGACCACACACACACGACACCAGCCTTATACTTCATGAGGCCAACCTCTATTACTGTGACCACACACACATGACACCAGCCTTATACGTTCATGAGGCCAACCTCTATTACTGTGACCACACACACGACACCAGCCTTATACTTCATGAGGCCAACCTCTATTACTGTGACCACACACACGACACCAGCCTTATACTTCATGAGGCCAACCTCTATTACTGTGACCACACACACATGACACCAGCCTTATACGTTCATGAGGCCAACCTCTATTACTGTGACCACACACACATGACACCAGCCTTATACGTTCATGAGGCCAACCTCTATTACTGTGACCACATACCGTATTTGTTTGCTGTTTTGCAAGTGACATTCTTAAAACATGAATATTACTTGTACCAAGTTTTTGAAACGCAGTTACCAAACACAACTTTGGAATACTTATGCAGGAAAAAAACAAATACACACAAATCATACAGGACTGTAGATTACTGGACTAACACATACACATAAGTTGCACGAGTATGTGGATTACTGGACAAACACATACACACAAGTTACAGAGGTATGTAAGATTTCACGTGAAGTCACATTAGTGTCAAACAACTGGTCAAATGTAGACAAACACAAAGAACAAGTACGGTAGTTTCAAATATGGAGTGAGAATGAATGTTGGGTGCTTCCATGAAATAATATAAATTTCAGAACTTTGTATACAAGATACGACTCAGCAGGACCATACAAACTTCTTCGGTAATAGGATTGAAAAAGGGGGGGGGGGGAAGTAATCAGGAAGTTTAACCTTTAAAAAAAATATTTTTCGCTAATATTCATCGCAATTCAATTTTTTTTTCAATAGATTTATAATGCCTTTATTCGTGCACATTCGCAAACCCTATATTACACTGTAGTTTTTTTTTTTTTTTTCAACCTAACAATTTCGACTCAATATCTTCGTCATTAGTTTTCACAATTGTAACGGTTGCTTCCCTTCAAAGCCAGATGTTTTCAATATACACCCTGTATCCTTGAAATTTTGGAAATGACACATGGTTTGTATGATTATCTGGCGTGCATTCGAATTTTCAAATTGTGAAAGCAATTTTTGTGCCCAATAAATAATAAATGTTTGTGCATTTTTACCTTTTATATTCTCTTATTTAGTTTCACTTTAGTGTTTTCGAAATATTCAAAATTGATACCATTTTAGTGCTTTCTGGAGCGATATAGTCAGTATTGATAACACTTCAGTGTTTTTTGTACGAAATATTTAGTATTGATACCACTTTATATTTCGGGCAGTCTCTATACCGGGTAGTAATTCGGTGTTTCAGTGTATTTCTGATGGAATATGTGATTTCTACATCTGAATGTGATAGATTAGAACACAGTGTAACCATTTAGAAACTCTGAAACAACGCTGTGACACATCTAGCAAATCGACAGCAACAAAACACACTGCTCATAGAAAATGAAGAGTCCTTCAAGCGACGACCAAAGGAAATTAGGAAGCATTGTATCGAGTGAAGGAAAACAGTAAAATGTAAACTTAGACAGTAAAGTTGCATTATACAAGACTATTATTATTCCATCACTGCGCTAACAGTGCCAAACCTGGACAATGGCAGCACAAGACAAACGAAAAATAGTGACAGCAGAAATAAGATGTCTACGAATAATACTCGGAGTGTCATTAAGAGATAGAATTAGAAACGATAACGTCAGAAAGATAACCAAAACAAGTAAAAACACTTGATCACCTAGACACCCAATACCCTACCTCACAGTGGATTCATGTCTTCACAGATGGATCATCAGAGGGTGCAGTAAAGAAAGGAGGAGCTGGGATACTAATACTCATACCAAACACCCCAAAACTAGAACTCTCAATTGCTACTGGCAAATTATCAACAAATTACAGGGCAGAGCTACAAGCAATCTTGGAAGCATCAAAGGCTCTAGAGGAACGGAGGCTCAAAGGAGCTAACATAGTCTTCTTGTGTGACTGCATGTCAGTACTCCAAACCATCCAAAAGGAACCTAAAGATCTCCTAACAAAAACAACTGTAGAACTTCTAAATCAACTATCTGCCAACAATAAAGTTGTGCTGCAGTGGATCCCTGCACACTGTGGAATAGCAGGAAATGAAGGAGCTGACAGACTGGCAAAAGCAGGTGCAAAAAAGGAACAATTCCACCACAGAATATCACTGACTGAAGCAAAAACCCTCATCAAAGGAATATACAAACATACATGGAGTCAGAGAACAGGCAGTAACTTTCCACAGGACCCTATTCTAAAGCTAAACAGGTCACAACAAACCACAATTTTTAGACTTCGCACAGGACACTGCAGACTACAAGCACATCTCCACAAAATTAAGGCTGCCCAAACTGACCAATGCCCATGTCAAAAGGGTCCCCAGACTCCAGAACATATTCTGCAGACATGCCCACTCTTTGATGACGTGAAAACCAAAATATGGCCTCAAGAGACAGATCTGAAGGTGAAGCTGTGGGGCAACCGTGAGGACCTCCTGCTGATGACTGAATTCATGGAGGCGGCCCACCTTCCTGTATAGACTTATGAGCATAGGAAACTGATCGCAGAAGAAAAACCAAAACAATACTAGTATTGGAACACATCAGAAGGCAACAGATCTAGTGGTTTTCACACGCTTCCAGACTAACAACAGATAGCATGCTACAAATGACCATGACACATGGACATCACGGCTATAAAGCCAAATGCAGACCATGTACAAGATGGACCACAGAGATCAAAGAGGCCACAGGAACAAGCTTACAAACAGCACACAAGAAGGGTATCTCCAGAGAACTCTTCCACCCCTGACGCCGCAAGGCAAACAAAGACCACAGCGTATAGATAGACCAATTTATTGTTTTCTGAAACGAAATATTCAGTATTGATACCACTTTAGTTTAAACGTGTACCACTTTAGTGTTTATTTTTGTGGAAATTATCAGTTTTTTCTTTTTTAAAAATCAAAAAAATCACAGTATATAGAAAAAGGGCAACATCCCAATGGAGACATTATTATACTTTTTCAATTTTGTAAAACATAGTATGCATATATGAATCTAATGCTTTTGAAATATCTATTAATCATATTTTTATCAATTGAATTTGGCACAAAATGTTTTAATGCTCGACCAGTGACTTACCTTGTACAACAGATAAAACATCAGTGGCTATGAAATAAATAGGTACTGGTAATGCGATGGCTGGGGTATCATAGGGCAAATACCAAAATGAACGGAAATAGCTGTATGTGTTATCTATATTTATCAACAAAACGATGTTTCTCGTAAGAGTATATTTTGTTAATAAATATTGATAACACATTTACCTATTTCCGTTTATTTCGGTTCTTGTACCAAGTCTTTGAAACGCAGTTTGAGCACCACCAGTCTGGAACATTGATCGAGAACGATAGACATATCTACATACCTGATGCCACGATTTCAAATTATCCAATATCTTCCCACCCTTGTCTCTTATATCCCACGTGTGCTTGGTGTGACTATTACATTGTTTGATGTGTGTGACAACTAATTGATTCGTGTGATAGCACTTGTGTTTTTCTTTGGCCATCTCATTGTGGGGATTTTGGAGAGGAGTTGGGCATCACCATATTAAAACAAGGCTACTAAACTGCCAGTTTGAAATAGTAAAATCCCTCCAGGGCCAGATAAATGGAACACATTATATGGAACAAAACAACAGCTCACAAACACATGCATATATCACACAATGGCATTGGTCAAAGGGCATGCGCCCATGGTTTACGCCCAAATATTAAGTAAATTTCCAAACTCATCAGGGTGGTAGAGGATAGAGATGTGTGGAGATATATCTGCGCCAAATGCCTCAATGTGACACCCCTAAGAGCCTGACAGGATATAGCGTTATTATTGTTATTATTATTATTATTATTATTATTATTATTATTATTATTATTATTATTCCAAACCTCACCTCTGACATTGTGAACTTTTTTCTAGTGTTATTAGTTAACGTTATTTTAATGTCGATCCTGTGCTCGTTGATTTCTTTAATGAAATATATTATATTTAACAGAAATATTACGCATACGGTTGCATCTGTGGGTATCACCAATGGTTCCCTAGAAAATCACCCATGCAACATAAAACCTTAGTAGATGACATGCGGTTATACTGAGACTCTCTTGTGGAAGAATTGTAGCATATCATATATACAATTATACAACACAACAACAGACTTGTGACAGAAGACATTCCCTACATGACAACATACAACAGACTTGTGACAGAAGACATCCCCTACATGACAACATACAACAGACTTGTGACAGAAAACATCCCCTACATGACAACATACAACAGACTTGTGACAGAAGACATTCCCTACATGACAACATACAACAGACTTGTGACAGAAGACATCCCCTACATGACAACATACAACAGACTTGTGACAGAAAACATCCCCTACATGACAACATACAACAGACTTGTGACAGAAGACATCCACTATATTAGAACATACAACAGACTTGTGACAGATGACACCCACTACATGAGAATATATCTGATATTAAATGTTCACAACCACATCAAGGTGTGTCACGGATGATACGTGCAAAGAAAATGATTGGCCATGTCACCAATGATGAAGAAATATGTGAAATGGAAATATGGTTCAGAGTTGGAGAGAAACTATCAAGTTAAAATTACTAATAATAAACACAGTAAATATGTGTTACAAATACCTACCATTACTAGTAGTGAATAAAGTAATTATTTTCTACAAATATCCACCATTACTAGTAGTAAATAAAGTAATTATGTGTTACAATTACCTACCATTACTAGTAGTGAATAAAGTAATTATGTGTTACAAATATCGACCATTACTAGTAGTGAATAAAGTAATTATGTGTTACAAATACCTACCATTGCTAATATAAAATGGTAAAAACAATTATAATAAAATGAATTAGGACGAAAACTGTTGACGTTTCGGTCTAAGATCTTCATCTGAACGAATATAGTTTTTTCTTCAGGCTTGGGGGTATTTTGAATTCCCTATGTATGCGTCTTTTGGACGAGGATACCATGGTGGAGGAGCATATGGTATACTATTATGAATGTGCAACTCATTTCTAACTCAAGCCGTGATGAACTAGAGAAAGTTGTCATGGTAACAGAAACATTAATATGTTTTCACTCCGACAACAACAAGATAAACAGTTTATCTCTAGTCAAGGAGGATTACATAAATGACGAGTCCATCTGCTTGATGGTACTTTTTGTACTCATCGTCAGAAACTTACGGAAGTGCTAATTAACGAGAACGGTTTCCTAAAGATATAGGTCACTTCAGAATACAACATTCCAATTAAGCAACGCCATCTCCCTAGACTCACAAACTAAAAATCAGAATTGAACTCGAGCAAGAAACGTGTTTTACTCCAACGTTGGAGCGAGTTTTGCAGTATGACATTAACCCTGAAGCTCTTGAACGTAAAGATTAACTTTCAGCAACTAATTGCCAGGTCAGAGCAACTTTGGACTCTGAAGGTGTCTGCAAACTTGTCATTTTTACATTATTAAACGTTAACTCAATATTATGAAACTTTTTTCCAGCACATTTTGCGATAATGAAGTTATTGAAGTTTTTTCTTGCAATCGAAGAAGACTGTGGCTGTTTCAATTTCAGCACGATCGTGTCGTGGGCTGACCCACATCAGCAGATAAGGAGTTGGGGATTATCAACCCCCCCCCCCTCCCTTAGCAAATAAAATTATATTTTTTAGCAAAAAGGTCAATAAATGTTTCATCACAATGTAGAATTGTCACATGAAAACGCAAAGCACGAATGACCTTGTTATTTTTACTGAGGTAGTCCCCCCCCCCCCCCATTCCCAAGGAAAACATTTATACCGGCCCTGGGCTGACCCACATTTAGTCACTGAGCTTGTTCTCGTGCAGTTTAATCCTTGCCCAATACCAGACGCAGTAAGGAAAGTAGCCGAGTGCCAGGCACTAGCGTTAGGAAATGTGTGAACAATATGGCATCCTAATGGTGTTTTGATCGAGCTGCAACTCATGACAGGGAAGCTGCCTGTTCACCAACTATTGCATGTGTCCTTGTTGGCATAGTTAAGTCGGGCCTGTATGGGAAAATGTGGAAATGTTTACATGAAAGATAAGGTCTCTTATAAACTGTTCCAAGTTTGAATCTTGAAAGTACTAGTTCGTAGTGGTTGTACTTGCAGTAGTAGTAGTAGTAGTAGTAGTAGTAGTAGTAGTAGTAGTAGTGGTGGTGGTGGTAGTAGTAGTAGCATTAGTAGTAGTAGCAGTTGTAGTAGAAGTAGCAGTAGTAGTAGTGGTATTGGTGGTAGTAGCAGTAGTAATAGTAGTAGTAGCAGTAATAGTAGTAGCAATAGTAGTAATATCATTTGTAGTAGTATTAGTAGTAGTAGTAGTTGTGGTGGTAGTAGTAGTAGCAGTAGTAATAGTAGCAGCAGTAGTAGTAGCAGTAGTAATAGTAGTAGTAGTAGTAGCAGTAGTAATAGTAGTAGCAGTAGTAGTAGCAGTAGTAATAGTAGTAGTAGTAGTAGCAGTAGTAATAGTAGTAGTAGTAGTAGTAGTTGTGGTGGTAGTAGTAGTAGCAGTAGTAATAGTAGTAGTAGTAGTAGTAGTTGTGGTGGTAGTAGTAGTAGCAGTAGTAATAGTAGCAGCAGTAGTAGTAGCAGTAGTAATAGTAGTAGTAGTAGTAGCAGTAGTAATAGTAGCAGCAGTAGTAGTAGCAGTAGTAGTAGTAGCAGTAGTAGTAGTAGCAGTAGTAATAGTAGTAGTAGTAGTAGTAGTTGTGGTGGTAGTAGTAGTAGCAGTAGTAATAGTAGCAGCAGTAGTAGTAGCAGTAGTAATAGTAGTAGTAGTAGTAGCAGTAGTAATAGTAGTAGCAGTAGTAGTAGCAGTAGTAATAGTAGTAGTAGTAGTAGCAGTAGTAATAGTAGTAGTAGTAGTAGTAGTTGTGGTGGTAGTAGTAGTAGCAGTAGTAATAGTAGTAGTAGTAGTAGTAGTTGTGGTGGTAGTAGTAGTAGCAGTAGTAATAGTAGCAGCAGTAGTAGTAGCAGTAGTAATAGTAGTAGTAGTAGTAGCAGTAGTAATAGTAGCAGCAGTAGTAGTAGCAGTAGTAGTAGTAGCAGTAGTAGTAGTAGCAGTAGTAATAGTAGTAGTAGTAGTAGTAGTTGTGGTGGTAGTAGTAGTAGCAGTAGTAATAGTAGCAGCAGTAGTAGTAGCAGTAGTAATAGTAGTAGTAGTAGTAGCAGTAGTAATAGTAGCAGTAGTAATAGTAGCAGCAGTAGTAGTAGCAGTAGTAATAGTAGTAGTAGTAGTAGCAGTAGTAATAGTAGTAGCAGTAGTAGTAGCAGTAGTAATAGTAGTAGTAGTAGCAGTTGTATTAGTAATAGTAGTATTGGTAGTGTTATAGTAGTAGTAGTAGTAGTAGTAGTAGTGGTAATAGTAGTGGTAGAGCAGCAGCATTAGTAGTAGTATTAGCATTAGTAGTAGTATCAGTTGTAGTAGTAGTAGTAGTAGCAGTAGTAATAGTAGTAGTAGTAGTAGTAGTAGAAGAAGAAGCAGTAGTAGTAATGGTAGTAGTAGAATTGTTAGTAGTAGTAGTGGTAGTAGTAGTAGTAGTAGTAGTAGTAGTAGCAGCAGTTGTAGTATTGGTAGTGATAGTAGTAGTAGTAGTAGCAGCAGCAGTAGTAATAGTAGTCATAGTAGTAGTAGTAGTAGTAGTAGTAGTATCATTTGTAGTATTGGTAGAGACAGTAGTATTACTAATAATATTGTGAATATAGTAAAACTAGTAATTTAAATAGTAGTACTGGTATAATAGTAATATTAGTAGTTCCAGTAGTGATGTTGGTGGTAATAGTAATAATAGTAGTTGTAGTAATACTAATTATGGTAATAGTAATCTTAGTAATTGCAGTAGTATTATTGGCAGTGATATTAATAGTAGTAGTTGTAGCAATAGTATTGGTAGTAATAGTAATATTAGTAATTGTAGAAGTGGTTGTAGTAGTGGTATTGGTAGTAATAGTAGTAGTATAGTAATGGAAGAAACTCAAAAGAGATCAGAAAAAAATAGCGCAGGTAACGGTAGAATTCAGGAAACATGAAGAATGTACTGTGTAGATATAATTACCTTACAGGAGGGATGTTTACTTTAAAAGATAGGTCATTTGTCAGTTTTCATGTGTAAATTTACGAAAAATAAACGAAAATAATTTGTTGGGTAAAAAAACGCTACAGGAAAGGTTTTTACCAACCTTGTGGTTACGTTCCTAGTACTAAAAGTCATGCTCAGATTTGCTAGGGTGGGGAGAGGGAATTGCATATCCTTCCCCGTATCTACGGGCCTGTGGTCAATAAATAAACAAAATATTTGAATATTAGATGCAACGAAGATGTGTTTGTATAGCAGAATGCCGAGAGTATCATGGACAGCTAATAAGAATACAGGGTGTTCTGAAGGAGTCAATGTGGGGTTTATTCGATAATATCAGAAAGAATCTTCATTTTGTGGCCACTTCATGAAACAGGGAGGTTTGGAGAACATAGTGACAACAGGCACAATTGAAGGCAACAGAGACAGAGGGCGACAACGTGAGAAAATATTAGACAGTTTGTCAACCTGGCACGGCAGGGAAACAACAAAGATCTTGATACATAATGCTGGAGATAGATATCTGTGGAGAGTCATGATCGCCTACACCAGCCGGCATGGCTCCTGATGACGATGATCAGAAAGAAGCGTTTTTTCGACTCGTTAAGGGACAAGGAAGTCTGAAGAACATATGTGCAAAGGGCAAGATAGAAGACAAAAGAGATTGAGGACGACATCTTGATAAAATGTTGCATCGTGGCATTGCATAGATTCAACAACGATCCTGATTAAAAACATACTGATAATATAGTTCTGGAGACCATAATCCAGTCATCATGACACCTGATGAATATAATGATATCTATGTTTCTGACCTATACAATAATATGGTGAGCACGCTGGACTGAGAGATCATTATTGTTGTCTTCAATGGCAATTTTGGGTTTTTTCCGCGATCTCCACACTGTCTGTCAGGTTTCTTCACACTCTGTCAGGTTTTCCCACACTCTCTGTCACGTTTTTCCAAACTATCTGTCAGGTTTTCCTACAGTCTCTATCACGTTCTTCCAAACTCTCCGTCAAATTTTTCCCACACTCTCTGTCAGGGTCTTTTTGCACTCTCTGTCAGAGTTTTCCACACTCTATGTCAGGTTTGCCCACACTTTCTGCTAGGGGTGTTCTAAATTCAATGCCAAATTTTCTCAAACTCTGTCTGGTTTTTCCACATTCTCTGTCAGATTTTTTCACACTCTCTGTCAGGTTTTCCACACTATCTCTTAGGTTTTTTAGACAATCTGTTAGGTGTTTCCGCATCCTATGTCAGGTTTTCTCAAACTTTCTATGTCAGGTTTTCCACACTCTCTGTTAGGTTTTTTAGACAATCTGCTAGGTGTTTCCACATCCTATGTCAGGTTTTCTCAAACTCTCTGTCAGGGTTATCCACACTCTGTCAGGTTTTCCACACTCTATGTCAGATTATTTCACATTATCTGCTATGTTTTCCACACTCATTTTTCCCACATGATCCATAAGGTTTTCCATATTCTCTGTCAGGTTTTTCCACACTCTCTGTCTTGTTTTTTTCGCACTCTGCGTCTGAGTTTTTTCAGTTTCTGTTAGACACACTCTCGGTCAGATGGTTCTACATTCTCTGTCTGGTTGTTCCACACACACTGTCAAGTTCTCCACTCTGGTTTTCCACAATCTCTGTCAGGTTTTTTCACACTCTCTGTCACGTTGTTCCGCACTCTGTCAGTTTTTTTCTACACTCACTGTCAGGCTTTTCTACACTCTCTGTATGGTTTTTCCACACTCTCTAAGTTTTTTCCACGCTCTCTGTCAGGTTTCCAAAAAATATGCCGAGATTTTTCTTATCCGTATTGATATCACCTTCGCGTGCTAGTGCTCTTGTGAAAGTGTTCATGCAAAAGTGGATCCAAGATAATTGAAGTTTTACACTGTTTGGAGCGGAACATTGTGTAATGTAATTTTCTACTTATTTGTGGTTTGAAATAGCAATTACACCCGTTTAGAGACAAACGAAACAACACAGAACATGAGCTGATTGGAGAAATGGCCAACGAGGGAAGAGAGTTTATGCAGAAAGACAATGAAGTTTCATATCAAGAAAAGAAGAGAGCTATATATACAAACCATCAGAAGTGAATATAGCATGATAAAAGACACCTACCACCAACTAAATCGACATGGACAAGTAACAATGCTTCCCTGAGAACAGGACATAATACACCGAATAAACATATGCAAGGTTGAGACTGTCTGTCGCACCACTGTGCACTTGTGGATCAGAGAGGAACGGACCACTGAACATATTCTGCAGAACTGTTCACAGTATGAACAATCGAGAGAGACGCACTGGCCCAATGGATCAACCCTTCAAGTAAAGATATATGGAACCACAGAAAATGCTCCAGACAACGGTTAAGTTCATCCATAAGACTTGTCTGACGGTGCAGACATCAAGTAGCGAACACACAACAACAACAACAAAAGACTCCCAACGTTCAGCCATCAACAAAAAAAGAAGGATACCTGTAGTCATGCTCCGGGAAGATCGAGGAATGGTGCTATCGTTAATTAACAAGTTCTTTCGGCGACGTTAGTCATGTTGTTTCTGATCAACCGCTGACTAGGCAGCTGAGCACTTATGGGAAACCGTGTGATATGACTGGTTTATAACTCGGCGAACCTTGACCATTTTACTGTTAGAACTGTTTATTCTATGACCTGATTGTTGACTTTTTTTTTACATTACAATAACTGCTGTCGGTTTTAGGCTGCTGTCAAAAAATACTACAGTCCACCGCTGGTCATATATGCTTAGTTTAACAACAGGCGCAGGATTTTGCAAATAAAAAATGCTGACGGTTCCCATAGCCCGTATGATTTGTTTAATTTAACTATTTTTTCATCATTCTTTTTTCCAGCATGACTGGGCACTGTACCCCACTGTACCATTTTAACACAATCTTCCTCTCTCACGTGAGCTTTGTTTTCCACTAGTATCTTCATTCAGATATTGTTTATTTTCTTTGTTAACGAAGTTAGAAATGTCTTAATTTTTGTATCCACTTTAGTAGTTGTTGTCGAGCCCGTTATACCGCAAATGACTTGTAAATTTTTTTATATCTGCTTAACTTGCTCAGTTTTTTGTAATATGGTTTAAAACACTCATCACTCTTGTGCCTGTCTAATATCTTTCATGTGATATCTTTTTCTTTAAAACCCCATAAAATTGAGCTAAAAGATAAAAATCTCAGACAGCGTATAAAATACATTCTATGAATACAGGAGCTGTTTATAATTTATGTATTTATCAGGGGGAAAAAACACGACTACATTATAAGTAGCCATGTCGGTACAATGCGATCTACAACGATGACGGCAATTTTATAATCATTGTTAGATCTCCTGAGTGTTCTTCCATCTTGTGTGTTTAAATTTTTTTTATTATGTTGAATGTCGTAAACTATTTTGATCCTGATAGAGCGCTGTTAAAACTGACAGATCTCATTGTATGAAGCACTTGAGTAGAATAATCATCACCTCTTTCAGCGGTTTAGACGGTGGCGGAGTGAGACAAACTGTGAGAAAGTAGTTCCCTAGTTACCACATGGTTTCTGCAGGCTATGCTGGTTCATTATTGTTGACGGAAGAGGAGGTGCTTCTGGGGGTGAACAACAAACGGTATACGTGTTACAACATTGACCTGATTAACATGTGATCTGTGAGGTTAATGATAGGGGTCACATTTAATTCCACAGTGGTTCTGGAAGATCTAGGAAGCACAGAATGCCCGCGTAGGTTTTAAATAATTTCTAAATTGCATTTCCTTTTGCTGGAATCAACAATAAATGGCAGAGTTTGTTAAAATAATAATTCAATTCATGTGGCCTATGACGAAATATTATCACTTCATCCAAAACCACCCCACGAATATATTTTTTTTGTGTGCCCAATTTTAATATATGTTTTTGGTATTGTGTCCTGATTGAGTTCTGACGAAGTTAGATAATCTTACTCCCATTTCAGTTTTATCATTTGCCACGAGACTGCTAGAGAAATACATTTATGTATGCGGGCATTGAAAATACGTGGGAAATATGAAATCTGAGATATATTGTTTGTGTGTACGGAAACATATTGTGACAAATAACTATCGGCAAGTGTCTGGGCCAGGGAGATAAAGAACCATGAACAAGAGCAACTTGAACATAAAAGCATTCAGGAGTGTCAATACAAGAACAGTTAAACTTTCGCCGGTAATAGAATCTGTGTTGTAATGAGTAAGAGAGTCGAGTTGATGCACTGAGTTCAGCATAAATGCTAAAACCTAGGATGATTCATATATATTTTTTTTTACTTGTGATTGGAGAGACATTATCTTTCGTCAATAGAAGATCTTCTTCTTCTTTCTGTCCTCATGTACCTTTCGGTGTTGAGGGAAGAGTGAGTGTACGGTCTTTTGCCCTTCTATTTGCCTCTTCTGCTGTTATATTTCCGAGTGTCTCTAATACACTATCTATCCACCTTTTACGAGGGCGTCCAATAGGTCGACTGTTTTCGTATCGTTTGTTAAGTGTTTTTTGGATAATACTTTGCTCTTTCTGTCTGGTTATGTGGCCGTACCATTTAACGTGTTGTTTCTGGATGTATTCTATTGCTGACTTGATCCCTAATTGTTTCCTTAGTGTTTCATAGAAGATCTACCAACATAATTTAAATACGTCTTTTGGGTCATGTTTTCGATTTCCCCGTGCATTTCGTTGGGCGGCATTTGCAGGTGACAAAGTATATAAATAGTGACCAACAAAGAACACGGCAATAATCAAAAACAAGGCGCAAAAGCCTTGTTTGAATTCTGTTGGTTTGTCTTCGAAGACCTATATCTTCGAATCTCGTACGAAGCAACATGACTAATGATTTATCCATCATGGTCGGGCAGACCAGATGGGAATAGAGCGATAATTGTTTGAACAATTTTGTTTGAACAAAATTTGGTATCTCTGTGCCTGCACAACCAAAACACAGTAGCAGCACAGTTGTAAGACGGCTGGCCTTCACTGTCAGGATGACATGTCCCAAATCTCATGGCAGTGAGAATAGTGAATACATCTCTGGAGAAGTAATACTAATATGTTGAGTTCAACGTAAAGTTAGCAAGAGGACATCAGTTGGATAAACATATCATCAATTTAATAAACACATCATCAGTTGAATAAACATATCATCAGTTTAATAAACACATCATCAGTTGAATAAAAAATATCAGTTTAATAAATGTATCATCAGTTCAGTAAACATATCAGTTTACTAAATGTATCACCAGTTTCAAACAGAGATCATCAGTTTCGAGACAGAAATCAGATTCGAGAAGCCTACTTTATTAAGCGCTTCCTGTTATGATAATATGCAGCACTCTCAGCTAGCTCATAGAAAAACAGCAACATGTGCATTTTTATGAGTTGCTTCAATCACGTCAATAGGGGAGGTACACCTAGGAGACTGTAGGGGCACAAAAAAATTCATATTTAAAAAACCGTTAAAGTTACAAAGCTGCAACTTTCACAGTAGATACCTGAATGAATACCCTATTATGTTAATGTAAAATGTTTCTTTCAGTATAAAAATAAATATACATTAATTGGTCTTTAACACAAATGTTAGAATTTTCATGTTCAAAATGGTACGGTCAAAACGGTAACATTTTTGAGAAAATAGTAAGCACAAATGAGTTAAAATTTCAAATATATGCATAGAAATGGAATAGCTATAGCGCAAACTAAGGATATTAGAATATATTTTCAAACTTTTCATACAGGCTGGTTCAAAGTTCACAAATTTTGGGTGTACATTTTCCAAATTTAAATGGCTGTAAAAATTGTAAATATAGATAGATAGCAAAGTTCTTAGTTTGCGCTATATGGAATTATGTTAGGAATATGCATGCCAAATTTTATTAATATTGGTTAATATTTGAAAAAGTTATGAGAACGGATTTGTTAATAACATCAAATTTTCGCAAACGAACGAAAAGAAAATTTACACATTAAAAATATAATTTCTTACCTTAATAACCTCCTGCAAGGTAAGGATATCCTTCCGCTTCAATTTGTGCTTCATCTAGACCCAATCTCCTTCTTCTCTTAGCTCTTCTGACTTCTAGGGTTGCCTCGGTAACCTTATTTTGTGCATTTAACAGTCTCTTAGAATCAGTTCTTGCGAAGTAATCCAATGTGAATTTTCCGCAAGTCACTTTCAACAACCTAAGTGGAGCTTGCAGAGCTTGTGACCCATCATTAAAAACTAAGGTTGCAATGCCAACACCGATATTAACAGCAGTCATACCATGGTATAAATGCTTTTGGCAGATCTGCCATATCATACTGTTGAAGGACTCATTTGCATTTTGAGTGTAGCATTCTAAACATTTTGTCAAGATGCTTGGGTGGCTGAGATCATTGAACACAGGTTTGATTACATCCAATACTGCCTCTGATATACTGTTTCGATGTTTGAATGGTTTATTGGCAGCAACCGCTATCTTGTATGGACACCAACTGCCACCACAAAGGTTATGCATTGGCTTCTCATCAGTTGATAACTTGTGAAAATAAATGGCCCACACAGCTTCTCTCATCCCTTTCAAATTATTCCTATTTCCTCTAATAGCGTTCCCATAATAGTTTTGAATTTTATCTGATTGTCTGTTAGTCTACCTTTACCTCCTATTTTTCTTCCATCTGTTAAATTTCTACCTGACCATGCACATTTTATCTTGCGCAATCGTATGCCCATTCTCTTCTGTACATGTCCTACACATTCTATTTTCTCCACTTTCACATCACCATATGGAAACACTTTTAAAACTGTTGGTATCACCATCTCCGACAAATCTTATATATCTCAATCTATACTTTTCTTCGGAGTTAGAAAATAAATTCACGGCTATCGATACCTCCATACTACCAGATGATCCTTTATGTGTAGCCGTACATTGAGACTCATGCTTATTTTTCCACAGCTGGTATTCTTGTGATTTCTTGTCCTGCTTTTCCCAATAATCACATGATTTACAATGCCTTGGAAAGTACTCCTGTGTCTAAAACTTTGCCAGTAACACACCCAATCAGTGAAGTGACTCCAATTTGTGATGTGTGACCCCTAGTCATCCAAGTTTCATCAACAGATACATCAATATTTCTGCATACATCTTCTATATCTGGAACTTCTGCTAATTTACATTCTATATGTGCTGCATTCTTCATGCTTTCAAACTGAGCTGATGAAACAGATTTGGCAATGGATTCCTTGATTAGTTTGTATAAACTCTTTTTAATGGATGGTGGTAAGCACATCGTTCCGCAAAATGTTTCCAAAGCAGCAAGTCCTCCTCCGACACAGAGCATAGCAAATACAGATCTACGATTGATTGAATGTATTTGTAGATTATTGATATTTGTTGATTTGAATTGAAAGGTATTTGCCTAGTGCATTTCTTATGCCTACAACTAAATACAAACTGGCTACCTAGTCCATGCCTCTCTGTTTCCACAAAATCAACAATGCTGAAGCAGTACTAACATACAAGATGTGAAGATATTTGTTGTTGTAAGATTTCAAAATCAATGATCCTGTTTCCACACCATGATTCCTTACAATGGTTTTCACTAGCTAGGTCTATGTCTTGTATATTCTCACCTTCACTGTCAGAGTCATATAATAATCCATACATCCCTTTTAGATTTCTTTCTGACTTGCTTGAAGGGGGCGTGTCCTTATGAGTAGATGTATGACTATGTGAACAATCAAATTTATTAATATTATCTATACACCCTGTACTAATTTTAGCATTAGGCGTATCAACATTGAAATGATGTATATCTCTGTCTACATCAACTTCGCTGAACAGACAACTTTTATTAGTAAATCTATTTCCACAAAACGTACGTTTTCTTGAGTGTCTGGAATATTTTTTTTCTGACATTTCGATTAATGACTTTGGTAATCAAATTGATACAAATTCGTCACACGTGTTGGGACTGACTTTTACAATTCAATAGACTTAACTATTCTTATAAACGACGCTCGTTTTATCGGGAGGTGTTCATTGTTTTAATTAATATGAACTGTTCACTGTTTTTCTAAAACACATTGAACCTTTGTGCAATATTTCTTACAATTTCCTGACCCACTCCCACATATTTTCAAAGTCTATATCTCAAAAACTAATAATGCTACGACAAAAATATTTTAAGGAAAATGTGCATAAATGGATGTTCCCATAATAAAGTATAATATCTTCGCACAATAAAAAAAATCGATGTTTTTCGATATTCTTAGGAGTATCTGCCCCCTTAGCATAGATTGAATTTTTTAATCAAGAATCAAGATTGCTTGGTAGATTGGTTGGATTTTGCTTGGATTGGAATCCCTCACATACGTTGTATGATAACGTGACGGCAATAGACATTAGGGGGCTGTGACACATTTTGTCAGCTATTTATTTAGTGCGATTGGGGGGGGGGGGGAGAGGGATCTTTAAAAGTAAAAAAAGACAGTTTTTTTGCAAAGGGGGTAGGGGAGGGGAGTCGACATGCATCGACGTCAAAAATACTTCTGATGCACAAATGGGATTGTTTACGTTTGTAATTGTTTCCAAAATATCACGTAGTAGTTTGTTTGTACTTTTACTTCTACACATTTTATTTGGTGGGGGGGGGGGGGAGAGTAGAAACTATTGAAAGAGTGGTATCAAGAAGGGGGCCTCTGAATCATTGACTGTTGTTGACTAGCCGGAATGTGTCAAATAAGGGAAACAAAATTGTTGACATGAATTCAGGCATGCTCCTTATTTTCACCAGCAACTTGCAACATTTTTGATAAAGTGATGACGCGGACATGTTTGAGCTGACTAGGATCATTCTCATGTCTATACAGCTGTCTCATGTCTATACAGCTGTCTCATGTAGCTATGGGACCACTATTCGAATACTCAGGTATACAGCTGTCTCATGTAGCTATGGGACCACTATTCTAATACTCAGGTATACATCTGTCTCATGTAGCTATGGAACCACTATTCTAATACTCAGGTATACAGCTGTCTCATGTAGCTATGGAACCACTATTCTAATACTCAGGTATACAGCTGTCTCATGTAGCTATGGGACCACTATTCTAATACTCAGGTATACAGCTGTCTCATGTCTATACAGCTGTCTCATGTCTATACAGCTGTCTCATGTAGCTATGGAACCACTATTCTAATACTCAGGTATACAGCTGTCTCACGTAGCTATGGGACCACTATTCTAATACTCAGGTATACAGCTGTCTCATGTCTATACAGCTGTCTCATGTCTATACAGCTGTCTCATGTAGCTATGGAACCAATATTCTAATACTCAGGTATTCAGCTGTCTCATGTAGCTATGGAGCCAATATTCTAATACTCAGGTATACAACTGTCTCATGTCTATACAGCTGTTTCATGTAGCTATGTAACCAATATTCTAATACTCAGGTATACAGCTGTCTCATGTAGCTATGGAACCACTATTCTAATACTCAGGTAGACAGCTGTCTGAAGTAGCTATGGAACCAATATTCTAATACTCAGGTATACAGCTGTCTCATGTAGCTATGGAACCACTATTCTAATACTCAGGTAGACAGCTGTCTGAAGTAGCTATGGAACCAATATTCTAATACTCAGGTATACAGCTGTCTCATGTCTATACAGCTGTCTCATGTCTATACAGCTGTCTCATGTAGCTATGGGACCACTATTCTAATACTCAGGTATACAGCTGTCTCATGTCTATACAGCTGTCTCATGTCTATACAGCTGTCTCATGTAGCTATGGAACCACTATTCTAATACTCAGGTATACAGCTGTCTCACGTAGCTATGGGACCACTATTCTAATACTCAGGTATACAGCTGTCTCATGTCTATACAGCTGTCTCATGTCTATACAGCTGTCTCATGTATCTATGGAACCAATATTCTAATACTCAGGTATACAGCTGTCTCATGTCTATACAGTAGTCTCATGTAGCTATAGTACAAATATTCTAATACTCAGGTATACAGCTGTCTCATGTCTATACAGCTGTCTCATGTAGCTATGGAGCCAATATTCTAATACTCAGGTATACAGCTGTCTCATGTCTATACAGCTGTCTCATGTAGCTATGTAACCAATATTCTAATACTCAGGTATACAGCTGTCTCATGTCTATACAGTAGTCTCATGTAGCTATAGTACAAATATTCTAATACTCAGGTATACAGCTGTCTCATGTAGCTATGGAACCAATATTCTAATACTCAGGTATACAGCTGTCTCATGTAGCTATGGGACCACTATTCTAATACTCAGGTATACAGCTGTCTCATGTCTATACAGCTGTCTCATGTCTATACAGCTGTCTCATGTAGCTATGGAACCAATATTCTAATACTCAGGTATTCAGCTGTCTCATGTAGCTATGGAGCCAATATTCTAATACTCAGGTATACAACTGTCTCATGTCTATACAGCGGTTTCATGTAGCTATGTAACCAATATTCTAATACTCAGGTATACAGCTGTCTCATGTAGCTATGGAACCACTATTCTAATACTCAGGTAGACAGCTGTCTGAAGTAGCTATGGAGCCAACATTCTAATACTAAGTATACAGCTGTCTCATGTAGCTATGGGGCCAATATTCTAATACTCAGGTATACAGCTGTCTCATGTCTATACAGCTGTCTCATGTAGCTATGTAACCAATATTCTAATACTCAGGTATACAGCTGTCTCATGTCTATACAGTAGTCTCGTGTAGCTATGGAACCAATATTCTAATACTCAGGTATACAGCTGTCTCATGTCTATACAGTAGTCTCATGTAGCTATGGAACCAATATTCTAATACTCAGGTATACAGCTGTCTCATGTCTATACAGCTGTCTCATGTAGCTATGGAGCCAATATTCTAATACTCAGGAATACAGCTGTCTCATGTCTATACAGCTGTCTCATGTAGCTATGTAACCAATATTCTAATACTCAGGTATACAGCTGTCTCATGTCTATACAGTAGTCTCGTGTAGCTATGGAACCAATATTCTAATACTCAGGTATACAGCTGTCTCATGTATCTATGGAGCCAATATTCTAATACTCAGGTATACAGCTGTCTCATGTCTATACAGCTGTTTCATGTAGCTATGTAACCAATATTCTAATACTCAGGTATACAGCTGTCTCATGTAGCAATGGAACCACTATTCTAATACTCAGGTAGACAGCTGTCTGAAGTAGCTATGGAGCCAACATTCTAATACTAAGTATACAGCTGTCTCATGTAGCTATGGAGCCAATATTCTAATACTCAGGTATACAGCTGTCTCATGTCTATACAGCTGTCTCATGTAGCTATGTAACCAATATTCTAATACTCAGGTATACAGCTGTCTCATGTAGCTATGTAACCAATATTCTAATACTCAGGTATACAGCTGTCTCATGTCTATACAGTAGTCTCATGTAGCTATGTAACCAATATTCTAATACTCAGGTATACAGCTGTCTCATGTCTATACAGCTGTCTCATGTAGCTATGGAACCAATATTCTAACACTCAGGTATACAGCTGTCTCATGTAGATATGGAACCAATATTCTAATACTCAGGTATACAGCTGTCTCATGTAGCTATGTAACCAATATTCTAATACTCAGGTATACAGCAGTAGTTATATACGCATGACTTGATGCGTAGTGCTCACCAATGCTCACCATTAGATGGCTCAAAGAGGAAAGTATTGGTGAGCTGCTCACCATTGCTCACCATTGCTCACCATTGCTCACCATTGCTCACCATTTAGATGGTTCAAAGAAGAAAGTATTGACACACCAACACACCAGATTGTCAGCCAGTAGGATGGGGCGGCGCGAGATACCCCACCCCGGCCCGAGCGGTACCCCCACCGTTGGTGGGGGTTCGCGGCGCGCGGATCACGGGGGTGGTGGGGCGGGACCCCACCCGCTGGGTTATTTTTCCGCTGAAAATTTTCCAGTATGTGTTAGAGAATTAAAATGTGTGTGTGGTGTGTGTGTGTGTATGGTGGGTGTCTGAAACGCCCCATTTTTCACTGTGTTGGTGTGTTGAATAAAAAAAATAATTTTCCGCGTGCTTATCTCCCACCCTTTCCCCTCGTGTGTCGGTTCTTAACATGAAATGAATTTATCTGTTTAGTGGTCATAAGGTTTTTCCAATGAAACTTTTCCAGTGTTTTTTAGGTACAAGGTGATACATCAAGGTCAATATCAGTGAACTTTGTAACAATTTTTTAACCTGTGATTCACCTTTAGACTGATAAGCCAAGATAAAGAAAATGACACATACAACAACTGAGCTTGTGTCGACCTCACCAGTCTAATTATGAAACTTTTCCACACCAGAATTTTGTCTCGTTCAGATTAGTGGCCTATCGCACCCACATTTAAACCATGCGTTGTATTGGTTTATTTATAAAACAGGCCAATTTTTGTAACCTGTGCTTCACCTTTAGACTGATAATCCAAGATAAAGAAAATGACACATACATCAGCTGAACTTGTGTCGACCTCAACATTCTAATTAAGAAACTTTTCCACACCAGAAATTTTGTCTCGTTCAGATTAGCGGACTATCGCACCCACATTTAAACCATGCGTTGTATTGGTTTATTTATAAAACAGGCCAATTTTTGTAACCTGTGCTTCACCTTTAGACTGATAATCCAAGATAAAGAAAATGACACATACATCAGCTGAACTTGTGTCGACCTCAACATTCTAATTAAGAAACTTTTCCACACCAGAAATTTTGTCTCGTTCAGATTAGCGGACTATCGCACCCACATTTAAACCATGCGTTGTATTGGTTTATTTATAAAACAGGCCAATTTTTGTAACCTGTGTTTCACCTTTAGACTGATAATCCAAGATAAAGAAAATGACACATACATCAGCTGAACTTGTGTCGACCTCAACATTCTAATTAAGAAACTTTTCCACACCAGAAATTTTGTCTCGTTCAGATTAGTGGACTATCGCACCCACATTTAAACCATGCGTTGTATTGGTTTATTTATAAAACAAGCGTGTGTGGTGTCTAACGAATGGGCGTGAAATGGTATTTCCATAGAAACTTTTACACACCAGAAATTTTGTCTCGTTCAGATTAGCGGACTATCGCACCCACATTTAAACCATGCGTTGTATTGGTTTATTTATAAAACAGGCCAATTTTTGTAACCTGTGCTTCACCTTTAGACTGATAATCCAAGATAAAGAAAATGACACATACATCAGCTGAACTTGTGTCGACCTCAACATTCTAATTATGAAACTTTTCCACACCAGAAATTTTGTCTCGTTCAGATTAGTGGACTATCGCACCCACATTTAAACCATGCGTTGTATTGGTTTATTTATAAAACAGGCGTGTGTGGTGTCTAATGAATGGCCGTGAAATGGTATTTCCATATAAATTAAACCAAGAAACAAACAATTCAACCCGTTCAACGAAATATATGAAGAACCCGTTTAAATATATGCCTATGTAACAAGCTTTATATAAATACACATTGAAAATAAAACTAACATCTATTTAACTAAAGCTGGTAGCATAACGCTGGGCTAGGTCAGGTAATCAAAACATCTGCAAACCATTAAAACCTGGTGCATCTCAATTTAGTCCGTGGTCAGAGCACGGAAGCCCAGCGGGTGATAATTAACCAGATAACAAGCTCACACTGAAACTAGTGTGCGGGTTTCTTTAAAACGAGCGTTAAGACTATTTTCTCTCTCTCGCTCTTTCTCTCTCTTTACATATGTGGCACTTTATAAGCAGAGAACGTTTTCTGTTACTTATACAGTTTTTTTTATTTAGAAACATATTTTTGTTAAAAAGCATATTATTAGTAATATTATAAATTATTATTATATACAAATAATTATTCGTATAATCACTTGTATTTTGAGATATTTGAACCTAGGAAAGAAAATACTCTTCTTCTGCTGGTGTAATCAAAGGGTCTTCCCTTGTGTTGTTATATTCAAGCGGGGTCTCACATTGTAAAACATGAAGGGGGCTTTTAATGTTTTATATCTATTATGTTGAGTTATTTTGTTTAACAATGACAATTGACAATACGCATTTGAGATATTTGAACCTAGGAAAGAAAATACTCTTCTTCTGCTGGTGTAATCAAAGGTTCTTCCCTTGTGTTGTTATATTCAAGCGGGGTCTCACATTGTAAAACATGAAGGGGGCTTTTAATGTTTTATATCTATTATGTTGAGTTATTTTGTTATATTCAAGCGGGGTCTCACATTGTAAAACATGAAGGGGGCTTTTAATGTTTTATATCTATTATGTTGAGTTATTTGTTTAACAATGACAATTGATAATACGCATTTGAGATATTTGAACCTAGGAAAGAAAATACTCTTCTTCTGCTGGTGTAATCAAAGGTTCTTCCCTTGTGTTGTTATATTCAAGCGGGGTCTCACATTGTAAAACATGAAGGGGGGCTTTTAATGTTTTATATCTATTATGTTGAGTTATTTTGTTATATTCAAGCGGGGTCTCACATTGTAAAACATGAAGGGGGCTTTTAATGTTTTATATCTATTATGTTGAGTTATTTGTTTAACAATGACAATTGATAATACGCATTTGAGATATTTGAACCTAGGAAAGAAAATACTCTTCTTCTGCTGGTGTAATCAAAGGTTCTTCCCTTGTGTTGTTATATTCAAGCGGGGTCTCACATTGTAAAACATGAAGGGGGCTTTTAATGTTTTATATCTATTATGTTGAGTTATTTTGTTTAACAATGACAATTGACAATACGCATTTGAGATATTTGAACCTAGGAAAGAAAATACTCTTCTTCTGCTGGTGTAATCAAAGGTTCTTCCCTTGTGTTGTTATATTCAAGCGGGGTCTCACATTGTAAAACATGAAGGGGGCTTTTAATGTTTTATATCTATTATGTTGAGTTATTTTGTTATATTCAAGCGGGGTCTCACATTGTAAAACATGAAGGGGGCTTTTAATGTTTTATATCTATTATGTTGAGTTATTTGTTTAACAATGACAATTGATAATACGCATTTGAGATATTTGAACCTAGGAAAGAAAATACTCTTCTTCTGCTGGTGTAATCAAAGGTTCTTCCCTTGTGTTGTTATATTCAAGCGGGGTCTCACATTGTAAAACATGAAGGGGGCTTTTAATGTTTTATATCTATTATGTTGAGTTATTTTGTTTAACAATGACAATTGACAATACGCATTTGAGATATTTGAACCTAGGAAAGAAAATACTCTTCTTCTGCTGGTGTAATCAAAGGTTCTTCCCTTGTGTTGTTATATTCAAGCGGGGTCTCACATTGTAAAACATGAAGGGGGCTTTTAATGTTTTATATCTATTATGTTGAGTTATTTTGTTTAACAATGACAATTGACAATACGCATTTGAGATATTTGAACCTAGGAAAGAAAATACTCTTCTTCTGCTGGTGTAATCAAAGGTTCTTCCCTTGTGTTGTTATATTCAAGCGGGGTCTCACATTGTAAAACATGAAGGGGGCTTTTAATGTTTTATATCTATTATGTTGAGTTATTTTGTTTAACAATGACAATTGACAATACGCATTTGAGATATTTGAACCTAGGAAAGAAAATATTCTTCTTCTGCTGGTGTAATCAAAGGGGCTTCCCTTGTGTGGTTATATTCAAGTGGGTTATAACCAACTTTTAAGGCTATCGCTCTTTTATTTCTCGCTCTCTCTCTCTCTCTCTCTCTCTCACACACACACACACACACACACACACACACACATACCCACAACATTTTCAGCTATCGTGACGTTACAGGAGTAACTGCAGTTCCAACGCATAGGCCCTTGTGGGCGTAACTAAAGTTTTAACTCACAGCACTCTACAGGTGTAACTGTGTGTTTAACCACCAGTGCATTACAGAAGCAAATATTTTTAGCATAATTTTTCTTTATTTGGTGGTTTTGGACGGTGATAATTGTAAAAGTGATATTATGCATAGCGGGGTTAGTGGCTTAAGGGTTTGCTGTCGCCTTTGTATACCATTGTTGTAACTCCTTTTTTACATTTTATATTTCAATATGTAGCAATTTGAGATAATTTTTGTCTAGTAAATAGTCATAGCACGCCAGTTGTGTTCCGTGTGGGCTGATTGAAGTTTGTTTGTGGGTGTTGATAACTTATACAACCTTTGTACTTGTAGCTTGATGTTGACACATGCGCGTTATATACATAAGTAGAAACATAGCCAGGTTGTGTGATACCTCTCTAGGGTACCGAAATACCCCCAGGCGGTTGTATACATTTCATAATTTCATGGGTTGTATTAGCTTTTGTCCTATTAGTAAGGAAGGTCTGACCCGGGCTTCTTATTACTAACAACATATTGATGGTTTTGGCTGGTGATAATTGTAAAAGTGATATTATGCATAGCGGGGTTAGTGGCTTAAGGTTTTGCTGTCACCTTTGTATACCATTGTTGTAACTCCTTTTTACATTTTATATTTCAATATGTAGCAATTTGAGAGAATTATTGTCTAGTAAATAGTCATAGCACGCCAGTTGTGTTCCGTGTGGGCTGATTGAAGTTTGTTTGTGGGTGTTGATAACTTATACAACCTTTGTACTTGCAGCTTGATGTTGACACATGCGCGTTATATACATAAGTAGAAACATAGCCAGGTTGTGTGATACCTCTCTAGGGTACCGAAATACCCCCAGGCGGTTGTATACATTTCATAATTTCATGGGTTGTATTAGCTTTTGTCCTATTAGTAAGGAAGGTCTGACCTGGGGTTCTTATTACTAACAACATAAAACATTCGGGTCTGTGAAAAAGAGACAAAATATTACATACTAAAAAAGAAAACGCGGTTGGTTGTCGTGGTGTGACAGCATCTGAATCATGTAAGGGGCAACTGGTGAAAATAAGGGAATATACTAATATTGTCATATTAATGCATATCTTATATAATCAATAAGTGTTATGTTAATAAACCCAACTAACACACGTTAACTGACCCTAACACAACATTTAGTACAACATAGAGACAAACTATAATTACAGCGAAGATAATAAAAAGCATATTTATTTAATTCATTAATCTAAAAAATTTGGGTGTACCGGTGATTGACACACCTCCACAACACAACACAAATAATGTTCTTCACGGGTCGCCAACCACTCTGTGTGCCAGGCAGTTCGGCGCCGCACGCGCTCATGGAAATAGCGCCGTATAGCAGGCTGTATCAGCATTATTAAGTCCGCCTGGGACACGTCCGTGTCGAGAACCGACCCAAGCTGGTGGTCTATAGCATCCTCAGCTGACATTAAACATGAGTGGGCCAATTGATTTGGCTGCTCTTCCCGGCAACCACGACAGTGTCGTGTCCTATCAGCGAACAGGGACAACCACACCCCTTCAAGGACTGAGCGAGCTGAGCGGGTCTGTAATAGAAACAATAAAACATGATATAGAAAACAGGATACATTTTTTCAATCTCTGTGTTCTTCTGACCAGCTTACCTAATCATACAAGATAATATATTGATACATATTAATAAAGCCTCCATTAACATTACATGACACGAGGCCAAAAATCAACGACCAAACCTGAAATATATTTCATTATTATTATTTTTTCCAACCGCCGAGTTCTATTGGCTTGTTGACCTGACCATACACAAATTATATATTGAAGTATATTAACACAACAGGCAAAAGCCCAAAATACGAGGTCGAAACCTAAAGATAAATTTTATGTTAATTTTTCAAGCTCTGTGTTCTTCTGTCCATCTTACCTGACCATACAAAATGATATATTGATATATATTAATAAAGCAACTATTAACATTACATTACAGCAGGCCAAAAAATCAACGACAAAACCTGAAATATATTTCATTATTATTTTTTTCAAGCTCTGTGGTCTTCTGGCTTGCTGACTTGATCATACACAAATTATATATTGATACATATTATCACAACAGACAAAAAGACTTACATTTGTGTTGGTGGCCATTGCATGTAAATGGGAAATGTCGGTATTGTTTGGTGTCCGTTTGGTTAAGTTGTATGAATGGTATGGTTTAATGTTATAGTTGGCTTTTATAAGGGTGTGGATAAAGAGGCTATGAGCAGTGGAACCCCCACGTTATCGGACATACTTGACCGTGATTAATTATAAAACCAAGTGATACGATAGATACCTCTTAATGGGCCTGGTAATGGTTTATGTAGTCGTACTAAGACACCTGATGTAAACCACAACTGAAATGGCACTGAACCAGGGGGTGTTGCTGGGTAAGTTTACGATCTATAGAAGCTTCCGTATGCACGTGCATTATAAAGCACTAACGGCCATGCCGATACACAACCAGCATTTTAGAGATAAAGAGGACTAGGATACCGTTAACACCTGGGTTTTATCGTCTAGGCGGTGACCAAGACATAGCGTAAACCGGAAACGCACGATAGCTATCGCACAGAGCGATGGCTAATGATTTATTTGATCGTACTAAGGATAGTGGTATAAACTACGAAAAAACACTCTGAGACGAGCGCCGTACTATAGGTGCACATCTAGCGCACCACGACTAGAGCCCACAGGGCTCAGGCCCAAAGATCGCAACACAGAAAGATGAAGAACCCACTGAGAAAATGCCAGAGAAAGTCGAAGTGAGTTCTTCATCTTTCTGTGTTGAGACCTTTGGGCCTGAGCCCTGTGGGCTCTAGTCGTGGTGCGCTAGATGTGCACCTATAGTACGGCGCTCGTCTCAGAGTGTTTTTTCGTAGTTTATACCACTATCCTTAGTACGATCAAATAAATCATTAGCCATCGCTCTGTGCGATAGCTATCGTGCGTTTCCGGTTTACGCTATGTCTTGGTCACCGCCTAGACGATAAAACCCAGGTGTTAACGGTATCCTAGTCCTCTTTATCTCTAAAATGCTGGTTGTGTATCGGCATAGCCGTTAGTGCTTTATAATGCACGTGCATACGGAAGCTTCTATAGATCGTAAACTTACCCAGCAACACCCCCTGGTTCAGTGCCATTTCAGTTGTGGTTTACATCAGGTGTCTTAGTACGACTACATAAACCATTACCAGGCCCATTAAGAGGTATCTATCGTATCACTTGGTTTTATAATTAATCACGGTCAAGTATGTCCGATAACGTGGGGGTTCCACTGCTCATAGCCTCTTTATCCACACCCTTATAAAAGCCAACTATAACATTAAACCATACCATTCATACAACTTAACCAAACGGACACCAAACAATACCGACATTTCCCATTTACATGCAATGGCCACCAACACAAATGTAAGTCTTTTTGTCTGTTGTGATAATATGTATCAATATATAATTTGTGTATGATCAAGTCAGCAAGCCAGAAGACCACAGAGCTTGAAAAAAATAATAATGAAATATATTTCAGGTTTTGTCGTTGATTTTTTGGCCTGCTGTAATGTAATGTTAATAGTTGCTTTATTAATATATATCAATATATCATTTTGTATGGTCAGGTAAGATGGACAGAAGAACACAGAGCTTGAAAAATTAACATAAAATTTATCTTTAGGTTTCGACCTCGTATTTTGGGCTTTTGCCTGTTGTGTTAATATACTTCAATATATAATTTGTGTATGGTCAGGTCAACAAGCCAATAGAACTCGGCGGTTGGAAAAAATAATAATAATGAAATATATTTCAGGTTTGGTCGTTGATTTTTGGCCTCGTGTCATGTAATGTTAATGGAGGCTTTATTAATATGTATCAATATATTATCTTGTATGATTAGGTAAGCTGGTCAGAAGAACACAGAGATTGAAAAAATGTATCCTGTTTTCTATATCATGTTTTATTGTTTCTATTACAGACCCGCTCAGCTCGCTCAGTCCTTGAAGGGGTGTGGTTGTCCCTGTTCGCTGATAGGACACGACACTGTCGTGGTTGCCGGGAAGAGCAGCCAAATCAATTGGCCCACTCATGTTTAATGTCAGCTGAGGATGCTATAGACCACCAGCTTGGGTCGGTTCTCGACACGGACGTGTCCCAGGCGGACTTAATAATGCTGATACAGCCTGCTATACGGCGCTATTTCCATGAGCGCGTGCGGCGCCGAACTGCCTGGCACACAGAGTGGTTGGCGACCCGTGAAGAACATTATTTGTGTTGTGTTGTGGAGGTGTGTCAATCACCGGTACACCCAAATTTTTTAGATTAATGAATTAAATAAATATGCTTTTTATTATCTTCGCTGTAATTATAGTTTGTCTCTATGTTGTACTAAATGTTGTGTTAGGGTCAGTTAACGTGTGTTAGTTGGGTTTATTAACATAACACTTATTGATTATATAAGATATGCATTAATATGACAATATTAGTATATTCCCTTATTTTCACCAGTTGCCCCTTACATGATTCAGATGCTGTCACACCACGACAACCAACCGCGTTTTCTTTTTTAGTATGTAATATTTTGTCTCTTTTTCACAGACCCGAATGTTTTATGTTGTTAGTAATAAGAACCCCAGGTCAGACCTTCCTTACTAATAGGACAAAAGCTAATACAACCCATGAAATTATGAAATGTATACAACCGCCTGGGGGTATTTCGGTACCCTAGAGAGGTATCACACAACCTGGCTATGTTTCTACTTATGTATATAACGCGCATGTGTCAACATCAAGCTGCAAGTACAAAGGTTGTATAAGTTATCAACACCCACAAACAAACTTCAATCAGCCCACACGGAACACAACTGGCGTGCTATGACTATTTACTAGACAATAATTCTCTCAAATTGCTACATATTGAAATATAAAATGTAAAAAGGAGTTACAACAATGGTATACAAAGGTGACAGCAAAACCTTAAGCCACTAACCCCGCTATGCATAATATCACTTTTACAATTATCACCAGCCAAAACCATCAATATGTTGTTAGTAATAAGAAGCCCGGGTCAGACCTTCCTTACTAATAGGACAAAAGCTAATACAACCCATGAAATTATGAAATGTATACAACCGCCTGGGGGTATTTCGGTACCCTAGAGAGGTATCACACAACCTGGCTATGTTTCTACTTATGTATATAACGCGCATGTGTCAACATCAAGCTACAAGTACAAAGGTTGTATAAGTTATCAACACCCACAAACAAACTTCAATCAGCCCACACGGAACACAACTGGCGTGCTATGACTATTTACTAGACAAAAATTATCTCAAATTGCTACATATTGAAATATAAAATGTAAAAAAGGAGTTACAACAATGGTATACAAAGGCGACAGCAAACCCTTAAGCCACTAACCCCGCTATGCATAATATCACTTTTACAATTATCACCGTCCAAAACCACCAAATAAAGAAAAATTATGCTAAAAATATTTGCTTCTGTAATGCACTGGTGGTTAAACACACAGTTACACCTGTAGAGTGCTGTGAGTTAAAACTTTAGTTACGCCCACAAGGGCCTATGCGTTGGAACTGCAGTTACTCCTGTAACGTCACGATAGCTGAAAATGTTGTGGGTATGTGTGTGTGTGTGTGTGTGTGTGTGTGTGTGAGAGAGAGAGAGAGAGAGAGAGAGCGAGAAATAAAAGAGCGATAGCCTTAAAAGTTGGTTATAACCCACTTGAATATAACCACACAAGGGAAGCCCCTTTGATTACACCAGCAGAAGAAGAATATTTTCTTTCCTAGGTTCAAATATCTCAAATGCGTATTGTCAATTGTCATTGTTAAACAAAATAACTCAACATAATAGATATAAAACATTAAAAGCCCCCTTCATGTTTTACAATGTGAGACCCCGCTTGAATATAACAACACAAGGGAAGAACCTTTGATTACACCAGCAGAAGAAGAGTATTTTCTTTCCTAGGTTCAAATATCTCAAATGCGTATTGTCAATTGTCATTGTTAAACAAAATAACTCAACATAATAGATATAAAACATTAAAAGCCCCCTTCATGTTTTACAATGTGAGACCCCGCTTGAATATAACAACACAAGGGAAGAACCTTTGATTACACCAGCAGAAGAAGAGTATTTTCTTTCCTAGGTTCAAATATCTCAAATGCGTATTGTCAATTGTCATTGTTAAACAAAATAACTCAACATAATAGATATAAAACATTAAAAGCCCCCTTCATGTTTTACAATGTGAGACCCCGCTTGAATATAACAACACAAGGGAAGAACCTTTGATTACACCAGCAGAAGAAGAGTATTTTCTTTCCTAGGTTCAAATATCTCAAATGCGTATTATCAATTGTCATTGTTAAACAAATAACTCAACATAATAGATATAAAACATTAAAAGCCCCCTTCATGTTTTACAATGTGAGACCCCGCTTGAATATAACAAAATAACTCAACATAATAGATATAAAACATTAAAAGCCCCCTTCATGTTTTACAATGTGAGACCCCGCTTGAATATAACAACACAAGGGAAGAACCTTTGATTACACCAGCAGAAGAAGAGTATTTTCTTTCCTAGGTTCAAATATCTCAAATGCGTATTGTCAATTGTCATTGTTAAACAAAATAACTCAACATAATAGATATAAAACATTAAAAGCCCCCTTCATGTTTTACAATGTGAGACCCCGCTTGAATATAACAACACAAGGGAAGAACCTTTGATTACACCAGCAGAAGAAGAGTATTTTCTTTCCTAGGTTCAAATATCTCAAATGCGTATTATCAATTGTCATTGTTAAACAAATAACTCAACATAATAGATATAAAACATTAAAAGCCCCCTTCATGTTTTACAATGTGAGACCCCGCTTGAATATAACAAAATAACTCAACATAATAGATATAAAACATTAAAAGCCCCCCTTCATGTTTTACAATGTGAGACCCCGCTTGAATATAACAACACAAGGGAAGAACCTTTGATTACACCAGCAGAAGAAGAGTATTTTCTTTCCTAGGTTCAAATATCTCAAATGCGTATTATCAATTGTCATTGTTAAACAAATAACTCAACATAATAGATATAAAACATTAAAAGCCCCCTTCATGTTTTACAATGTGAGACCCCGCTTGAATATAACAAAATAACTCAACATAATAGATATAAAACATTAAAAGCCCCCTTCATGTTTTACAATGTGAGACCCCGCTTGAATATAACAACACAAGGGAAGAACCTTTGATTACACCAGCAGAAGAAGAGTATTTTCTTTCCTAGGTTCAAATATCTCAAATGCGTATTGTCAATTGTCATTGTTAAACAAAATAACTCAACATAATAGATATAAAACATTAAAAGCCCCCTTCATGTTTTACAATGTGAGACCCCGCTTGAATATAACAACACAAGGGAAGACCCTTTGATTACACCAGCAGAAGAAGAGTATTTTCTTTCCTAGGTTCAAATATCTCAAAATACAAGTGATTATACGAATAATTATTTGTATATAATAATAATTTATAATATTACTAATAATATGCTTTTTAACAAAAATATGTTTCTAAATAAAAAAAACTGTATAAGTAACAGAAAACGTTCTCTGCTTATAAAGTGCCACATATGTAAAGAGAGAGAAAGAGCGAGAGAGAGAAAATAGTCTTAACGCTCGTTTTAAAGAAACCCGCACACTAGTTTCAGTGTGAGCTTGTTATCTGGTTAATTATCACCCGCTGGGCTTCCGTGCTCTGACCACGGACTAAATTGAGATGCACCAGGTTTTAATGGTTTGCAGATGTTTTGATTACCTGACCTAGCCCAGCGTTATGCTACCAGCTTTAGTTAAATAGATGTTAGTTTTATTTTCAATGTGTATTTATATAAAGCTTGTTACATAGGCATATATTTAAACGGGTTCTTCATATATTTCGTTGAACGGGTTGAATTGTTTGTTTCTTGGTTTAATTTATATGGAAATACCATTTCACGGCCATTCATTAGACACCACACACGCCTGTTTTATAAATAAACCAATACAACGCATGGTTTAAATGTGGGTGCGATAGTCCACTAATCTGAACGAGACAAAATTTCTGGTGTGGAAAAGTTTCATAATTAGAATGTTGAGGTCGACACAAGTTCAGCTGATGTATGTGTCATTTTCTTTATCTTGGATTATCAGTCTAAAGGTGAAGCACAGGTTACAAAAATTGGCCTGTTTTATAAATAAACCAATACAACGCATGGTTTAAATGTGGGTGCGATAGTCCGCTAATCTGAACGAGACAAAATTTCTGGTGTGTAAAAGTTTCTATGGAAATACCATTTCACGCCCATTCGTTAGACACCACACACGCTTGTTTTATAAATAAACCAATACAACGCATGGTTTAAATGTGGGTGCGATAGTCCACTAATCTGAACGAGACAAAATTTCTGGTGTGGAAAAGTTTCTTAATTAGAATGTTGAGGTCGACACAAGTTCAGCTGATGTATGTGTCATTTTCTTTATCTTGGATTATCAGTCTAAAGGTGAAACACAGGTTACAAAAATTGGCCTGTTTTATAAATAAACCAATACAACGCATGGTTTAAATGTGGGTGCGATAGTCCGCTAATCTGAACGAGACAAAATTTCTGGTGTGGAAAAGTTTCTTAATTAGAATGTTGAGGTCGACACAAGTTCAGCTGATGTATGTGTCATTTTCTTTATCTTGGATTATCAGTCTAAAGGTGAAGCACAGGTTACAAAAATTGGCCTGTTTTATAAATAAACCAATACAACGCATGGTTTAAATGTGGGTGCGATAGTCCGCTAATCTGAACGAGACAAAATTTCTGGTGTGGAAAAGTTTCTTAATTAGAATGTTGAGGTCGACACAAGTTCAGCTGATGTATGTGTCATTTTCTTTATCTTGGATTATCAGTCTAAAGGTGAAGCACAGGTTACAAAAATTGGCCTGTTTTATAAATAAACCAATACAACGCATGGTTTAAATGTGGGTGCGATAGGCCACTAATCTGAACGAGACAAAATTCTGGTGTGGAAAAGTTTCATAATTAGACTGGTGAGGTCGACACAAGCTCAGTTGTTGTATGTGTCATTTTCTTTATCTTGGCTTATCAGTCTAAAGGTGAATCACAGGTTAAAAAATTGTTACAAAGTTCACTGATATTGACCTTGATGTATCACCTTGTACCTAAAAAACACTGGAAAAGTTTCATTGGAAAAACCTTATGACCACTAAACAGATAAATTCATTTCATGTTAAGAACCGACACACGAGGGGAAAGGGTGGGAGATAAGCACGCGGAAAATTATTTTTTTTATTCAACACACCAACACAGTGAAAAATGGGGCGTTTCAGACACCCACCATACACACACACACACCACACACACATTTTAATTCTCTAACACATACTGGAAAATTTTCAGCGGAAAAATAACCCAGCGGGTGGGGTCCCGCCCCACCACCCCCGTGATCCGCGCGCCGCGAACCCCCACCAACGGTGGGGGTACCGCTCGGGCCGGGGTGGGGTATCTCGCGCCGCCCCATCCTACTGGCTGACAATCTGGTGTGTTGGTGTGTCAATACTTTCTTCTTTGAACCATCTAAATGGTGAGCAATGGTGAGCAATGGTGAGCAATGGTGAGCAATGGTGAGCAGCTCACCAATACTTTCCTCTTTGAGCCATCTAATGGTGAGCATTGGTGAGCACTACGCATCAAGTCATGCGTATATAACTACTACTTACAGCTGTCTCATGTAGCTATGGAGCCAATATTCTAATACTCAGGTATACAGCTGTCTCATGTAGCTATGTAACCAATATTCTAATACTCAGGTATACAGCTGTCTCATGTCTATACAGCTGTCTCATGTAGCTATGGAACCAATATTCTAATACTCAGGTATACAGCTGTCTCATGTAGATATGGAACCAATATTCTAATACTCAGGTATACAGCTGTCTCATGTAGCTATGTAACCAATATTCTAATACTCAGGTATACAGCTGTCTCATGTAGCTATGGAGCCAATATTCTAATACTCAGGTATACAGCTGTCTCATGTAGCTATGTAACCAATATTCTAATACTCAGGTATACAGCTGTCTCATGTAGCTATGTAACCAATATTCTAATACTCAGGTATACAGCTGTCTCATGTCTATACAGCTGTCTCATGTAGCTATGTAACCAATATTCTAATACTCAGGTATACAGCTGTCTCATGTCTATACAGCTGTCTCATGTAGCTATGTAACCAATATTCTAATACTCAGGTATACAGCTGTCTCATGTCTATACAGTAGTCTCATGTAGCTATGTAACCAATATTCTAATACTCAGGTATACAGCTGTCTCATGTCTATACAGCTGTCTCATGTAGCTATGGAACCAATATTCGAATACTCAGGTATACAGCTGTCTCATGTAGCTATGTAACCAATATTCTAATACTCAGGTATACAGCTGTCTCATGTAGCTATGGAACCAATATTCTAATACTCAGGTATACAGCTGTCTCATGTAGCTATGTAACCAATATTCTAATACTCAGGTATACAGCTGTCTCATGTAGCTATGGAGCCAATATTCTAATACTCAGGTATACAGCTGTCTCATGTAGCTATGGAACCAATATTCTAATACTCAGGTATACAGCTGTCTCATGTAGCTATGTAACCAATATTCTAATACTCAGGTATACAGCTGTCTCATGTAGCTATGTAACCAATATTCTAATACTCAGGTATACAGCTGTCTCATGTACCTATGGAGCCAATATTCTAATACTCAGGTTGACAGCTGTCTGAAGTAGCTATGGAGCCAACATTCTAATACTCAGGTATACAGCTGTCTCGTGTAGCTATGGAGCCAATATTCTAATACTCAGGTATACAGCTGTCTCATGTAGCTATGTAACCAATATTCTAATACTCAGGTATACAGCTGTCTCATGTAGCTATGGAACCAATATTCTAATACTCAGGTATACAGCTGTCTCATGTAGCTATGTAACCAATATTCTAATACTCAGGTATACAGCTGTCTCATGTAGCTATGGAGCCAATATTCTAATACTCAGGTATACAGCTGTCTCATGTAGCTATGGAACCAATATTCTAATACTCAGGTATACAGCTGTCTCATGTAGCTATGTAACCAATATTCTAATACTCAGGTATACAGCTGTCTCATGTAGCTATGTAACCAATATTCTAATACTCAGGTATACAGCTGTCTCATGTACCTATGGAGCCAATATTCTAATACTCAGGTTGACAGCTGTCTGAAGTAGCTATGGAGCCAACATTCTAATACTCAGGTATACAGCTGTCTCGTGTAGCTATGGAGCCAATATTCTAATACTCAGGTAGACAGCTGTCTGAAATAGCTATGAAGCCAATATTCTAATGCTCGGGTGTACAGCTGTCTGAAGTAGCTATGGGGGCAGTCCTCTAATACTGCGTATAAATAAGCATTTGCATCAGAACAATGTTTATCTCAGTTTAAATACTAAATTAGTACAAGCCCTGTTATATCATCGCAAGTCCTGCTTTTTCATCACAAGTTATTCACGTTCTACTACAGGAAGGTGACTTCGAACAGCACAACAGGGTATATCTTCAGAATCAATGATATGATTAAACACTAGGTAGCAGTGTTAATACACTATCTGTATCACCATTCAAGAAACCTCTGATCCGGATTTGCCAATACTATAGGGAAAAGAGACAAATTTCCCAACCAGAACAGGCATCATGTTAATTAGAACTTCGAGATGTTGTTTTGACTGAATTCGATAGATTGAGTAGTGTTTCTGAGGCAACCACTGCTCCACCATCATACTCGTTTTCTGATACTACCAGAGAATATTCTACCCAGACCCTAGACCATTGTTTCCCAGCCTTTTTTTTTACCATGCCCCACCTAAATCGTTATAAAATTCGGATGCAATATATACATATTTTTTAATTAAAAAAATTGTATTATTTTCCCCTGAATTGTCCCCCTGAACAATAATATTGCCTCTCTGAACAATCAAATTGCCCTCCTCTGTGGGCCGTGGGTCCCACGTTGGGAAACACTGCCCTAGACGATGCTCCTGACGCTGAATTCTCAGAACCAGTTTACAGTATAAACATAGAGGCGTATTTCACAAACTACAACGGAGCTGACACGACTGATAATGACCATACCTAATCCCAATAATGACCATACTGACGTGACCATACCTAAACCCAAACCTGCTGCTAAGAGACCCAGATTCCAAAAAAAGCGATCATTCAATTATCTTATTAATATACAATTGCATCCGCCGAAGATGGATGTGTCGGACCATTGACGGAAATAAAACGGCGACACAACGCATTTCCATTCTCTGGACTACATCCTGCTGGAAATCTAGTAGGACAATGGTCCTGCTATAAGGGAGATCCAGCGGAAGTTTGAGAATGAACGCTGAAGAAGAAGATATACAATTGCATCATGAACATTTGAACTTATTTTTCCTTTCTTAATTTATTCAAAAATAAATATTTCAGTAGTGTATTCATGAGGAGCGCTGTAGCCTAGTGGATAGTGAGCTTGCTTGCTATCATCTGGTTACAGCGTGCCAGGTTCGAAACCACGTCCGGACATTTAAAAAGAATCCGGGTTGTGATTTCTCACTTGACACGACCACTCCTCCAGTCGACTCAGCTGTAAATGAGTACCTGACGCATAAGTTAGGGAAGGTAAAAAACAGCAAGGAAGGGAACTGGCCACCCCACCTGATAGTTGCTGCGGCTTAGTACATGAAGAGTTATCTTCATCCCCGACGGCAGATGCCATGGGACCTACCTTTACCTTTAGTGTATTCATAAATAAACGCACGTAAATTCTGACAATTATGTTTGTCAAGTTTATTCCTGCCTGTGTTGACTTAAAGTGTTTTGTAATATATCTCATGGAAATGTGTTTTATTAGATGCATTGTAAAGCATGATTTATCTCTGGAATTCAGCTTCTAATAGAACTTCAGCAGTTCAGATTTCTAATGTTTAGCGAGAGTCCTGGCAAGGAATGACAGGTCATAGCAGGGGCTAACAGGTCATATCAGAGCTAACAGGTCATATCAGAAGCTGAAAGGAGATAGAAGGGGATTTTGCAGGGGATAGTAGGGAATCTTAGCCAAGAGTGATAGATTATAATGGGGAAAGACCTGTAGCAGGGGATTTTAGCAGGTAATAGTAGTGTATTTTAGTAGCGGACAGCAGTGGATTTTAGTAGGGGTGGAAGACCATAACAAGGGATAGCCCTGTAACAGGGGATTTTAGCAGGGGATGGCAGGAGATTTTAGCAGGGAGTTGTAGATCATAAAAGGCCCAGTAACACTTGATTTTAGTAGGGAATTTTAGCAGGGGATAGCAGGTAAATTTGGTAGCGGGTAGGAAGGAATTTTAGCAGGGAGGAGGTGATAGATCATAACAGGGGATAGCCCAATAACACTGGCTTTTATCAGGGGAAAGCAGTTGATTTTAGCAGGGGATTGCAGGGGTAGTATATTATAACAGCGACAGCAGGGGATGACCGGTTATGGGTCTATGTTCACTTAAATTCTCCCCAGAAACCATTAGTCTCTATAGATCCACTCAGTCTCCTAATACTCCGCCAGTAACAATTAATATCTATACATATACATATACACAGACTCATATCCTCTGTTAGAAAACATTAGTATCTATACACATACACATGTTCCTATGCTCCGCCAGGAACTATTAGTATCTATACATATACACATTCCTATGTTCCACATGCTATTTGGCCAGCGCGCAGACCAACTTGTAAGTGTGACCTTGAATATTTTTTAATTGATATCACTCTCTTCCACCTGGTTTATGTCAACCCCGGGCAGCATATGTATAAATGTTCACACACGAATACAGGAGAGATACGAAAGGGGAATCTATTATGTGTAAATATTACATAGGGCAAATACAACGGCGAAACTGTGGGCGCGATCATGGCCTACCTGCTGTGCATAAATTTTCGTTAGAAGATATTTCTACATTGTTCTAATTAGCGTAATCGATCTAGTCTGTCAAATATAATCGCATAACCAGGTTTCCTGCTGCGACAATGCTAAGTTAGCTGAACTTGGGATAATCTTCACCTGAGATGCTTGTATCAAGTGAGAAAATACGTAAAATGTGCCGTGTTTAGAAATACCAGAAATAAACTATACGCAATCATGTGTAAGTAGTTTTTACCTTGGATGAATATATATATATTTCTATTAGTGGGTGTTTTTAACACCCCCCCCCCCCTCTTCAACCCCATCACCGTGTGATAGCTATGAGTTGTGAACATTAAAACTTGCAACTCAAATTCGAAACAGAGTGAGTCACGATCAGGTTGGGGGTATGAGTGTGGTGATCTTTAGTTAACTTGACCAAGAACAGTGTGACCTTTGGTTAACTTGCATGTCTCATCACACGTGAGAGATGTCTCAGGTATGTTTAGAAATAAGTAAAAATATGTATACGCAATCTTTTGTGCCCGTTCCTGAGTTTGGATGACCACACATTTCTATTAGTATGCATTTTGTTACACCCCCCCCCCCCCCACATTCTACTATGCAGTCAGTATATTGCATAATATTATATAATATTTTCATCTCCGATCGGGGTGGTTCCTGTATCCGAGCCCCGATATCGCGATACTCGGTCAACTCCTTGGTTGGTGAATATCGAGATACTCGGTCAACTCCTTGGTTGGTGAATATCGAGATACTCGGTCAACTCCTTGGTTGGTGAATATCGAGATACTCGGTCGACTCCTTGGTTGGTGAATATCGAGATACTCGGTCAACTCCTTGACTGGTGAATATCGAGATACTCGGTCAACACCTTGGTTGGTGAATATCGAGATACTCGGTCAACTCCTTGGCTGGTGAATATCGAGATACTCGGTCAACACCTTGGTTGGTGAATATCGAGATACTCGGTCGACTCCTTGGTTGGTGAATATCGAGATACTCGGTCAACTCCTTGGATGGTGAATATCGAGATACTCGGTCAACTCCTTGGTTGGTGAATATCGAGATACTCGGTCAACTCCTTGGTTGGTGAATATCGAGATACTCGGTCAACTCCTTGGTTGGTGAATATCGAGATACTCGGTCGACTCCTTGGATGGTGAATATCGAGATACTCGGTCAACTCCTTGGATGGTGAATATCAAGATACTCGGTCAACTCCTTGGTTGGTGAATATCGAGATACTCGGTCAACTCCTTGGATGGTGAATATCGAGATACTCGGTCAACTCCTTGGTTGGTGAATATCGAGATACTCGGTCAACTCCTTGGTTGGTGAATATCGAGATACTCGGTCGACTCCTTGGATGGTGAATATCGAGATACTCGGTCAACTCCTTGGATGGTGAATATCGAGATACTCGGTCAACTCCTTGGTTGGTGAATATCGAGATACTCGGTCAACTCCTTGGTTGGTGAATATCGAGATACTCGGTCAACTCCTTGGTTGGTGAATATCGAGATACTCGGTCGACTCCTTGGATGGTGAATATCGAGATACTCGGTCAACTCCTTGGTTGGTGAATATCGAGATACTCGGTCGACTCCTTGGATGGTGAATATCGAGATACTCGGTCAACTCCTTGGATGGTGAATATCGAGATACTCGGTCAACTCCTTGGTTGGTGAATATCGAGATACTCGGTCGACTCCTTGGATGGTGAATATCGAGATACTCGGTCAACTCCTTGGATGGTGAATATCGAGATACTCGGTCAACTCCTTGGTTGGTGAATATCGAGATACTCGGTCAACTCCTTGGTTGGTGACCAACCGATACGATGTCCTGCTGTTCCCTCAATAAACTATAGACGTCCTAGCTCCACGTGTGGCGAAAGGGGCCGAATTTTCTGAAACCCTACTACTCATATGTATATCTCACATTTGACAACCATGACAGTCTCTTATGTATATCTCACATTTAACAATCGCGATTTGGTCATATGTATATCTCAAGTTATTTATGTTCTGTTTATGATATTTTTGTAATATTATTAATTGCTTGCAACGTTTTTTCACTGTACACAATATAGATCACGTCTTCTTCAATTACAAGTCTCTGATACATTGTTGTGAGTTAATGCACATCTGTAGATACGATTTAAGTTAGGGAGGAGTTTTATCCCAAAATTAAAAAAAATCTCATTCGTCTTTTTCGTGTGTAACTCTCTATTTTTGATGAAAAATGTGATGAATTTTTTCGCGAAAATTATGTTGATAGAGGACTTACCCACCGTTTAGCTAGCATTTATAGTACTAAACAAAAGGCATCTTGTGCTTTTTTTTTTAATGCGGAAGGGGGGGGTGTTCAACCTTCACTCCCACTGTGGCAGAATGATGTTGGATGTTGATGGTAGAAATATATGTAGAGGCGAAAAACCACAGTTCCAATATATATAATCAGTTTATTTATTTACAACGCCGTGGTTTACAACATCAAGATGATAACGTCCAGTTTTACAACATCTATAATTCGAATGTACAGCATCTCAGACATATCACAGATATCTTAATTCACTAGCTTGCTGCTAATACACTCATTCGTTCTGTTCTTCAATCTATGATTCTTCATCTACCTAACCTTCGGACTTTCCACGCGTGATGGCAAGCAGTTAGAATTTACAACCCGTGATTCTTATATCGCAATACGTGTCTATTCTAAATGGTTGTGTCGTGCCACGATCGTAAACGGCAGGCGTTGTATCCTATCTGCCTGTAGAGGATGCACAATTTATCTAAATGCAAGTCCCACTACTTGTGAGACGCTACATGACGTCCTGGAATTTTAAGTTTCCAATATCGGTTCAGCTCCTTAAACTCTGTTCCGACTATCCGCTATCCAGTGAGAAACCCGGCTTATTTGGAGACTTACACCGTCTCCCAACTTAGAGCTTTTCAAGCCCTGACTCTAACAACTTCTAGCTAAAAATGACATAGTAGAATTGCCCTTCCTATTCTTCCTCTTCAGCGTTCATTCTAAAATTCCGTGGATCTCTTTGCGAGATTCCGTGGATCTCGTAGCCGGGTGATGATCCTGTTAGATTTCCAGCAGGTGGAAGTCCAGAAAAAGGAAATGCGTTGTCGCCGTTTTATTCGTCAATAGGAAATGCTATTTTAACTTATCCAAACTACTTATCTAAAAACGAATTTTATTTTAACTTACCCAAACTACTTATCTAAAATCGAATGCTATTTTAAAGAAACTGCCCATATTCTTCGGCGTTCATTCTCAAACTCTCTCTGTATCTCTCTTGTGTCAGAGCAATTGTCCTATTAGAATTCCAGCAGGATGCAGTCCAAATAAAAGAAATAAGTTGTGTCTTCGTTTTATTTGCACCAATGGCCCGACACAGCCGTCTTCATCGGAATCCTGCTAGTGAATGTTATTTTCACCGAACTGCTTATCTAAAAGTGAATGTTATTTTTAGGGGAACTGCTTATCTAAAAGTGAATGGAGAAGAAGACACCCTAGCATCCCCTCTACGTTGTTTATATGCATGCTATTCACTTTCATTAACCAATAAAGTGATTGCAAACGTAAGCATACTCCATTGCTTTGCAAACGTGTGCCTATGTTTTCACAGGTGCCTTTTCACACGTAGAGTACCCTTACATAGATCACATATTTAATTAATAATCTTGAAAATATTCAAACGGTAATTTCTAGAAATCGTTTCTGCTCTCATGCCTCGGTTGAAGCCAACTCTGTTGTGTTAATATTCCCATATGACAAGATTACATACATTATCTTCTCGTTTTAACGAGATTATAACCACTGCAACCTCACAAAAACTAATCGTGTGCAAGAAAATAGTGCCCATGTGTGTTCCTATTTAGGTCTGCCCTTGTTAGACCCGGACCTTGAATAGATTTCTCCTCAATTCATTCATTCAATCATTGACAAGTGAACATATATTGAGCCTCATAATTCACGGTTCCATCCGATCAAAACAGGGCGTCGTCTACCATATCTCTACAGATTTATGAACCCGTGTTTGCTAGATTCGCAGTCCACGCGACCTGCACGCACGCGAGTTTAAAGCAGGGCCCTACACCCAAAATTGAGCCGAAGGAAATGATTTTTCATGGTTGGTGTTTGAGTCGGATATCCAAGACCAAAATTGCCTGCACCTGTCTCTGCCCTAACCCTTCCCAGTGCAGGAAGTCGCGTGCCAGTACAATAACTGTTTCATTGAGGACGTCGCTTATATCGTAATCATGACACACAGCCAATAGTTAAACAGGATTTGAAATACAGCGTATTTTTCAGTTCAAGAAACCATTCACGTCAGTTTTCTCTCTTCATACATACATTATTTAAATTTTGACAAGGGCACGAACATGCTGTGCAATCTAGAAATCAAATTTCTTTGAAGACTAAAACATTAATAAGAAATGTCCTGACTAATAAATGTGTTTCATAAGGATACTTTACTGTCAGTTGCTAAAATTGTATTCCAGGCATTACAGGACAAAAGGAAAAACACATCTCTGATGTTGGATCATGTATGTCTGTACTTATGTATCTCATGTACCAAGATAAACAAAAATAGGTAGATGTGTTACCAAAATAAAACATAAAACAACCAAACAACGAGATACAGGGACAGACGACGTTTCGACTAAAAAGCCTTCATCAGGACAAACAAACGACCACAATAAAACAAATCTTACATGGAGACAAATAGGGTCATAATAAGTAGGAGATGAGGACAATAGCAGATAGGTAATGGTGGAAGCAAAGATGGAGCCGCATGACAGGAGAGAAGTTACGGGGAGAAGATAGTGGTATGTCGCCCATGTGTTGCCGGGGCACGAAAGGGGAGCAACGAATAGCAATACTGTTTACCTTCCACGCATGTTGTAAAAAGCAACTACGGAGGTTATGGGATGGAGTTGGCTGTCCCATCCCATATAGGATCAGTGACCCAAAGCAATGCTGAAGTCGGATGTGTCAGGCCGAAAGGTGCAGATATCGCATCAATGCTGTAAACCATGACACAACGCATTCCGTTCTCCGGACCATTTCCTCTTAATCTGCAGGAGTTTGAGAACGAACGCAGACGAAGAAGAAGAAGAAGAAGTGGTAAGTGAAGAGAGGAAAGTGGTCAGAAGAAAGTGAGAAGTGGAAAAAGGAAAGGTATAATAGCAAGTAAATTAAAAGTAAATTAAAATAATTACCTCAGACGTGGCCACAGGCAATGAGTATTATAGACATACAATCATAATGTAATGGAAGAGCAAAATGAGATGGTACGAGAGATCAGATGGGAGAGAGAGAGCAAGAAAGAGGGGGAGAGAGAAAGAGGCCAATACGGCAAGAACAGGCGAGAAAGAGCAAACAGCAGGAGGGTCCACTTTCCCCTCCTCACTTATCACTATCTTCTCCCCGCAACTTCTCTCCTTTCATGCTGCTCCATCTTTGCTTCCTCCATTATATATCTGCTAATGTCCTCCTCTCCTCCTTATTATAACCATATTTGTCTCCATGTCCCTATCAAGGCCAGCACTGTGCAGTGGTGATGGGGCTTAGTTCAGCCATCATGGGCTGGAAACTAAGACTGGTCGGGCAGTCCCATTCGAGTAGGACCATAGTCCTGCCCAAGTAAGATGAGTGCTGAAGACGGAGGCATCCAGCCAAAAGGCGCACAGATAATCAGGATGCCACGCACAAAACACAATGGAAACATGTCTGTATCTATAAAAAGTTATGGTGCCTGCCCTGTGGCGGACGTTCAGGCAGGGACGGTGCCGGGCCCAATACCTCGAAAGGGCCCAACCTCAGTTACTGAAAGTCCTTCTCAATTGCCTCGAGGAGCCAGGAGGCAAGGGAATATAGCTACTGGCCAAACAAACTTTAAACGACCAATAAAAATAATGCACTGGAATGATGAGGGTGTCAACAGTAAAAGAGATGGATACAGCAAAAAATTGGAACTTGAAAATGTCCTCAGTGAAGAACAAGTTAATATATGCTGTATCCAAGAAACACACCTCAGCAGCGACATAGCCTTCAAAATCAGAGGCTACCAGTGCTACCGATCTGACCGAAAGGACAGGCGAAAGGGTGGAATTCTGACACTTGTTAAAAACAATATCAGCGCATGTCAGCTGGAAGTATATATGGAAGGGGCAGAATACCAGATGCTCCACCTAAAAACAGACAGTGCAGAATTTCATCTCCTGAACTACTACTGCCAAATGATAAACCATTGGCACTAGACACAATTCCAGATAAAGAGAGACTTATGGTGTGTGGTGACTTCAACAACCACTCTCAGAGCTGGGGCTACGATCATATCGACAAGAGAGGTGAGGAACTTGAGAGCTGGCAGGATGAAAATAATCTCATCCTTATTAACCAGCCAGCAGACTCACCAACCTTCTACTCGAGAGCATGGCACACCACCTCTATACCAGATCTGGCATTCCACTCACCAGGCCTGGAATGGAGCATCACACGTGTCGATGGGAAGCAGCTTGGGGGTAGTGACCACAGACCAGTATTTCTGGAAATACACAATGAATTTACCAAGTACAGCAGCAAGCTCACTAGGTGGAACTATAAGAGGGCAGACTGGAAAATGTACCAGCATTTAACCAGTGTTCTAGCTAAGGACAGGAACTTGGACAAAGACATCAATAGAGCAGTGAGTGAATTTAATAGATGTATACTACATGCTGCTAGTAAAACCATACCCATGGGGGCACGCAAAAACTACAAACCATACTGGAATGATGAACTGGAAAAGCTGCAAAATGAGATGGAAACATCTAGACAGCAGGCTGAGACCAGACCTAGCCAAGAACATCACAACAAATATCAGCAAACAAAGGCTAACTTTCAAAGAGCCAAGTTACAAGCCAGACGGAGCAGCTGGAAAGAAAAAACAGAGTCGCTGAACCTAGAAAGAGATACTAGGAAATTATGGAAACTTGTAAAACAACTAAATGATGAAGGTACAGGGAGAAATACCAGGATCACACTTTATAAAGATAGATACATTTTAACAGGTAAACATGCAGCTGATTACTTTGCAGATTCCTTTGCAGAAGACAATAACATCAAAGTCAGCCCAGACAAACAACAGGAGGTTCGAGCGAACCAGCAAAACATTGGACAAGACGAACCTATACCTGAAGTCATGGAGGCACCAATCACAATGAGAGAACTGGAGCATGCAATATCCAAATTGAAAATGAAAAAGTCCCCTGGAGCTGATGGAGTGTCCAATGAAATGATTAGAAACCTGGGAATTGCAGCAAGAGCAAAGCTACTGCAGATCTTTAACACAAGCTGGTCCACAGGTAATGTACCACAGGCGTGGAGAGAAGCAATAATGATACCACTCCTCAAATCAGGAAAAGATGGCAACACAGTCTCCAACTACAGGCCCATCAGCCTCACAAGCTGTCTATGCAAAACAATGGAACGCATTATCAATCTTAGGATCCAGTGGTACCTTGAAAGTGAAAACCTTCTAGTATCACAGCAAGCAGGTTTCAGACAGTGCTACTGAAGATCAGGCAACCTACCTCTCCCAAGAGATTGAAGATGCCTTCCAAGATAAGAAACTGGTACTAGCAGCATGGATAGACCTCAGAAAAGCATTTGATAAGGTCTGGAAAGAAGGGCTCCTAAAGAAATTGCGAAATTGCAGGGTTAGCTCAAGAATGTACAAATGGGTAAAAGCATACCTGCATAATAGAAGAGCCAGGGTACAATTAGATGGTCGCAAGAGCAAGAAAGTTCTACTGCGTCATGGAGTCCCCCAGGGAGGAGTCCTGTCACCCACACTTTTCTTGGTTTACATCAATGACCTAGTTGCTGAACTACCACATGGGATCAAAGTGGCAATGTATGCTGACGACCTGGTGATCTGGTGCACGGAAGAACATGCGACAGTGGCCACTAAACAAATACAAAGAGTTATGGATGCCCTAACCTTATGGGCAAATAGATGGTGTGTCAGCATTAACACAGATAAGTGCAGCACTACACTCTTTACCCTCTCACCAAAACAAAAAGCCGGTCATATCAAAATAGATAGAGAGCTCTTGAAAGAAGAAAAACAACCCACATACCTCGGAGTTACTTTTGATGATAAACTGACATGGAAGCAGCACATAAACAAAGCAACAACAAAAGCCAGGAAGTTAGCTATCCTGAGAAAACTAAGTGGAACCACATGGGGAGCCAGTGGGAATATACTCAGTAAAGTTTACCAGCAAGGCATAAGACCACACCTGGAATATGGTTCAACTGCATGGTGTCCTGCATCAAACACCACATTACAAGATCTAGATAAAGTGCAAAACCAGGCACTTAGAATAATGTTGGGAGCAATGAAATCAACACCCATAGCAGAGATGCAGAAAATGGGAAGAACGCAAACACTTGGCGAACGCAGAGACACAAAAGTACTAATTCAGGCAGAAAAGTTTCACTGTATGCCAAGTCATACAATGAAGGAAAGATTCCAAAATCTAGCAATGGGACGACTGAAAAGAAGGAGCTTTATCCATCAAGCTAAACTACTCCACAGACAACTTACAGACCTACCTGAAGTTGACAGCCCCTTAAGGCCTGTACCAGAACAAACCCCCTGAAGTGAAAGACATGGAATATCAATATACATTCAGACCCACGTGAAAGGAATACTAAGCGAGGACGAACAGAACAGTGTGCAGCGAAGGACAGTCCCCCTCAGTTTCCTGGATGAGGAATATCCACAAGATATATGGGTCAGAGTATACACAGATGGGTCAGCACAGAATGCCATGAGGAATGGAGGTGCAGGTGTATATATAGAGTTTCCACACAAGCCTGGAGATACAATCAGAACACCAACAGGAAAATTCTGCAATAATTATGATGCAGAAATCCAGGCAATTAGTGTGGCAGCTAAAAAACTGCTGAACTCCAACTCTGACCTACAGCCTGTGGTATTCCTGACAGATGCAAGGTCAGTGCTTCAAGCTCTCCAGTCTGGAAAACTAACAAACTTGAAAAAACTACTTAGCGAATTGTCTTACCAGTATAGGGTAACCATGCAGTGGATACCCTCTCACTGTGGAATACCAGGAAATGAAAAAGCAGACCAACTGGCTAAGGAAGGTGCTGCCGAAGACCAACCAGATATACCAATCACCTACCATCAGAAAAAACAGATGATCAAGTCAATAAGAAAGCCACCAACACAAGGTGACTATCATATTATGAACAGACCAGAACAAGTTATAATTCTACGTCTCAGAACAGGACACAACCGAATCCGCAGTCACATGTATACAAAGTTCAAGATTGGCAACACGGCCATGTGTACATGTGGACAGGCAGCACAGAGTGCCAACCATATACTTCAAGAGTGTTCTGAGCATAAACGCTGAGGCAGACATATTGGCCAGAGGAAACAACACTGGAATCAAAACTCTATGGGACACTGTATGAACTACAAAAGACAGTGAGTTTTATTAAGGAGACAGAATTACAGATATAGACATGTTTCAAGTGAACGAAAGAAGAAGAAGAAGAAGTCTCCATGTAAGATTTGTTTTATTGTGGTCGTATGTTTGCCCTAATGAAGGCTTTTTAGTCGAAACTGCGTCTGTCCCTGTATCTCGTTTTTAGATTGTTTTATGTTTTATTTTGGTAACACATCTATCTATTTTTGTTTATCTTGACATATTCCCTGTGTTACTCCATCCACCTTCTTCCTGTTCAGGGTTGTTACCATACACTGGAATATTTATACCTTGTATCTCACGTATGTATGAGCATTTAAAGTTACACAAGTGTATGTGTTTTGTGCACTTTCATTGCCTACTAAAACTAATAAACGGGATTTTAATTGTTGACCAAACGGAAGGCGCGGGGGTTCCAAATGATCAGCATAGCCAAAATTACAGACAAGAGAAATCTGAATGACTGAGTACGTGCAGTAGAGATCTGAGTTATTGAGTGCCTATAGAAGAGATCTGAGTGACTGAGCAACTGTAGAAGAGATCTGAGTGACTGAGCAACTGTAGAAGAGATCTGAGTGACTGAGCAACTGTAGAAGAGATCTGAGTTATTGAGTGCCTATAGCAGAGATCTGAGTTATTGTGTGCCTATAGCAGAGATCTGAGTGATAGTACCTAGAGTATGGTTCTGGAATATCTGGATGCCAGACGTACGTGTGACCTCGATCTTGAATCTGCATCAAGCTCATTGATTAAGGTTAAATCCCCCCCCCCCTTCCAACCTCTTCCTTTTAAGGAAATCAGAACATGACTTTTCAGTCGAATAATCTAGCCAAAATGTGGGTCATGCCAGGCCCCCCTCCCCACCCCAATTTGGCATTTTTACCACAAAAAGTCATTACATTTTTCATCAAAAGAGGATAATGACATAATATGTACGAATTAATATTTTTTTTATGTTTAGGAAAAAATGTCCTCCTTAAGGGAAATGTATCTACGACCTTGATCTGCATACTGTTGCCTGACTTTTGGAAGGGAGAGCTTAACGCTAATGGGAATTGTCTACTAGTCTATGATCATTGTCCGTAAACAAGAAACCATGTTTAAAATTCCACAAATGAGATGTGTGCCTGAACGAAATGGCACAATTGCAAGAATCATTCTCAATACTATTAGAATTGTAATATTGTATCGCGGCTGTGTATGTATGTAATCGATTCAATGTGGAGTTTTATCACTTCACTCCATATTAACTCTCTAGGTACATGCACCATGTTCCGCACCATGTCGCGCTTTCCCCTTGATTATCAGTATAAATTTCATAGCCGGTTTGTTCTATTGCGGGAGATTTGTGTGTGAAGTAAAGGGCTGCCCCCAGACCTTGGTGGCATGCGCAAGCGACAATGCCAGTCCCGTCAACCGAGAAGGGTGTATGGCTAGATCCGACTGATGGGAAATTTCATGTGAGAACTGAACAGAGGTTACATACGAACGCGTAACTCCGCCACGTGTGTTTTCATGGAGGCCAACGTCTAGCATGACTTCCGCCATTAGGAATACTAATGATGATCTTTAGTTGCTAAATGAGAAGGCACAGTATATCCAAGTCTGGTTTTGTAGGCGGAGTCACCGACGAGGTCGTTACGTCATAACTGGGCGTGGATGTACCGCCTACAAGCCAGACGTCTGAATGTTATAGTGGATATTCGTAAGCAAGTTTTTCGGACAATTACTCTAATCCAGAACGATTTACTTGTGTTTTATTTGCAAGATGCATTTAAGTATTTTAAAACTAATGGACACGCGGGTACACTAGTAGATGGAAAGATGGAACAGGGTAATGAGGTTTTGCTAATTAACCAAAGCACATGATAACATACACAAATAGACGTTTCGACCAAAAGGTCGAAGAATACATTCAAGAATACATTCACAACAAAAAAAGGACAATGTCTTCGATTGAAATATGTCTTATTCTTCTGCGTTCGTTCTTAACCTCTTGCAGATTAGCAAGATGTAGGCAGGAGAGCGGAATGCTGTGTGTCTTGGTTTGTAAATTTCCCTTAAGTTTGTGGGGAGGGGGAGGGGAATGCAGTGGCGTAGCGAGAGGGGGCGGAGGTGCGGACCGCCCCGGGTGGCATCATCGGGAGGGCGGCAATTTTATTCTCGTCCAGGCTGTCCTAATCACTGCCATATATTTTTTAATGCCACAAGGGCGGAAAATTATGATTCCGCCCCGGGCGGCATTGACCCACGCTACGCCACTGGGGGAATGTTACATACACACAGGCATTCTTGCGTCTCCGTGTGCAAATTCTTCCCTTTGATGAAAAATATAATAACCTTTTTTGCGAAAAATTGCTAGGTAGGGGGAGGGGGATTACTTTTGGTCCATCTTTTGACTAAGTGTTTAAGTTTTTAGATTTTCTAAGCGGGTTTGACCTCCTACCCTCCCCCTTCCATTATCTGCGGTCTTTGTACAACAAAGTAATTACAGCCATATTGTTGACTTACGTGTTTCAATAATAAGTGTCCTTGTTGTTTTAATATGCGAAGAACATTCCCCCCCCCCCCCCGTCTTCCTTGAGATCATATCTACGGCCGGCCAATGTTGTCTTTGTAGCCTAACTCTTAAAAGAAAAATTATAATACAGTGAACGGGATTTGAACCAAGCCTGCTCATACATCGCATACTCGTCTAGCAACTTTTACATTTTTTATCTTTAGCAATACATTCTTGATTCTTGTATATTATATTATTCAGTTATCCATTGCACAACATTGCCTTCTTTGGTGTGTTGCCTGCTTCAGCTGATCTTACAACGTAATCTAGATTATTTGTACCTTTACGTCATTTAATCATATCCGTGAAATCGATATTGTCCACCCATCTTATGACCTAACATTCCAGCTATTCAAGCCAGAATTTACTGTTCGTCTGTGTGGCGACTATAGCATTGGCTGTGTCCACTGTGGCACTAATTTTGTCAACAGTGACACTGGCTGTTTCGATTGTAACACTAACTGTGTCGACTGTAACAGCGGCAATGCCGACTGTAGCACTGCTGTGACGATCGTTGCACTGGCTGTCTTCGATTGTAGCACTATAACTGTGTCGACTGAAAGGTAGCGGATATTAGATCTTTTGTTGCAATCAAGTCGCATTCCTTCTGAAGTCTAGACAGCCACAAGCGCGATCTCTAAAAGAATTAACCAGATGTACCACACGATTTATGCAGCTGTTTTGAAGATACCCGAAGAGGAGGTATCTTTAGGATCTTGGTTATCTGCATTGCCTGGGAAACGCACGAGAGCAATGATAAACCCTTTCCATCCCGTCATGGTGCTAAATGAGACATTTTTTGCGTGTGAAAACGTAGCCGTTTTTTTACAATTGTACTTTGTACTAAGTGTGTGTTTGTTTTGAGGCGAGAGAGAAATGTTTGTATTCGCCATGATTGCGAACTAACTCTTCACCAAATGTGTACTCATTTCTACATGTTTTCTATATCATTGCAACACTCCCAGCATTTGTCTGTTTTTTTCCCATTCATTTCTATAACTATGTCCACTCGATAATAGAAGTTTCCGAATTTGAACCTAAACCTTTGGATAATAAGCAAGTGCGATAACTAATGATAACACTTTCGTCTAAAAGTGTTGTCAAACTACACGTTTGATTACCGTTGCTCTACAGATATGAAAATGTACAACTGAAATGGGTATCTGCACGAGTATGTCTGATGACGATTGAACCAGGCGACTGTCAAATATGTCCACATCTGACAGGAAGAGAAGAATGACCTCTGATGAAGTGGCTGATCGGTCATGTGTGGCACAAGAAGTTCTGACAGCGCCGTCTCTCCGCACAATAGAGCTGCATGACGAGGTAGCTGCTTTAACGGCAACCAGGAGGGAATGGGAAGGGGGAAGAGGCTTCGATTTGTCACATTAACAAATTGGGTTTCTTTTTTTTATGTTGATTCGGTATGCATACTCTTCTGGACTCGTTAACTCTAACGCTGTGCTAGATGGCAAAGGCGATAATGTTCTTAAGAATACGCGTGTCTACTACCGTGAAATTATTTGCTTTGACTTTCTGCATTTCAACGATGTCTTTCACCACTCTTATTCTCTCATTTCATAATATTACAAGCACATAATATTACTAGCACATATATTACTACAACATAATATTACTAGCACATATATTACTAGCTCATAATATTACTAACACATAATATTACTAACACATAATATTACTAACACATAATATTACTAGCACATAATATTACTAGCACATACTACTAGCACATAATAGTGAAAGATCCAAAGAACACGAGCATGAATGAACTTACGGCCTGCTTACTACACCTCAGCAGTACCACCAAAGAAACAGTACTGCAGTGGATCCCAGGTCACTGTGGCATACCTGGAAATGAAAAAGCTGATCTCCTGGCTAGGAAAGGGGGATCACTGGAACAAATAGAAAATGATAATACGTTCTATGAAAGTAAGACCATGTTAAAAGAAGAATATAAGAAAAAGTGGAAGCAAATGCACCCAACTGCAGAACCAAATGACCCCTACCACCAAATGTCACGCAAGGAACAAACCATCATTTTCAGACTACGAACTGGTCATAACAGACTGAGAAGTCACATGTTCCGAAAGCTGAAGATTGGTGAGACAGACCTGTGCAACTGTGGACTGAGCCCAGAGACTACAGAACACATTCTTCATGCCTGTCAACTCTACCAAGAAGAGAGGAAGAAAATATGGCCTACTGAGACGGCACTGCTTCCAGGCTTGAGGGGTTCCATGGATGACCTGAAACGAATCACACAATTCATTGACGCTATTGTCGCTGTAACCTGATATCTGACTGAAGAACGATGAAGAAGAAGAAGAAGAAAGTGATAATATGTACTATGAGTGTAAGACCATATTAAAAGCAGAATATAAGTAAAAGTGGAAGCAGATGTACCCGACTACAGAACCAAATGACCCCTACCATCAAATGTCACGCAAGGAACAAACCATCATCTTTAGACTAGGAACTGGCCACAACAGACTGAGAAGTCACATGTTTCGAAAGCTGAAGATTGGAAAGATTCTACCAAAAGCTGAGCCCAGAGATTGCAGAACACATTCCTCATGCGTGTAGACCAGGGGTGGGAAAACTTTTTGTGCAGAGGGCCGCATTGAAAATTTTAAAGCTATTGGAGGGCCGCATATAATATTATGCATGTTTTTGTTTAAAATTCTCGGTAAGTAATCAATTAAATATTATTATAGTAAAGAAAGGTAGTTTTACATAATGTAGATAACTTCTGAAATAAATTACATTTCTAACAGACTTACACTATAACAGTATATTTTCTAATATGGATAAAAGGTTTTGCAAATATTTTAACAATGTTCGTGTATTTAAAAATGTGTTTTGAGGGTCGCAAAATATCTAATGGCGGGCCGCATGCGGCCCGCGGGCCGTAGTTTGCCCACCCCTGGTGTAGACTATAACCAATAAGAGATGGAGAAATATTCGTTGTCGATATTGGCGCTGTAACTTAATATCTGACAGAAACACGATGAACAAAAATAAATATTACTTGCAAATATATCACTTGTACATAATATTACTTGAACATATATTACTCGCACACATATTATTCGAACATATATTACTAACACATAATTATTCGAACATATATTACTCACACATATATTACTAGTACATATATTACTCGAACATATATTATTCACACATATATTTTTCGAACATATATTATTCACACATATATTACTCACACATTGCAACAATGGGCAAGTTGAAGAGCAAGACGGGTAGTTGAAGACCAAGAGAGAATATACTTGACAATCTAGCATTGTGGCATGGGAGAACATCGGCATTGGAAATTATTGACAGGACACGAAATAGACTGATGTGGAAAGGCATGATAACTAACGCCGTACGACATGGACTATAAGAATAACTATAAGATAGCTAAAAAAAAGGAAATACTTCTATATGATACTGTTGCACGCTGATGTCGTGTAGTGTCAACTATCTTGATATATTTAACATTTCAATGATATTCATTGAATGGGGACATAAAGTATACGCAAAATACAAATGAACCGACACATCAGCCCAGATAGTGACATTGTGTTAGATCGCCCCTCATGGCTTTTGTTGAGAAGGACTTGGAGCATTTTGTACGTAAAATTCCAGCGAATTCTGATAACAACCAACTCTTTTTTGACGTTTCACAGTTCCATGTCATATCCTATATATCTAAATGTCCATGAATGTGTCCACTAACCACTCTACCACCAAACTGACGATGTTGTAAGGGTATCCTTAAATCGCACATTTCATAGCCTGACCATGCGGAGTAGGGTCTTAAGCTCTATTTATTTTAAGCATACGACTGTCATTGCAAACCAAACACCATCGCCCCACAAAAAGCAACATGCATAAATAAAACGAGAACAATATTAATTTATATATGAGGAGAACATTATCCGAATATAAAATATTAATGACACCGGTACATTCACAGATCGATAGGACAGCTGGGAGTATACCATAGAATAATATGGATACACAGATTTGTATACAGCACTGATACCAGATGTCATTATGCAACAGAGTTGCTAGATGGTTGGAACTAATCAGGACCAAATGTTGATCAAACATTAGTAAGAGAATAACCAAATACCTAACTTACATACATAAACAATTGAAAACATAATTACATGTCATTGAATTCAGTGAAATAGAGTTTACAATTCTAACCATAATAGAATATTTGTATGAAATTACGTTTGATTAAGTGTTTTGACGACAGTTATACGAAATCAATTCTTACAACAACAGTACCTGCTGTTGTGTCCAGAATTTAAATAATTCACAGCCCACGCGAGATATTAAGACCGTAGAAGATGGATTACATGGATTAGCCCAGGTGATAATACTCGGAACCAAATTGATTACATTTTAGTCTCTAAAAGACATAGAAACAGCATTAGATCTATGAAAACAAGGCCAGGTGCTGTTTGCAACAGTGATCATATACTACTGGAAGCGAAATTGTGTATAAGATTAAAGAAGATCAAGAGAGCACCAAGGAATATGAAATTAGATTTAGCTTTATTGAAATCAGATGCTGACATTAAAGAAAGATACAACATAATTGTACAAAATAGATACAATGCCATTGCAAAGATTCAGAGTATTGAAGATCAATGGAACATGCTAAAACAGTCGATAAACCAAACATCTAAAGAGATAATACCAAAAGTAAAACATACATCAAAACAAAAATGGATGACAAAAGAAATATTATAATTGATGAGCACCAGAAGGAAAAATAAACACAAGATAGTGGAATATCAGAAAATACATAAGGAGATACGAGAGAAATGCAAAATAGCAAAAGAAAGCTGGTTGAACAAGAAATGCACAGAAATAGAATTGCATTACAACCAAGATACAACATTACTATATAAGAAAATTTAGATGATAACAGGAAAGAGAACGCAAACAGTTACAGGGTGTCTAAAATCTAAGACAGGGCAGGTATTAATGGGAATAGATCACATAGTACAGAGATGGTAAGAATATATCAAAGAACTTTATGAGGACAATAGACCAAAAATAAACATACAAGATAACGGCGAGAGTCCATCAATACTCACAGCAGAAGTAAGGGAGGCACTAAGACACATGAAATATGGCAAAGCCCCAGGTCCAGACAATATCACATTAGAAGAATTAGCAGCTTTAGATGACCTTGGAGTTTAAATAATCACAAAATTGCTGAATGACATATATAACAGCGGAAACATACCCGATGACTTAATGAGATCCATATTCATAGCATTACCTAAGAAACCAGGGACCACCGAATGTGAAGAACACCGTACAATCAGCCGCATGAGCCAAACAACCAAAATACTTCTCAGAATCATCATGAAGAGAGTGAGAAACAAAATAAAACCAGAAATAAGTCCAGAACAATGTGGCTTTGTAGAGGGCAAAGGCACCAACAATGCAATTTATATATTGAGAACACTAATAGAGAGGTCTATAGAGGTGAAAACAGATCTGTACCTCTGTTTTATAGACTACACTAAAGCTTTTGACAAAGTTAAACATAGCGAAATTATACACATGCTAGAGAATCTGAACATTGACAGCAAGGATTTAAGAATAATCAAGAACATGTACTGGCAACAAACAGCAGCAGTAAGAGTAGGAAAGCAATTTGGCCCTTTTCAACAAATAAAACAAGGAGTCAGACAGGGATGCGTGCTTTCACCAGACCTGTTCTCTCTATACAGTGAAAACATATTGCGTGCAATAGTAGATATCCCAGGAATATCAGTGGGAGGACATAACATAAATAATTTGAGATATGCGGATGCCACTGTTCTGATTGCAAAAAGTGAGGAAGACCTTCAAAACTTAATTAAAGTAGTAGTCACAGAAAGCAATGAGAAAGGCCTCTTCCTAAATATCAAGAAAACAGAAGTAATGGCTATTTCAAAGAAAGAAAACACACACCTTGCAAGATCATAGTGAATGATATAGTATTAAAACAGGTCCACCAATTCAAATATCTAGGTACAATTATTACAGCAGATGGAAGAAGTTCAACAGAAATCAGATGCAGAATAGGACAGGCAAAAACAACATTCAGAAAAATGAAAAATATACTGTGTAATATGACCTTGTCATTAGAGGTGAGAAAGAGAGTTCTGCGGTGCTATATAACCCCTATACTAACATATGGGTGCGAGTCTTGGACAATAAACAAACTGGAAAGTGGGAGATTGGAGGCAACAGAGATGTGGTTCTACAGAAGAATGTTGAGAATACCATGGACTGCCAGAAAAACTAATGTAGAGGTGTTAAATGAGTTAAATGCGAAACGGACCTTAATCAACAATATAAGAAAAAGGCAACTTCTTTTTTTGGCCACTTCATGAGACAGGCAGGTTTAGAGAACATAATCACAACAGGCAAGATTGAAGGCACCAGAGACAGAGGGAGACAACGTGAGAAAATATTAGACAGTTTGACAACCTGGCACGGCAAAGAAACAACAACGACTTTGATACATAATACTGTGGACAGAGAGCTGTGGAGAGCCATGACCGCCTACGCCACCCGGCATGGCACCTGATGATGATGATGAGGAGAGAAGAGAATAGCAACACTATACCTACCAAACGTGGCATGTCTTAGGAAAGAAGATAATAGCAACACTATACCTACCAAACGTGGCATGTCGTAGGAGAGAAGATAATAGCAACACTATACCTACCATTCGTGGCATGTTGTAGGAGAGAAGATAATAGCAACACTATACCTACCATTCGTGGCATGTTGTAGGAGAGAAGATAATAGCAACACTATACCTACCAAGCGTGGCATGTCGTAGGAGAGAATAGAATAGCAACACTATACCTACCAAGCGTGGCATGTCGTAGGAGAGATGAAAAAAGCAACACTATACCTACCAAACGTGGCATGTCGTAGGAGAGAAGATAATAGCAACACTATACCTACCATTCGTGGCATGTTGTAGGAGAGAATAGAATAGCAACACTATACCTACCAAGCGTGGCATGTCGTAGGAGAGAATAGAATAGCAACACTATACCTACCAAGCGTGGCATGTCGTAGGAGAGATGAAAAAAGCAACACTATACCTACCAAACGTGGCATGTCGTAGGAGAGAATAGAATAGCAACACTATACCTACCAAGTGTGGCATGTCGTAGGAGAGAAGATAATAGCAACACTATACCTACCAAGCGTGGCATGTCGTAGGAGAGAAGATAATAGCAACACTATACCTACCAAGCGTGGCATGTCGTAGGAGAGAAGATAATAGCAACACTATACCTACCAAGCGTGGCATGTCGTAGGAGAGAAGATAATAGCAACACTATACCTACCAAGCGTGGCATGTCGTAGGAGAGAAGATAATAGCAACACTATACCTACCAAACGTGGCATGTCGTAGGAGAGAAGATAATAGCAACACTATACCTACCAAACGTGGCATGTCGTAGGAGAGAAGATAATAGCAACACTATACCTACCAAACGTGGCATGTCGTAGGAGAGAAGATAATAGCAACACTATACCTACCAAACGTGGCATGTCGTAGGAGAGAAGATAATAGCAACACTATACCTACCAAACGTGGCATGTCGTAGGAGAGAAGATAATAGCAACACTATACCTACCAAACGTGGCATGTCGTAGGAGAGAAGATAATAGCAACACTATACCTACCAAGCGTGGCATGACGTAGGAAGTAACAAAAAAGGTTTTGGGTTAGAGTTAGCTGTCCCATTCCATGATGGATCGAAGTGAATCAGAAGTCATGCTGAAGTAGGTCGCATAAGCCGAAAGTGGCATATATCTTAGTTAAACTGTTAAACATGGCGCACAAGTATTCCGCTCTTCTAACTATATCCTGCTAATCTGTAGGAGTTTGAGAACCAATTCAGAAGTGACTATCACACTACAATCTGCTGTGAAATATTTCATTTCCAGACAGAACCATTTCTAAAGTGCATTTCTATTTCACTAAACATCAGCTTATGTCTGCACTTAGTTTCTATAACTTTAATCATCAGTTTATTTCTGCAGTTAATTCCTATTTATCTTAAACATCAGTTTATTTCTGCAGTTAATTTCTAATTATCTAAACATCACCTCTGAAATAACCAACTTGGATTAACGTCCACAGTTGAAAAGGCGTATTTTACTCTTATCACAGGGCATAAGTGCTCTAAACTCCCCGTGAGTATATCCCCATGCACACATGACAGGACAAGGATATAGGTACCCCCCCCCCCTCCTGTGAGCATATTCCCTATTACTTGACGATTGACAGTTCCGGTTCTTTCTTGGTTCACCAAAAAAAAAAGAGCAACATTTCACTTTTTTTGACCATGCCACATTTCTAGCTCAGCAATTTTACTCTGTTCATGGGAAATGGATCATCATCCTCCTTAAATTCGTTTGATGGGCAGTTTCTCTTAATCTTAAAGAGTTTAATATTTCGGCACTAGTCATTGTGCTGTCACTCGATACAGTGGCTCTCCCATTACATTGAACACCAAAATGACATGTCACAAAAAATAATAGGACACCACCCAATTAAATGTAACAGGGTGAAAGGGAGGAGTCTACATACTAGCCTTGTTTGATGTTCGGTGGTATGACAGACATCCCTTCCTTTAACCTTTCACTCTTAGTGAATAAATACTGTATAGTGCTTTTGTGTGGTCAATGTAATTGGTAGGTACGTAGCACCTACATAAGTAGTGCAGGTAGCTATCGTTAAGTTGGTCGTTGTTATGACTGACGAATATCAATGTGATTATCTGTCTAGACAATTAGGAACTATCTATTTGGAGTCCAGGCGGTGACGGTCGGATCAACGTAAATATTTATCTAGATCGCCATAAACCATTTCTCTCTGCGAGCATGTTACCGGTATAGGAAAGCTTGACAGTAGAGTTGGGTCAGGGCTGCCTTCGTTGTCCGTTTGCGCCTGAGTCCATCGGATACGGAACCCTTTTTTCTCCACGGTCATGTTTCCGATATAGAAAAGCTCGACATTAGAGTTGGATCACTGCTACTTTCTTTAACGGGCGCCCACGATTGAATCTCTGCACGTAAAGAGCACCGATAACTAGGATCTTGTCTCAAGCTAACTCCAGCTTATAGTTCTGATTTCCTTGGAACGTTTCCCTTTTTTTGCACTTGGCGCTGCCCTCTGGCGCTGTGCTGTCGTATCATTGCACTCAGTATGTTGTCTTGTCGTCTCTCGCAATGCATCTACCTTTTCAATCCATTTTAATTGGCCGCCTCTCCAATGCGCGGACCGGGCTGACTAGTGTCACTGTGTGTCGACAGTTCCACTGCAAGTGTTATTGCAGTAGTGTGGGAGATATTGACTGCCTCTTTTGCAGTCAATTCTCATTCCATCTGCTGCCTCCACATTCACGGACACGATCCCCAAAAGGTTTAGTCAGAATCAACACGAGCAGCTGTATTTCTGTTTCCAGGATGCACCACGAACAGGTACTTTTGTGATCTTGGTTATATGCCAACCCTGGGACCTTAGCACCCTTTTTATGATCTGCATAATGGATGCACATTAGTCGTCTATAACATTCGCTTTCAAAAGCCTGTATTCTCTTCTCCATTTTCGTCGTAACTGTCAAACTCTCACATTCTTACAAAAGGATATATATTATTAGAGATGTATATAGGTTTATTGCCACTGCTGTACTTATTCTGTTCTTCCATATATTATTCAGTCTGGATATTGCCACCGATGCTATATCAAGTCTAATATTTATTTATGTGTTAGTTTTTCCATCACTGCTTATATGTGTTCCTCATATAGCGATGTACGCTACTCTCAACCGCGGAAGTTAGTCCAATTTCGACATATTGTAACTTTTCTATATCAAAATAATAAATTGTGGTTCGGAGAATCATGACTTTCAAAATATTAGGTTGAGAAATGCTTAACCTCATCTGTATATAAGTGCAGAATGTGTATGGGAGTATTGTGAATCCCCCACCCCTTAGTAAATCAGAACATTACATTTAGTACTAGGATGCATATCAAAAAGTGGGCACCCCACTCTCTCCTCTAAATGATTGTTCTATAATAGGGTTACCCACATCTCACGAAAATGAAATAAAAAGTAAAGACTGTTATTTTCTAAAAGTGAACTCAAATACCCCTCCCACTTCATGGTTAAATAAAATGAAACTCATATGGTAAGTTACCTACCTTTCTACCGTGGACGTGATGGTCGGGTCATCCTCTATAAGCAAGCACATGTGCTGTAGTCTGAGATACCAGACCGAGAGGCGTACCAGCAACCATGGTATAACGCAACACGATTAGATAACATATCTTCACAACAACAACAAGCAACCACGGACGTTAGTCATATCTGGTTATATCATAGCTATACAGCCATATAAAATAGTAGAGGTCGTGGTTCTGGCAATCCAGTCACCGCGGCCTTTGGAATTACTATTTTCTCCCCCCTCCCCAACCGATAAGATATCTACGCCTCTGCTTATCCTGTTTGTTCAGTTATTTTTTTTTGTTTAGTAAAATGTATCTCTTAAGGCTAACACACTTTTTTTCAACCGTGGACAATCAGGCCAAATTGACTATATGAGATTTTTACCATCAGAAATAGTGGAGGCCACGGCAATCCAGTTACCACGACCTCCTAAAGTAAGTTGTTTTGTATTGATCATGTGAACTGAAGAGGCTTAATATGATTTATCTTTAAATTCCTATATCTCAATTGTTTATAATTTAGTCAGCAAGACTGAACTATTACTGAAGGTAATTTGCTGTCAACTAGAATACGTTAAAGTTGGCTTAAGAGCGGAATCAAGTTTGACTATTGTATATCAATACTAGATGTCTGTAACTAAAACATTTCAAAAGCAGATACTTCTAAAGAAAACAAAAAAATTGTGTTTTGGGGGCAGAGTTCTCGGAACTGGAAAACAGGGGAGCTAATCCAATTAAAGAATGTCATTTTAATTCATTCTGAACATGGGTTTCGTGTCGGAAAAGGGTCACCATTTCTCGCTTGCAAAAACCACTTTGATCTGATTTGGGAGATAAGAATTGCTATTTTCCGTTGAAAAGACTTCAATGTGAATTTCGTTCATGCCGGACCCGCTTCAGAAAGTCGTGAGATTGACAGGTTCGTAGACAAATCACAGTCCATTGAATCTACCAATCAAACAGAGGACTCAAGTTAATTATACATTGGAGGTGGGATTATGCAAATCACAGTTGCGCACAAATGTTTTTGACATCAAACAATGGCGGGCGGAGTCAAACCGGTTTGGCGAGACGGAATGAAACGTGAAACATGAAACAAGCAGGGGTGGCCCACGGCGATGGTAAATTAAGTCCGGTGGGAAGCAAAAAATAACAAAACTTTAGCAAAGAAAACTTATGAGAATGAGTCCATCTGCTTTACAAACGAAACTGAGTGACGTGTGGCAAACGGAATGTTCGAGCCCCTATTTAAATCTTCAAAGATGCACAACATTGTCAGTGCTTGGTTGCTCAGATCAACCTACCATCCTGTTAGATATAGCCAAGTGCCTTTGTTGTTAAGACAGATCCATGAATGATAACAAGCTGGAATGATCTATGTTGAAGAATGTCTAAGTTTCAATGAAGCAGCTTAAGTCAACGTGTGAGGAAAATAACATCAAGTAAGTATGGGCACTTTATAAAATATTCTGTATAATATTATCGCAATAACTATAGTACATCTGTATAGACCACTGTAAACGAAACACTCAGAAGAACAATACTTAGAGAAAGTAAAACAACCAATATTCATACTATTCAAGAACTGCACAGAATAGCTTTGAACAGACGGAATTGGAGAGACCTGACCTCTGCCCTATGCGCTAACTTCAGAGCAAAAGGAAAATGAATTAATGAATGAATAGTATATCTGTACAGGGCCGTAAATGTGATCTCAAAAAGGGTAGGGGTGCTTACCAACAAACAAAAATTTAAAAAAATGTCGCGTGTTTTTGAATGCCAAATCGTCTTTTGTGATGAAACATTTGATGACCTATTTGTGAAAATGACTAAGGGAAGGGGTTTCTTTTTCATTTTACCCGCCCTTTGACCAAGTTTCTAGTGCTAAAAGTTATGTTCCGCATTGTTAAAAAAAGAGGGAAAGGGGGGGGGGTAACAATTGAAAATTAATATCATATCTTACAAAGCAACAAAATGTAGTATAAAATGATATCCGTCTGTAGTCATAGTAAAAGGGAGTCTTTTCTATTATGTTATTGTTTATAAGCATCATCTTCAACTGCTTATAACTTAGCGTAATACAATGTATTGGTTAAGTTTTCGTGAACAGAAGAGTTATACTGATTATAAGAATCGTTGAAAACATTTATGAAACCCGTTACTTGGGGGTAAGTCACTCTTAATTTGAAAGATTTTGTAAATAGTTATGAAGTCAAATTTATGTTTAGAACCTATCTAATCGTCAGACAGAGAATATAATTGTGTTACGGAAGATTTTCTACTGTCGAAATATTTTGGTGCTTGGAATTTCACACATAAATCAAGATTACTTATTAGTGAAAGTTGACACTAGAACAAATAGTATGCACTGCCGAAAGGTTTCTGCACAGCACATGTCTCAGAAGTCATAGTTCGACTGATTAGGGTTGCTTTCTTTTTGATTGGCTACCTGAATATGGCTACCCATTGTACGTAAAACTAGCACTGTGCGATAATGTAGCCATCAAACCAGCATTGTTTGGCTGTATTGATTTATAGGCAATATACATGGTTTCATCCGTTTGCCATTATCTTCTGAACGGTCCCAATGCACAAATGTCTGTGGTGGGTTTTGAACCATGTACATTGACTGTCACAGACAACCCCTACACCTCCCCACTTCAGTCGGACAACTAGATTGCCCGTGGATAAAGTGAACATAGGTGTTGGGTTCCCTGTTTTTGCTATAAGAATGCCACGCCTCACCACTAACACACATATGCGATTGTTGTGTAATAAATAAAACAATAACAAATAAAAAAATGTAATTTCATTTATGCGCACAAATATAATATCAAATACGTCATTTCCAATATGACGAACAATTCTGAAAAGTCTCTCAAATGGATCTCGATATTTTCGTTTCAATTTGAGAGATAGTGTCCAGCCATCAGCTAATCAAAATCTCTATTGCTCAGAAATTTTCTGAAAGATTTAATAAATGTCGATATTGTAGAATGATTTACTCCAAGTTCGTATTTTAATTTTCTGTGAGCTTTTACTGCGTGAAGTTTGATCGTCGTGCTGATTTAATATTCTGCGACATAAAATCCACATTTCGATTGAAAATAGTCATGTCTGTTTTCCATACCTCTTCTATTAGAACAGAGAATAATTATCACTTCATTGCATTCCTGCATATGCATGATTGATTTTGAAGTAATATCTGCACATAACTGTCTCAAATGTTCAGCTATTCAAACTTCGTCATAAATGAACATCACTGGCTGTTTATGCTATCCAGCTGTTTAATTCGTGTTTTCATCTTTCACACTTTGGAATAAAGTTTTATTGCTATTTCACATGTGAACTACAATATTTCAATCCTTCGCTTCATGATGTCTGCACACACACAGCAACCATTAATAAACAAAAGCACGTAATACAATATCGCATGTTTAATTATGAACCACCTGTGAACGTTCAACTTTTCTAATAATTTTTGTTTGAAATCTTTATTTGCAGCAATGAAATATTTACAAAACCAATATACATGTCAATTGTGCAGTGTGCACTGTTTAATGAGATGATTTCTACAACATTTATGTCAATTTGTGATGGAAGTGTAATAGTAAATATTTTTTACTTTGCAAAACAAGTAAACAGGTTTTCCGTACTTGACCAACAAAATCCCAAAAAAGATAATCTCGTCAAGACATTCAACCTGTGTACTCAAGTCACTGAGAGCGGACAAATCGAAACAAGTTCTATTACAACATCAACGAACATCCCGTACAAATATTTAAGTATCCTCAGGAACACAGAGAACATTCATATTCGTATTACAATGACCTAAAGCCCCCCCCCCCCTGTAAACATAAATAACATAGAGACAGAACACTGTTACTTCAAATAATATCTTATACAAGTAAATTCAAGTAGGAAACATCAAACAATAAACACGTAACCCTTCAGGGGATGCTTCAACACACAGAGTCCTCCAGAGAATTCTATTCTCAACCATGTGGATGAGTGTGGAAATATCTTGTCCTGTCCATTCCTTGATCTTGTCTGTCTGTGCCTTTATTTGCCTTCCTCTGCTTCTTCCCTCTTCGACAGTTCCCTGCAGTATTGTTTTTGACAAGGAATCATTTATACATGTCCAAACCAAAGTTTTGGTCGTTTCACTGTTGAAAGTAATGGTTCTTGAACACCTGCATACATCTCTACTTTGTTTCTTACGTACACATTGGTCTTATGTTACCTATAGGAAATTCGTACAATTCGTATGTAGCATTTGTACTCGAAAAAGCTTGTAATATGCCCAACAAGTAGGAAGCATAAGGACAAATGAAAATAATTCTTATAGGATTCAAAAATTATGGAAACATTCTTTCTGTTTTTCTCCGTCCTTACACTCTTACTATCAAAGTTTATATATATATATATAAATAAACTTTGATAGTAAGAGTGTATATATATATATAAGTACGTGTATGTAGATATATGATATATAAGGACAATTGGCGATCATGCGTGTTGTGAGATGTGTGTTTTTTGTAGCCCAATCTGGCTATCTACTTGTGAACATTCAATTTATCTAACTATGACTACTTGTGTGAACGTACAACTTTTCTAATTGTGAGACCACCTGTGAACATTCAACTTTTCTAATGATGACTACTTGTGAACATTCAACTTTTCTAATTATGACTACTTGTGAACAGAACATTCAACTTTTCTAATTATGACTACTTGTGAACATTCAACGTTTCTAATTATGACTACTTGTGAACATTCAACTTTTCTAATTATGATTACTTGTGAACATTCAACTTTTCTAATTATGACTACTTGTGAACAATCAACTTTTCTAATTATGACTACTTGTGAAAATTCAACTTTTCTAATTATGACTACTTGTGAACATTCAACTTTTCTAATTATGACTACTTGTGATCATTCAACTTTTCTAGGAAGTTATCATCTTGTTATTAAACCTCTAATTATTTTTTCCCCGTTTTCTTTTTACTAGATGAGATAAAGACTTCATCAATGAGCTGCCATTCATTACAGTTTTAATTGCCAAATGCGAGAAGAGTCATCTTTGTGATCACTGGCTAGCTCTTGAGTCAAATGTGACACGTCACTTTTTTTGCACTGACGGCAGACTTTTTGGTTGATATCAGAAAGATATGATCTCAAGCCAAAACTGTAATACAGATTCTATTCATTCGACAAATACCGTCGTTAACACCAACAATATGGTAACATCCCAACATATCCAAGTTTACAATCCAGAGATAATGGGGTTGAAAGCTGGAAATGACATACCTGCTGGACGGGTCATCAGTCTAGGAGTAACTGATCTTGTCCTTGGATACGATCTTCTCGATGAAAAGAGACTCCAAAGATGGCCAGCCTCCTCCCAAGATTCTTGTGTCAAGGTAAAATGTGTGTTTTATTGTCGAATCGTTATAATGTTGAATATCTATATATCTTATCTGTCTGTCTGTCGGCAGGCCGGCCTGTCTGTCTGTTTATCACCTTCATCGTGTGACATATTCTTCTCAGAAGGTGGTCTTCCTTTTGGGTTCTCTGAACACTTCGCGACTCCGGGTGAGATAACCTGCCGCAGCTATACTCTGTTCATTCTAAGATTGAATTAGGTCTAAACACACCCATATATTACTCCGCGACAACAGGGGATTTTCATACAGCTAATGACAGTTACAAACAATAACATAGTTAATTATTAAGAACTCACGTCATAGCACCCTGTCCCCGTCCAAACACTACGGAGAGTTTATAACAAACGATCATCCGGTTACAGAGCCACGGGAAGACCGAGAAAGAGATGAATCGATAACATTACGTCCACCCTCCACAAACACTGACTCGGTACGATTAGGCATCACATCTGGTTTTGAACAGAAACGTACAGCTCACACCCCTACGTTTAACGGCATGTTAAATGATATCAACAAGCTTCCATCTAGGGATAGACAAGGAACTATAATGGTTTCCCATGAGCATTTGGCGCCTGCACAACGATTTAACAGTAGATATAGTAATTTATTATGGAATGATAAAGAAATATTAAAAATTTATTTTAATATAAAACATTACTATTGTGCTAGACATGTTCCATTTAGCAACAATTAATTGAAATTAACAACAGTATTATGTTCTCCTAAACTATATTATTACGCACTTAACATTGATTTATGCGTTCTGCGTCCAACAGCCAATCATAGGCACTGACCTACTTCATTCTTAGAATGAACAGAGTATAGTATAGAGACATGTTTAAGCAATCTGATGTCATTGTCGTTGCACTATTGTCGTCTTGGGTGCCCTCTTCCCCTGTTGCCGTTAACTCTGCCTTCAGCTATTAATCTTTACATGCTGTTATTTCTCTTTATATGACCAAAAGTACAGCTTTCTTGTTAAGATGTTATTAAGGAGCCAGTTCTCTTCGAAGTTTATTGATCTTAACACTTCTTGATTTTTCTTTTTAGCTGTGCATGTTATACGTAAAGTTATTCTGTAGCATCTCATTTCGAATACAGCCATTCTCTTTGCTATTGTTTTATTTAATGTCCATGCTTCACAACCGTACATTGCCACTGGGAATACGCATGTTATGATCATACATAATTTGGCTACGCTGCTGATACCTTGCAAAAGATTTTCCATTTGGGCAAGTTTCAATGTCGTCATTTCAATTATTCTCTTGATTTCGACAGTGCTGAGTTATTTATGTTTGTGCCCAAATATTGGAATTTTGATACGTCTTCTAGTTCGAATAGTAGTATTTGTTTTATACCATCTCCATTTGTTGTTAAGAAAACTGTGTCGTCAACATATCTGATTTCTGGGATCTGCAAATCGCCGATGGTAAGAGGTTGGAAGTCTGCATATAGTATGTCGTCTTTTACGTTTCGCATTATGTTCTACATGTTCAAACTACGTAATCATACATATTTGTATGCATTCATTTTTCATATATCCGACTTAATGTATCCATAAAACAATCCACACGACTATTTATCAGTTTGAAAGGGAAGAAATAATATCAACCCTGTTACTTGCCATTAATGTAGTAAGAGGCGGCTAAAAAAATTTTTGGGGTAAGGTTGGCCGTCCTATTCCATAAGGGTTAAAGTGAGCCAATAGTCGCGCTCAAGTTAGGAGTCTCAGAGCGAGAGATGCAGATATCGCAGCCAAGCTGTAAACAATAACATCATGCATCCCGTTGTCTGGACTACATCTTGCTAACTCGCTGGAGTTTGAAAATGAAATTATAAGGACAAAATCTGCCTGTCTGCACTAGAGACGTGGTAGAGCAATGTCGAGTAACTCGCCCGCCACCCAGCAGAAACGGACTTCGAGTTCACTCGTTATTCGTTGTTAGGCACGATGGAGGAGGCAATATAAGATAACTTATTACTTATACAGGTCCTGGAGATAGGATTACCAGAGCAGTGATCTCCATTATTTATTTAACGTTGTAAAGCATTGAAATAACCAAATTAGACTAACCTCCTCGGTTGGAAGAAGCGTACATCACCATAAGAGACACATTTTACTTAGTCAACACCAAAACTTTCATTCGCTGCAGAAAACCTGACCTTTGATATATTAATAGCGATGAAATGGTTCTGTTATAATTTATGATGACGTATTTCTCAGAACAAAATTTCTGTATCTGTTTTAATATTTTGTCTGTGCGTAAGACATAAGATTTTTCTGTGTCATTAGTATACAAGAGTAAATTTAAAGGTTACAACAAAACATTATCCCAGAATATATTGAACAGTTTAATAAAACAGTACCCATTGTTTGATAACGTATATGCAGATGAGTCAAAGCATTTACCCCATAAAGAAATCATGTAATGTTTTGTTGTACATAGCCTAGACTCAACCTATCAGGAAGTAACAAAACTATTCCGTTTAGTGTTCACTATACCTATCACCACAGCCAGCAGCGAAAGAAGAATGAGCGCCCTGAAGAGAATCAAAACATATCTAAAAAATTCAATGAACAACAATAGTCTGTCATGTTTGAATTCCTTGGCGATTTAAAAAAAAATATTCAAGTGCCCTTTCATCAGAATCAACATTTATTGAGAGTGTACTGAATTTTCACAGAAAAGAAGAACAGGCGCATGGAGCTGTATATGTTTTTAAACTATTTAATATTTTTAATAGCGCCTTAAATATATGTTTCTGGTGGGGAAAGAGGAGGAGGGCTACCTAATACTTAAAGACAATGGTCACTCGACGTCACCACTATACAAATTCATGCTAAGCCACTGTTAAACTGTTTCATCGAATAGAGAAATGTACAAATAAAAACGCACGATTTTCTATTACTGCGATTTACGTTGGTCACTATTTATATGTTTTGTCGCTCGGGTGCCACCTACCAACCCCGACCAACGAAATACACTGGAATAATCGAAAGCACAACCCAAAAAACTTGTTTGAAATCTGTTTTTAGGTATTCTAATGACGAAAGTCACGTCTCAGCCAGGACCCGGCTCCTATATAAACCTGTAAACAGAAAGCAAACAAGATTTCATTCGTCATTTTTATCATTATTGTTGTGTTTTAGGTGCTCACTATTTATATAATTGGAGTCGCATGCCAAAAAACAAACTCAAGGAGTACCATCGAAATGCACGTAAATAATCATAAATCACCCTCTTAGGCGATGTTTACATTCTATACAGAGGTCTTTACCAGTGACCATCTCACCTCAAATATATGAAAATGTAGTATAGCTAGTCTCCCCCGTCCCAGTGCTGCGAAGTTTATCTCCAACTCTCTACGAACCACAGAAAATACATGAATATACATAAATAACAAAACATAAAAACACACACAAACATAAAAGCACGAAAAGCACAAATGTATAAATAACGTACTATGAAGCTTCCATAATAAGATATCTTCAGTATACGGGCATGTCATCCAGGCCTGTAAATAAATGAGGGAGGGAGGCTTGGATCATTTATACACCCCCCTCTTAGCAAATCAGAACATGACTAGGAATGTGTGGACCATAGAATCCCAAACTATTAAACCCCGTAGACCATTTGCCGATTTTTTGCTCTCCATAGACCCCCCTTGCTTGTCTTATATTGAATTGTCCTAAACATATTAACTTCGCGTGTTTTTTATACAGCTGACATATTGCTGTTCACTTGTATCGTTTAAAAAAAAATGTTTTTTGGGTTTTTTGTTTTGTTTCTGTTTGTGTGTGTGTGTAGAGTGGACAATTGTTTAAAAAAAGAAGAAGAACAGATACACATTTTATTTATACCTTCATTGAGGAGACACGCAATGCAAGTACATATTTGGATTTGAAATGAAACAAATCAAAACATAGTAAAAATTCTCACACAAAATTAATACACAAATAATGCTCACCTGGACCAACATTTACATCGTGTGAGGCCTCCCCTCGGCCCTCCATCCCCCATTTTTTCACATTTACATGGACCCCTTGAAGTCAAATTCGTCTCTTGAGGGTTCGTGTAGATCACTTTGGGAACATAAGTGAGACTCACAGACCATTCCATATGTGAGTCTGTGTGACGATCGACAGGTCCATATTCCGAGAATATACTTGAGAATATACGAGAATATACTTGAGAATATACACTTTGGATGTCTTAATTCACAGCGCATATTTTCTAGGGATGTATTGAATTCGGAAAACGTGCTGGCTCATGTTGCGAGGCGAATAGTGTCAGCTGAACCAAACGTGAATCAAGACCTGTCGGCTACTTTCTAATTCGTTTGTTAATATGTACAATATAGAAGCATCGAGGATTTCTTTAATAAAGACAAATCATGCAGCAAATGAGATTTGAATCAGGTTGTTTCAGATGGCACACACTCGCCTCGCAATCCGAGTCAACACGTTTTCTGTTTTCTGTGCGTGATTTTTATGCTCTGTTAAACTCAGGCATGGACTGCTACAGGACGACGAAACGTGAAAGCTCCAGGACAAAACTACGAAGAACAATCAAGAACAAGGCAATGACACTGGGTATTAACACCACCTGAGTTTTCTTTATTAATACATGATAGCATGTCTCACAATACACGAAGTTTAGTCTTGCCGCATCGATTGACTGTCTTTCCTTGTCCACTATAGAATTTTTGTGTCGCAGACGCTTGAGTAGTTGAATGAGACTAACCACTTCATAAGTCGGTAGTCATTGGTTTTATGTTTCACTATCAAAGCAATGTTAAATCAAATCTTGTGTTACTTTTGTTTGATGTTTGAATCATTCTGTCATGTTCCTTTGTATTTAGGATCCAATTCACTTTTATTGTCTTTAAGTTCTCAGATATTCAAGGTAAGTAGGAAACGTTTCAAGCACATAATAAAAACAACCTCCCTAGTAATTCACAGAAACAACTCCCTTTTCATGTGATCCTCGACGATCCTCAGCGAAGCATTGTAATCAAAAAGTCGAATTTTTTTTAAGCGGGAATATTTTCTAATTTCACAACCTGTTTTCTGGAGTCAGTGGCTATCAACGAACATCTGATTATATTAGATCTCACACTGAGTACGTTCAGAAGATTTCTTGATTTTCAAAACACGAAACACACCAACAGATCAATTTCATTCTCTGAAGACTGGCTTGATAGTCTTCCACTACCTGGACGTGTATGGTAATCAAGACTGTGATGCCACCCGCTGCTGCGGTTAAAGATGTACGCCCCTGACTGGAAAATTTAAACACGAAAGAAGAATTCATAACAGTGGGTGCTATTTGGTATTCGAGTCAAAAGCAGGTGTAAGGTGTCCTCCAACGATCGGATTTTAAGTTAGAGGCCAACCATAGTTGAAGGCAACACGCGAGAGTTAACTTATTATGAGCTTGACTATGGAAAGAAAAATAACAAGATTAACTGAGAGAATTCAGCAATAAATCCGCATGTGATTTATGAAATGTGGCCTAGCTGCACCGTGGATCCCGCTCTATAAGAGAGAGCATGGCTGGTGCTTACCATGCGTGTGTAATGAGATTAGAAATATGAACTTGCTTGATGGTGTTGGAGACGATGCGGTAGTTATGGCACAGATTTTTGTGTATGAGTGTTGTGCGAGCCTGTATTGTCTCCAGGGAAATCCATGTGTCAAAGTTCATTGATAAAAAACTGTGAGCTCTTTGTGAAAGCAAAGGCATATCCGAAACAAGCGTATTACCAGAAAGCCATCGTCTGGCGATGTGTCCTTAATCAGATACAGGTAAATCTAAACCGTCAGCAATATACCCAGAACAATTGAGTTGGGATGGCTTTGGGATTGTGTTATCTAAGAATACTGTTGCTGTCGTCAACAGAACTGGGAATTAAAACATGGAAGTTAATGCAAGTTTAACAAGCACGCCCGGATCATTCATGGCGTCTTTATAATCAGTAAATCCCATACCTAAAGGAAGGTGATGCGGTAGTGGGTTGTCGGGAGTTAGGTTCTAACATTGACGGATACCTGGGATGAAGCAGGCTTAAAATAAAGCGCGGTAAAATCCAGGAAAATTGTACTTTTAAGGGATTTTCCTATTACGAAAAATTTCAGTTTCTTTAGTAACTTTCAATATCTTTTCTGTGTTGACACAAGAAGCGATCTTTCTTCTAAGTACATTTCATCAATAGTGATCATTTAGTAGTTGTTTAATTGGCCATTTCATGGTAGTCATACCAGTAGTTATTGGATTTACGAATTATTTAGCTGTATGAACTTTTTGAGCACATCATACTTCACATCACACTTCATGATCACAACACGTCGATATCCATCGGAGGTCGCCCTATTTGTAACTTGCGTTTCGCTGATGATATTAATCTTATAGCTGGTTCAGAACAAGAATTACAAGAGTTAACAGCAACGTTGGAAAAAGTTACCAGCAAGTACGGAATGGAAATCAACACAGAAAAGAACAAAATTTTGGTTAACAGCAGAAACACAACAGAACAGACCAACATCATAAACAATGGATGTAAGCTTGAGCAGGTGAATACTTTCAAATACTTCGGACCAAGCATATGCAGCTATGGAAAATGCCAAAAAAAAAATATTTTTAAATAAGGCGGGAGATGGCTTTAGCGTCTATGTCAATGCTAACGGTGATTTGGAAAAGCACCATCAATATTAGTGAACATAAAACTGCATACTCATTAGTGCTTTCTATTTGTAAGAGTTAGACACTCAACAACCGACATGGAAAGACGACTACAGGCTCTCGAATACAAATGTTACAGACACATTCTACGAATTTCCTATAGAGCGCATAAGACAAATGTGTACGTAAGAAATAAAATAGAGATGCATGCAGGTGTACAAGAACCACTGTTTTCAGTAGTGAAACGACGAAAACTAGCATAGTTTGGACATATATGCAGGCATGATTCCTTGCCAAAAACAATACTGCAGCTATCGTCGAAGATGGAAGAAGCAAAGGAAGCAAATAAAAACATGGACAGAAAACATCAAGGAATAGACAGGGCAATATTTTTCCTCACTCATCTGCATCGTGGAAGATAGAAATCGTTGGTGGACTGTAAGATGAAATATCCAATGTTGTACCGCTACGCCCCTGGAGGTTTACGGATTTATAGATATAGATAAGTAATCTATTTTGTTGTGTGGTATGTTTAGATGTATGATCTGTTTACCTGATCTGTTTAGTTGTACGATCTATTTAATACAAACATGCTCTACTTGTAGCCTTGTTCGCCTGGGCGTAGATACAAAAATGGATAGGCGTCTGAACTGTTCAACACCCGCTCCCCACTTCCGTGCTAAGAATTATTTTAAAATACACCAAATTTCAAACTGAGGAATGCAATAACAAGCATAATAGAGGAAACCCCCCCCCCCCCACCAACTCCCTTTTACAGAACTGTACCACTTATGGATTTAACCAAGATGGTTCATAAAAATGAAGCAAGAAATTAACCTTTTCATTTTTTAGCAAGCCGTACCTACACCATTGTTTTTTTTAATGTACATACATCTTTTAACTGAAGTTTATAGTGACGCCAGTGAATGTTTCACTAATTTATACATGGGCCTCTCTTGTAGCAGGACAGTTACCTACTACATTGGATGTGGATGTAATCCACAGAACGGATGTGATTTACTGTGGATGTGGTCTACAGAACGCAGATATGTTTGTCAGCGTTTTATTTGCATCAATTGCCCTACACAAGCGAAGTTCGTCGGTGAAAAGACATCAACATATACAAAATTATGTGTCACAAAAACAGTCGATTGCCAAAAAGCATTGGCAGAATTTCCATCCTTTAGTCGATTGTCAAGAAGTGTTGCGGGTATTTCCCGTCCTGTGAAACGTCTTTGCTCGTAATCCTAGAGTACGTGTAATCTATGTGTGTGCTGTCCTTCTTCAAATAGTCATGATAGCTAATTTCACCTTGGATCACTAACTTGGTTTATGTGAATTTGTCCCTGCTTTTCATTGACTGGCAGTACACAGTATAATGATAGCGGCTAATATTCAGTCGCATTAACCAAGATGAATTGTGATGTGTCGGATTAGTCTCGACCATCTTGATATATTAGCAAAGGACAAACTACGACGTCACAGTTATGATGTATTTTTTTCGGAATATCCCGTTAAGAATCAATTCTCACTAGTACAGCCAGGAAAGAAGTCCGTCGCCAGGATATATAATTATTCAAAGCCAGAGAAGATCAGACGATCATCTGTGGGCTGTAATAACATAGATACGAAAGTAAATATTGTAAATACGTAACTATCACGTGTGTTTTACCGGAGGCCGAATGGGAAGCAAAGGATATTGACACTATAACCTGCCTGGTATGTCGCAAGAGGCGACTAAGAAGGTTGTTGTGGTGGGATTGGTTATTCCATTGTATAGACAGTCAAGTGACCCAGAAGCCTTGATGCATTTGTATGTATCGTGCCAAAAAATGCGGATATCACAGCTAACATGTAAATCAAGACAACACATTCCGTTCGCCGGATTGCATCGTGGTAATCTGCAGCAGTTTGAGAGAACACGCAGAAGAAGTAGAAGAGGTAACTACGAGGAACGGTAAAAAAAAGTAATGCCTCATAATTTATAGTTTAATTAAATAGTCACGAAAATAGATAAAAACTCATATTAAAATGTAATCTGAAGTCTGTACTTCAAAAATGTGTATCTCAATTTAGTCTCCATTATTTGTTACAATTTTTGTCTATTTAATCGATCGATACTTATCAATAAGAGGTTTGGAGGCGAGATATGTATTTTAAGAGGGTTGTATGTGTAGGTCTCTCAGTGGATGGCGTGCAGATGGGGCGCTCAGTGGGTGGCACGAATACAGCAGCAGTCCTTGCGACTGTAACAGAATTGTGTATCTCTAACAAACTTGCGAAAACAGGTTGCCATTTTGTATCTAGAACAAAACAGGCAGTAAATGACGTCACAAAACTACGCAAAATTGCGGGTCGACGAAGATTCTCTAACAAGTGTGAAAGTGTGCCCTTATTTTGGGAAAGAACCTGTTCGTGATACGGAAAAGGAAAGGACAAATGCATACTGATGTATCACAGATTACTGATACAGTACGTTCTGGTACAATGAAGTGCTCACTAAGAAGGAGTTACACACTATGAAGAAATGTACTATAAATAACATATTACAGAAAAGTGTTACTGAGATAATATAATGTGACAATGATTATAACAACGATTAGAAGACTAAGACAATACATATGTCACAGATACACAAGTAAGACAATAGACTAGAACAATATCTATACCACAGATACGAGACTGGGACAATAGACTCGGACAATATCTATACTACAGATACGAGACTGGGACAATAGACTCGGACAATATCTATACCACAGATACGAGACTGGGACAATAGACTCGGACAATATCTATACTACAGATACGAGACTGGGACAATAGACTCGGACAATATCTATACTACAAATGCATGCTAGTTACACACAGGAAGAATTGTCACTATTCTTTGCCTTTTTTTGGGCTCCGGCATCACGTGGGTGGTATTCACATTTTGTATTTTGTATGTTAAACAGCATGCTTTAATTAACGTATTTCTCATAAATAATATATTTTCCATAACATGCTGTCAATGAGCTTGACAGAAGAAAATTGTGCTAACACTAATGTATTGATTCTCAGATTTTTCCAAGTGCTGGTGTTTGTTGTTGTTGTTGTTTGTTTGTTTTTTTTGTGTGTGTGAGGAGAATAGATCTCAGCTGAATGAACTTGGTTCAAAGTCCATCTACTGCCTTTTTTTTTTCTTTTTTTCTAAAACTTCTCGATACTTTCTATTTATATTATCGATTTTCTCATGCTACTCCAGAAGCAATCTTGTTTATGTGTTATGTAGTTATTTAAGTTTACATCATCATCATGTGACATCATTTCCAGACCATGGTCTTCTTTATGGATTCTCTTAATATTCAGCGATTTTGGGCGAGTTGACCTGCCGCAGCTAGAGACATGTTTAAACAATCTGATTCTTCGGAGTATCCAAAATTACTCATGTAGTTTACCATTGCTTTTAGGAGGAAATCCGTTTATCGAATATCACACATTAAAAAACTATTCATTTACTACGCCAATTTTTAGCGGAAGTCATCATGTTTACAAGAAGGCATAATTGCTCCTTATAGTACTGGGGATTGATGGCACGGACTAGTATTAAATGTTTGTTGTCCTCCAGAAATTTTACAGACATGTTGGTTGTGTGTGTGTTGTTGTCAGTGTGTCGATCGACCGCTATAATGATGATGATGATGTTCGTCCATCGTGATCGACGATGACCAAAAACTCAGCCATAATAATAATAACAATAAATAATAAAAGTTAATAGTGCGTTTTTAAATGACTAGCAAGTCCAATGCGCGCACAAAATGTTCTTTTACAGAATTGACAACAATAGAAGGAATCTGTGTGAGGTTGAGATGTTTTTTCTTTTCTACGTGTCCGCTTCTGTCTTGCAGTATCTTGTCTGAATTCTTCCGCCGCTAGTGCTCCCGTTCTAATGCTGTAACGCCATGCTGTTCTATCCTGATCGAGGCTCTCCCAAGCGCCTACGTCAATGTTAAGATGTTTCAGTGATGACTTGAGCGTGTCTTTGAAGCGCTTTTTCTGTCCACCCGCTTTTCGAAATTCTGCCTTGAGTTCTCCATAATATATTTACTTTGGCAAACGCGAGTTCTCCATACGCACAAGATGGCATGACCAGCGTGCTTGCGCCTTCATAAGTATTGTGTGGATGCTTATTGAGGTTGATTTTTCCAAGACCCCGTAGTCTGGTACTTTGTCCCACCAATGGATGTTTAGTAATTTACGTAGGCAGGTAAGATGGAAATGATTTAATTTTCTTGCATGTCTAGCATACACTGTCCACGTTTCGCAGGCGTATAGTAGGGTTGGTATAACAGCAGCATGATATACTTGTAGTTTGGTGGTTGTTCTTATACCTCTTCTGTCCCATACATTGTTGCGTAATCTGCCAAATACAGCACTAGCTTTTGCCATTCTATTGTTAATTTCCACATCAATGTTGACATCGCGAGAGAGAGTGCTTCCAAGGTAAGTAAAATTATCGACTACCTGCAGTTTTTCCTGATTGACGATGATGGAAGTAGCAGTATGTTGGCTATTTGATGTTGCTTGGTGCATGACTTCTGTTTTTTTGGTGTTAATATTGAGACCAAAGTTGGTGCAGGCCTGTGAGAAGCGGTCTATGGTGCTCTGCATACCGCTATAATAATAAGACACATAACCCGTTACGGTCGTAGTGGTGCCACACTGGAGACATCAGCACAAAAAAAGCTATCCACATAACTCTGCCCTCAGCCTCGCGGAGGAATGTAGAAAATTTACGCCCATGGTCATAGTAACTTGAGATTATACACATTTATTGTCTTAATTGAAATCGTATCTTTATTGGAGATGCAATGTGGTTAGTTAGTTAGTTATGTGGTCGCAATAGGAAAATGTGTTGACTCAAGTTGCAAGGCGAATAGGTGCTAACTGGGCGGACCAGGTTCAAATCCTGTCTACTGCATTTTGATTTTTTTTTTAAACATAACTCTTCGTTGCTCCCTATTTATATTATTCATTTATTTTACTATAGGTGTACTGGAGAAATGGGCGACTCGAAAGCAGTGAGAGAGAAATTGTACCTCCCTCGTGGCTGCAACTATTGAGGTGTGCACGCGATAGACACGAACAGAATCTGGAACTTGTGAAAGGAGAAGACGGACTGTTTGCGTGTACATTAAGGCAAATATCGCAGGGGGAAGAGTTGCTGGTGTGGTATAGGGAAGTGCTTGCTAGGGAAGCAGGCGTTCCCATACTAACTCTGTGTCACATCAAAGGTGAGGTTCAAGTAGCTGCCATACATATACATTGTTTTAAAATGTATGTCATGTTAAGATAAGCAATTCCGTCTTGTCTCATTTGATTTATTTTTTTGAGGGCGTTGCCAAACAGAAAATCATTTATGCCTTTTATTTCATTGATCCTAGCTTACAGTGACAAGGTTGTCAAAAATAATCACAGAGAAAATCCAATGTTACGGAAATCTTAGTTGATCTAATCATTTGTTGGGAATTCGGGAGGGAATGTTTAATTTTATTTCAAGGGACGCTCAGGAGAGCCAATTTTATGTTGATGAATGCTAGTCTGATGTCGGTGGACGCTTGGTAGAAATAATTTGTTATAGAGGAAAGCAGTATATAACTAGGGTACATATTACGCAAATGTGGCCTCATCATGTGATGACAGTCATCTCCTTAATATTAGATTTGATTGCACTGAGATCTGTGACGCGGAAATTAAAAATGCGAAGCGTCTGCTAGTGTTAATTCGATCTTCGCGTAAAGCATCGAGAGCTCCCCCACCCACCAAAAGGGTGTTCCAGGAGAGGAAAAAGAAGGCTTCTTAGTGCGTCACCTCAGATCGATTGATGCTGCATAGCATGCGCCTTTAGTGAAAGTTAGTTTCGTTAAATAATGTATATGATTAGTTCCGTAAAAAAAAGGCCACATCTGCTTAACATGAACCATAACTAGTTTAATGTTGGTGACCGCTTGGCAAAATTAATCGTATATGGATGTTCGCCCGGTAGAGCTAATCTTATGTGGGTATTCGCCATGTGGAGCTGATCTTATGTGGGTGTTCGCCATGTAGAGCTAATCTTATGTTGATGTTCACCCCGTAGAGCTAATCTTGCTTAAAAAAATAAATAATAGATACATACAGGTCCAAAGAAATCATTACTTTCAAAAGTGAAACGATGAACACCTGCATGTTTTGGACATGTATACCGACAAGATTCCTTGTCAAAAAACGATGCTACGGAGAATGGTCGAAACTGGGAGAAGCAGAGGAGGCCAAATAAAAGCACGGAAGACAACATCAGGAACTGTGTAAGACAAGATTTTTCCTCCCATGTCCCCATTGTTGAAGATGGAAATCGCTGAAGGACTCTGTGTGTATGCATCCAATGTGGTGTTTATTTCTCATACCCTTGTATTGCGTGTTATGTCACAAGCTGCGAGTGTATGATTTCATTAGTGCACACCAAATGTGCTTTGATTACTGCCTCAGTAAATCCAATTGTTTAGCGGTACACAATTCCAGTTCGTTGTAGATTTTGGCATCAAATGCAGCTGGAAGGTTGTATACAGTTTTATCAATAAAAACACAAACAGGTTGAGAGTTCTATAAACGTTTACTAGACAACGAATGTCATGTGGCAGTTGTATATGTATGTATGTATATGTGGCAATTGTATTCGTTTTGTTTGCTATTTGCAGAAATCATAATAAGTTATAGATTGAATAGTCTAACATTACAGCTTGGAACAAAGTCAAGAACAGGGTTGATGGACATATTTATAGAAACAAATCTTGTAGATTTCTGTTATTTAACATACTTCATATATATCCAGCAGTCAAATGACAAAATCTGTTGAATTTATTTGCATGTGTTTTTTTTCAACAGGTTATCAAAAGTATGTCTGCATGGGTTGTCATACCAACTATACCCACCCAAACACATTAAAAGCCCACATGTTTCTGCAGTGTAGTAAAACATTGGTGTCTGCCAGTGTAGAGGAACGGTCTCTTATTCCTTTTCATCAACTACTGCAAACTTTAAGTCGGTCGTTGGCTAGATCACACTGTGGGTCTAAACATGATGGCAAACTCTTGCATAAGCAGCGAGACTCAAATGTGACTGTCGCTTCGTTATCTGAGCTACGTCCATGCTGCTCTGGATGTGGTCTTCAGGGCGATGAGACTACATACACATCCGCATTTAGAACTCCTTTGTCAATGCGAAACATAAAAAAAGAAAACGGATCTGAAGAAGGACTAATGACACCAGATTCGTCCACAGACCAGAGCAGTGCATTGAACTTGTCAGTCAAACTAACAGAAATATGCCATTCGCCTGAACACGCTAACAGAATGTCAACACACCTTGATCATCATTGTGATACAGTAGCTACTCAACGTATTATGACACAATCAATAGCCATTGATTATTCTCATTTGAAACCATGCTTTCCAGTTTCTCCACCTTTACGGACTTTTGGAATTCAGTTATTGAACAGAGACCAGGCAGTTCAGCCACACAGTCGTCACGGTGGCGCTGCTTTTGGTAATTCGTTCTGCAACCGCGAAGAATACTCCGTAATCTCAACACATATGAAAAACTCACAGGAATGCTTAGGTTTTTCTCTCTTCAAATCACAGAGTGTATCCCCATCATCCTCATCCAAACAGACACGTCCTCATAATCCGTATGAATTCTCCTTGCCATCAGACAAGGAACCTCTGGATTTACTTCCACAAGCTTACTTCGCCAATAAGTCCAAGAAAGGACATCTCTGTTTGTGCTGTGGCAAAGTGTATTCCAGAAAATACGGACTTAAGATCCACATGAGAACTCACAACGGCTACAAGCCTCTTAAATGTAAAATATGCTCACGACCTTTTGGTGACCCTAGTAATTTAAATAAGCATGTACGCCTGCATGCACAAGGAGATACGCCTTATAGATGTGACTTTTGCGGCAAAGTTTTAGTGCGAAGGAGAGATTTAGATCGTCACGTGAGGTCCCGCCACCCAATGGATTGTGTTCAGAACGATGATAATATTGATGGGCGTGAATCGTCCCCTGATTCCAGTCCAATCAGCGTTGAAGTTTAGAAAGCTTATTAGAAACCAAAGAATTATCATGAGACCAACTAAATAGAATGTTTGAAAGTTTAAAGAGCCCATTAGAAAACAAAGAATTATCATTTGAGACCGGCTACATACGATGTTTAAAAGTTGGTAGAGCTCATTAGAAACAAAAGAAGTATGTTTCATATGAGACCAGCTAAATAGAATGTTTGAATGTTTTAAAAGCTCATTAGAAACAAACGAATTATTTCAGAGCATGGATTTGTCCAATGTGCGCTGATGATAACCTGCATTCAAAACACATAACCAAAGATATATCATACGAGGACCAGCAAACTAGACTAATCTGTGCAGATATTTCTTACTTTTCGCGTAGGACTGCTAAGATTCGGGTTCAATTCATTTTCAAAACTATTTTGTTTTAAAACAAATTCATTCCTAACTTGTGTTTCCTCGTTAGTTCTTGTATTTGTGTTCTGACAGGTGTGTACGTGTGTAATTATGTATATGCGTGTTACGGTTTCTGTGTGTACGTGTATTCTAGATGGTATACGAATATATGCCAGTGTACGCAATGTTGTGTATGTATGCATATATTAGATTCATTATTGGTGCCACCATGATGCGAACGGAAATGCGACACAGGATAGTCACATTTATTTAATTTTGGCACCATTATTTAGGCATGACCATCATAGACACAACCACTATAGGCACAACCATTATAGACACAACCATAATTGACATGACCATCATAGACACAACCATTATAGGCACAACCATCATTGACATGGCCATCATAGACACAACCATCATTGACATGACCATCATAGACACAACCATTATAGGCACAACCATCATAGAGACAACCATCATAGACATGACCATTATAGACATGACCATCATAGGCACAACCATTATAGACATGACTATCATAGACATGACCATCATAGACACAACCATCATAGGCACAACCATCATAGACACAACCATCATAGGCACAACCATCATAGACACAAACATCATAGACATGACCATCATAGACATCATCATCACAGATACCATCATCATAGATATCACCATCATAGACACCAATATCATAGATACCACCATCATAGACACCACCATCATAGACACCAATATCATAGATATCACCATCATAGACACCACCATCAAAGACACCACTATCATAGATACCACCATCATAGACACCACCATCAAAGACACCAATATCATAGATACCACCATCATAGACACCACCATCATAGACACCAATATCATAGATATCACCATCATAGACACCACCATCAAAGACACCACTATCATAGATACCACCATCATAGACACCACTATCATAGATATCACCATCATAGACACCACCATCAAAGACACCACTATCATAGATACCACCATCATAGACACCACCATCATAGACACCAATATCATAGATATCACCATCATAGACACCACCATCAAAGACACCACTATCATAGATACCACCATCATAGACACCACTATCACAGATATGCACATCATAGACATCACAATTATATTATTCTAATCACATTCTTCTATCCAACCCCCACTTGTGGATCGTAACAGTTGTCAGCATACGACAGCAGCCACACATCTAAAACGCTATGACGGATAAAACCTGTGAAAGAATCTAGTGGGTTTTACGCCTCTGGTTATCTAATTAAGGTACCTTGTTCTGTCCATTCATGAAGTCTTAAAGTGTCAAATATTACGCAAGGGAACCCAATCTCTAATTGGGTCACTGGGCAGACAGGCGTTGCAGAACGCTGGAATCACTGAGACAGAAAGATATCCTGGTCATCTATTGCTCTGCGACACGCTGTCGTCTTTACTTTGTCTTCACTGGGACTATGTGCGTAACGGCGAGTGACAGGTTGACCTGCAATTCTCCCGTACTTTCATCCAATGTCATCGCGCATATCATGACCTAATACTCACTTCATGAACAGGTATTTTCTGTTTTCCAGATTTGGCTCTTTGTCCATCAGATAACTAACAAACAATCAAACCAAACTTGGTTTCTGTTTTCCAGATTTGGCTATTCGTCCATCAGATAACTAACAAACAATCAAACCAAACTTGGCTCTTCTTAATGTCATGCTTATCTTCGCTTGCGAATATCGAGCATCACATAAACAAATAAATATTAATATGAAAAGACAGAGATTAGTAGACGTGGATATCTTTAATTATCCGGGACAGCGGTTAGCAACCTAATTAGTTAGTCGTCAGATCAGTATCATGGCACACCAGACACGACCATGGGGGATTCAATCTCATATGCAATATGTCCCTCAGCTTGTGGTAGACTGTTTGCTTGAAACTTTTATTTTGATTCCTATATACCGCTCGTTTCTTGCAACACCATGATTCACTCCTTGGTCCTGCAATCTAGCCATGGACACGGAAGTAGAAACTTACCTTAGATCTTCCAACTGGTCTAGCTCATTGATTGCATACTAAATATCAGTACTGCTCATTGAACTAATTACCTATAATCATTGTGGCCATGCTGGCAAGTCTGTATGCTCTTTAATTTCCCTTAGCACCCGCTTACCAAAGGAGCTATCCATAAATTACATCAACAATTGGTTTTTATTTTTTGACCCCCTCTTGTTATCAGCAACTGTCAATAAATTCAGGACTCCCCTGCCTACCAGTTAATTAATTATATAAATAAATATTACTCTCCTGCTTAGCAGTTAATTAATTATCTCAAAAAATATTACTCCCCCCACCTCAAAATGTTGCTTGCGTCTGCGTGAAAACTACATGATTTGTTTCACGTTATTAGAAAAATGTCTCAAATTCAAATCATTTAATTGGTTTATTTCAAGTCAGCATTCAGCATTGTTGACGTCAACTTTTTTCAAGCCTTGTCAACAATTTTCACACTATTGCAGATCTCATTCACCCATTCCCCAATGGTTGACATAATAATTTATGGATAACCCCCCCCCCCCCCCCGGTACAGAAATTAAGGTAACTCTTCAGCACAGACTTCATCGATGACTTCAACTGCTGACGACTTAGAGATCAGTGTTTCCCAACCTTTTTTCTATCGTTCCTCAAATAAGTCTTTCTAAAATTCTGATTCCCCGTGTAACATTATATATATATATATATATATATATATATATATATATATATATATATATATATATCTCCCTGAACAATCAAATTGCCCCATGAAGAATGACATTGCCCCCTCCCCCTGTGGGACGTTGGCTTCGTGTTGGAAGCACAGAGTTAGATAGTCCGATCGCAGACCGCTGGTTCAGACAGTAATCAACCAACCGACCGACTATCTGAAAGTTGGTCAAAGGTCATGTGTCCACAGACCTCTGGATCAGCAATCAACCAACCGACAAACTATATGGGGAAAAAACATAATTGTTTCCTGTTGATGAGGTGCGAGTTTTGCCAGATTTGACAAAGCTGGTTATCTACAGAATATGTAACGGAGAATTGGACGAAATATAATGTCTAACGTGGAAATGGACGAAATACGCAAGAAAATAACAACACATTATTATAAAAATAATTATACATAGTAGATACATTTATTAAATATACACATTTTTATCAATGGTATTAATTATCACAGGTAAAACAGAAAAGTAAAGAGAGACGATCACATATAATGCCTCATTGGTGTAGAGTTTTAAATCACCTGTTCCAAGACTTGTTTTAGGATTTGAGTACTCAGTTTAATTTTCTAGAATTGTGTACTCAACAGCAGTATCGATTAGAATATGCCTATAGCGACAAATGTTTCAAGCCTTTTTTTTTTTTTGACTACACGACAGGAGCTACTCTGCATCTTGAATTTTTTTCCCTGTGTTTCGAGGCCTCCTGCCCCAGACTTTTAACATTGAATATAAAATTCGCTCTCCATTGAAGATCATCTTGTGTATAGCAGAGCATGTTTTCCAGCGTTGATCTGTACAGACAGAGTCGGTACAGAACATGCTTAGAGTGGATCTGTGCAGGTAGTCGGTACCGAGCTTACTGATAGAATGCATTTGTGTAGACAGAGTCGCTACCGAACATGCTTATAGAGTGGATCGGTGCAAAAAGAATCGGTGCCATATTTACTGATAGAATAGATCCGTGCTGACAGAGTCGGCCCCATACTTACTGATAGAGTGAATCTGTGCAGACAGAGTCGCTACCGAACATGCTGATAGAGTGGTCATGATTAAAGTACATATTCCGGAAACTGGAAGCATGTTCTGCAGTGTACAACATGAAGCACGTGAGATAATTGTTCGATACAAGTTCGCACTGGGCGACAATGCTCTTTGCAGTCTAGTGCACTAGTGATATGCTTATAATGAAAGAAGTATAACATCTAGCCATTTCGATGACATGATTGGGATACTGTTTCCTATCTTGACTTACTGCTTTGGGGGAGCCGCGTTAGCGCAGTGGTTAGTGCACTGGCTTATATGAGTGGTCCTGGGTTCATTCCCCAGTTGAGGCGTAAATGTTTTTCGGATCGCAACGGATCTGAGAAGTAACGACTGCGAGGGAGAGGAGATGGCTACCTCCCTCATTTGCAGAGCCTCTGAAATGTGAGATCGCTAACATCTCACACCCCTACGGCATTTAATAAATGCTACGGGTTAATTTACTTTACTTACTTTACTTTACTGCTTCATTATGACCATCATTATTCATAGGAGAATATGTTATACATAAATATGTAATACATTATATTATAATGTTCTCCAATACTTGACTATTTCAATACTTGACTATTTCAATACTTGACTATTCCAATACTTGACTACAGTAGCTACAAAATATTTGCTGTCGTTGTTTAAAAATATGTAATTCGGTAATGATTTAATAAAAATTCATGAAATTTTATTAATAAATCCCACAATACATTTTTTCCCCAGTGAAAATGAACAATAGACATTCAATAACTTCTATGTAAGTTATATATAACAATAACTTCTATGTAAGTTATATATAACAATAACAAACATGAGGGCGATTTAAATGAGGTCACTTGCTTTATCTTTAATGTTATTCACAAAATATTCATGAAAATATTCAGGTTTGATAGATGGAGAATTAAATTATATGGACCAATTAACATGGCACTTTCTACACAATTATAATGTCAATCTTAAATAACAAAAGAAATGCATATGCATATATCTAGTTGTAATATAAGGTGGGTAATGTTAGTGCCATATTGAAGCCATATTAAGGCCACATGTGTCTGTCTATAAGGATGAAGTTTATATTTAATGGTGAGGCCAACCTATTTAATAAAGAAAGAAGTCCAACTTGTTATATTTGGTTGGTGACGCATGTCCTTCCATCAAAGGATGAACTACACTTTGGTTATATCAATGTGCATGATCATATACAAATATGTGAGATCGAAATTAGTGTAATCGTATCACAAAGACATTTTGACAAAACTGTTCAAAATCAAATAAGCAGCGAAATACACAACCGTAACTAACAATGATAATTAAATCTAGTTTTTCTAGTCACGTGGTAGTATAAACTAGTCTGGACCTAGCTATAGAGCCAGGAATTATTCGCTGTTGTAGATTTCTAGGTAATATTTTTATTTAATTGGTATCGTTGCATTTTGGACGATACAGATGAACAACTTCCAGCGGCGGGGATTGAACCTGGTAACTCTGATAACCAATTGAAAATGAAACAATTCCATAGTTTTGAACAGGTCTATCCATTTACAATTATAATGTAAGTAGAGAGCCGTCATGTCTAACTAGGTGAACTAAGTTGTAGGTAGAAGGCTGACATGTACAACTAGAAGACGTTTGTTTTAGACAGGTGGCTGTCATGTACAACTAGAAAGAGTATGTTGTAGATAGACGGCTGATATGTAAAACTAGGAAAAATATGTTGTAGATAGACGGCTGACAGGTAAAACTAGGAAAAATATATTGTAGATAGACGGCTGACATGTACAACTTATATGAGTGTGTTGTAGATAGACGGCGGATGACATGTACAATTAGGAAAAGTATGTTGTAGATAGACGTCTAACATGTTCATTTAAGTGTTTGCTAACAACAAACGCACAAATAAAATCATAAAATCAACTTGCTAGAGAAGCTGGTAAATAGTAGAAATATTTCGATGTTAAACAGCTTCCACATCTTCATCATCTTCAGGCTCTGCTTCTTGTGCTTGTGTTTCCGTTTCAACTTCATCTTCAGCTACTTGTGGTACCTCAGTATCTACGCCTTCAACTTTAACCACAAGCCCGGTACCATCTCTCTCCTGAAATACGAAAATATTTGAAAGTTGGAAAATTCATTTTGGATTCGTTTCTCAGGAAACCTCCATTGGAGAAATCAATAAATAAAGACAAACAGATTTGCGAGTGAGTTAATACAAACCCAATGTATTAAAAAGAGATCTATAAGGAAAGATGATTTAGATAGTATATACGCAACGGCAGTGGCGTAGCGAGGGGGTGCGGAGGTGCGGACCGCCCCGGGCGGCATCATCGGGAGGGCGGCAAATTTATTTTCGTCCAGTCTTTCACAATCACTGACATATTTTTTTAATGTCACAAGGGCGGAAATTTATGATTCCGCCCCGGGCGCCATTGACCAACGCTACGCCACTGCGCAACGGTGGTATATACAGAGGTTTACAAGGAAAGATGGTGTGGACATAGATAAATAAGGAAAGTTAGTTTAGATAAAGGTTCAACAGAAAACAAATTTTCAGATGTAGGTTGCTCAAATACTTAGTTGTAGACATCAACACAATATGATAGTTGGAGCAAGGCATTAGAAAACTGTTTAATGTCATACATGATCATCATCATCAAGTGCCGTCTCCGCAACGAAGGTTGGCTGCAACGTATCTCCAACATCTCCTGTCTCTTGTCTTGGTGGTGCACTCTGCTAGACTGTAACCTGTCTATCGTGTAATGTTACTCTCCCACTTGTATCTCTGCCTACCTCTTGCATACATGATACATAACCTTAAATACTCACCGATGTTAAACATTAACAACAACATTTACGAGGAAACTAAAAAACTTGTATTATCTCTTATTTCAACAGAACAAATAAAACAATACATTAAAGTGCTAAAAACTCAAACAGAACAAAGAAAACAATACATTAATATGTCAACATCTCCAATAGAACACATAAAACAATACATTAATATGATAATCACTCCAAAGGGAGTTAGGTTGGTTTCATTCTCACGAGGTGGCCAAACCACCTGGTTTTCTATCTCTTGATATAGTCTTGACTTGAGATGGTCTTTATTTCTTTTCGAATATCTTAATATCTCTCATCAGCCTCTTCTGGTGACATTTACCATCATCATCAAGTGCCGTCTCCGCAACTAAGGTTGGCTGCAACAGACCACCAACATCTCCTGTTTCCTGTTTTGATGGTGCACTCTGCTAGACTGTAACCTGTTCATCTTGTGATGTTATTCTCCCACTTTCATCTCTGCATACCTCTTGTTCGCATTCTTTCGATTTAACCCTCAAGTAAGGTCTTCAACAAGGTGTCATGTCTTTTAATGTGTTCACAATATTGTATTTGCTTGACCTTTATTTCCTTTAATAATTCTTATTTCATATTAAGTGTTGTTATAATTTCTTTGTTCTCTTTCCATGATGTTCTCCCTATTCTTTTTATATATATATATATATCTCAAAGGCATCAGTTCTGTCTTCTAATTGTTTGTTTATTGTCCATGTTTCTGAGCCATACATTAATATATAATAGATGTAGCATTTTATAATAATCAATTTACCTTGTTTTGGTGATATTTATAGCTTTTCTTAAACATCACATATCACACGCTGTGATATTTTTCGCTTGTGTCTCTGTCAAAGGCCATTTCACAACTAAATAACTCGGTTGTCCAAAGTATCACATGAATACCTACATGACCAAGTCCATTATCTATGTAATACTTTAGACAACAGAGTTGTTTAGTAGCGTGTCCTATTCCTTTCTAAACATGCATCTTTATATCTTAGGCAGCATAAATTGGGAGTTTTAAAATATCACCACATGAGTTGACATTTCAGTCACTAACCATGCATGCCTGAAGTCACTGCTTCTATCTCTATTTCAGTCACTAACCATGAATGCCTGAAGTCACTGCTTCTATCTCTATTTCAGTCACTAACCATGAATGCCTGAAGTCACTGCTTCTATCTCTATTTCAGTTACTAACCATGCATGCCTGAAGTCACTGCTTCTATCTCTATTTCAGTCACTAACCATGAATGCCTGAAGTCACTGCTTCTATCTCTATTTCAGTCACTAACCATGAATGCCTGAAGTCACTGCTTCTATCTCTATTTCAGTTACTAACCATGTATGCCTGAAGTCACTGCTTCTATCTCTATTTCAGTTACTAACCATGTATGCCTGAAGTCACTGCTTCTATCTCTATTTCAGTTACTAACCATGAATGCCTGAAGTCACTGCTTCTATCTCTATTTCAGTCACTAACCATGAATGCCTGAAGTCACTGCTTCTATCTCTATTTCAGTCACTAACCATGTATGCCTGAAGTCACTGCATCTATCTCTATTTCAGTCACTAACCATGTATGCCTGAAGTCACTGCTTCTATCTCTATTTCAGTTACTAACCATGAATGCCTGAAGTCACTGCTTCTATCTCTATTTCAATCACTAACCATGAATGCCTGAAGTCACTGCTTCTATCTCTATTTCAGTCACTAACCATGAATGCCTGAAGTCACTGCTTCTATCTCTATTTCAGTTACTAACCATGAATGCCTGAAGTCACTGCTTCTATCTCTATTTCAGTCACTAACCATGAATGCCTGAAGTCACTGCTTCTATCTCTATTTCAGTCACTAACCATGAATGCCTGAAGTCACTGCTTCTATCTCTATTTCAGTCACTAACCATGAATGCCTGAAGTCACTGCTTCTATCTCTATTTCAGTCACTAACCATGTAACCATGTATGCCTGAAGTCACTGCATCTATCTCTATTTCAGTCACTAACCATGTATGCCTGAAGTCACTGCTTCTATCTCTATTTCAGTTACTAACCATGAATGCCTGAAGTCACTGCTTCTATCTCTATTTCAGTCACTAACCAAGAATGCCTGAAGTCACTGCATCTATCTCTATTTCAGTCACTAACCATGAATGCCTGAAGTCACTGCTTCTATCTCTATTTCTATGCTCGAGATGGTAAGTAGTGCAGTAGGCAGACGATTTCTCATACATATTGCTGTCATTCTTGTAGGCAAAAAACTCATTCACACTTATTAGCTTCGTGGTTCACTGAGCCATCTGTGTTTATGATTGTGTTTTGCGGTTTTGGGTGCAAATGGACAAGATCTTGCACTTTCACCTCTGTCCTGATATCAGTCCATTTCATACACACCTTTCCTAGTTGTATTACTACATTTGGCAGAGACGTTCTCATTTTGCCCGTCTCCATCCATTCTATGCTTTTACCTACTTCTTCCAATTCACGCACTCTGAACAACGTGTCCTCCACTTCTACCATCTATGACTTTCTGCGCTTGATTTGTTTTCCATTTCCTCCACCAGACAGTGATGTAAGAGATAATGTTCACTGCTGGCTACTTTAAAGTATGCCCTTATCTGCGACGCTCGATTCCGTACCTTAATGCTGAGCAGATCTAGCAATAATATCATGGCAGTGATGGGAGTTTCTTTAGTAAATTCTAGCACTGCCCTCATAGACTCATTTCTTACAATTTATCCATGTGTTTGTGACAGTGTGATTGAGACGATCATCCATGAAAAACACGAGTGTTTTAAGCAACTGAAAACATTACTATTGCTGTATATTTCAGTAGCCATCAAATTGATGCCATTGATCCGTGACAGTTGATATTCTTCTTCCTTTCGCTTAGAATGTGCTTATATCTGAAGTTTTGTCTTTTTCTATATTCTTGACTGTGTTTTGTAACTCGTACACAGGTCCGTAGAGTTTATTTCCCCATGGTTGTTCTTTGGGGCCAGTATATCTGAGACCCATTTCAGTAGAGCATGGTCGACTTGGAGCAGTCTGGGCATATTTTCCTACAGAAGTGGAAGTAGAGTCTGGAACAAGCGTCTCGAATGTTATTTCTAACTAATCAGCCATCGATATTGCCAATGTTTGCCTGTTTGGTCGCATATTCCTTCAGTATGTCGCGATAATCCGAACATTTTTAAATGTAATGATATGTCAGTCAATATTTACGTCCATTACGCTGTCATTGCTTTCTGACTGTTAAGAATACCTAACTATTTGCAACTTAGTTTCCTCGGAGAGACGCGCTGAGTGTCGTCCAGCCACAGAACTGGTTAATCTGTACGTGTTAGTCTCGTCCCTTATAGTCCATGTGTGTCACTGGTTATCATATCTACCCACAGCCTTCTCTTTCATGTACGGTCAATCATTTCTGATACAGATGTTCTCCAATTCCAGAAAGACAAGCTGCCCAACTTCTTCTACTCTTTAGCTTGCATGTTGTCATCATATGTTCTCCAATTCTAGAAAGACAAGCTGCCCAATATCTTCCCTCTTGCTCTTCCGCGTAGATGGTGTCATAATATGTTCTCCCATGCCACAATGCCAAGCTGTTCAACAATTTCTCTCTTGGTCTCGCCTTTCTTCTTGCTCTTAAGCTCGGATGTTGTCATCATATGCTCCATCCACTATGAAGTATCGCAGCATGTCGTGGTGCTCCTTGGTGTGATCCTTGGTGTTCCCAACATATTTGTAAAGAGCCACATCTTTGCTGTCTTTACATATTTCTTTACTATTATGATGATTGTCTAAGATACACTTCTATACATCAGAATTCGTTCTATATAATTTCTAATAATTATCTTTCTTATCTCAATGGACAAAGAGAAATTACATACGATCTCTTTCATGTTATTCACAACTGATGAAATATGGGTTTTCAGGCCCGTAGTTAAGAGGATAGGGGTTAGAGGTGCTCAACCCCCCTCCTCCTCGCCCATTAATAAATCGCCCCCTTTGCCCCTAGAGATTTTTCTCAAAAAAGATAATCAAATTGGTTATCAAAAGGTTCATATGACACACGAAAACGCTAGAATTACATTTTTTATGTAAACTCCTGCCGTCCATTCCCCCCTCCCCAATTAAGGAGATAATATCTACGTTTTATCTACGGCCATGTACGTTTTATGCTCCTAAATTCCAATGTTCATGCAAAGATTTCATTCACAAATGTTAAAAAATGTAACAACTTGACAGAACAATACTGCATGTCAAAACACAACTTGTAGTAAATACAACACAGGAAAGGAAAGAAACATTTTCAAACTTCAAATAATGAGATATCATTACCAAAATATTATTACTGCTTCACCTGTGGAATAAAAGCAACGGCACATTTTAGTTACTTTTAATATCAGGTTAAACTCCAAATATTAGTATTTTCCTTTATAATATTAGTTTCTTTTTCAGCTTGAAAGTGTAATAATTTGTGCAAACAATCAATGCTGTCTTAACACATAGGCCCGTTGGGCATTTGCCCGGGGGCCCACGAGCATAGGGGCCCCATGCGAATATATTGTAGGGTTATTTTGTATTCCTGCGGGGGGGGAGCACTTTTTCTTTGCCCAGGGGCCCAACACTATTTCTTTGCCCAGGGGCCCAACACTATTTCTTTGCCCAGGGGCCCAACACTATTTCTTTGCCCAGGGGCCCAACACTATTTCTTTGCCCAGGGGCCCAACACTATTTCTTTGCCCAGAGGCCCGTAAATGGTGTAAAGACGGCTCTGCAAACAATGATGTATGTTTAGTTGTAATCATCCATCTGGAAGTAATTTAAATTAATTTTTCAAGTTTCCATGGTTACTGGTTAATAAGAACATTATAATGCTGCGAGTATGTTCAGAGGTGTGTGGGCAAAAGTCTCTTAGATAAAGTCTCTACTAATAGGCGTAAATCACTTATAGAGAATGACAGAACTTCTAAATGGATTGGAGGTGCAGGAAGGCTAACATAAGCGGGGGGGGGGGAAGAATTCTGGGTCACTATGGAGGTGCCATTAGGTCAAATGTGGGATATGTAGACACTATGAAAAAAGCAATATGGGCAATCTGGGAACATAGACAAGGAATACATATAAACTGTTCACAGTCATGGCGTCATGTTCAAAACAAGAAGCTGCCTAACTTTGTCATGGAAATAATGAAACCTTTTTTTTTCAGGATCTTTCGGATGATAATTTGTTTTACTTAGTGCGTGAATAGTGGGACGCAAAATTCAATTAAAGCATTTCATCATCTTACCTGGGATTATAAAATAGCATTTGTAGGAAAAGATAGATTAAAATGAGCTTAAATGGTGCCATTGTTATATTCAATGAAGGGATTGACATTTTGAAGAAACTGTCTTCAAAATTAAGAAATTAGGACTCAGCTGTCGGTACCAAAGTGTTACGGCCTTTCAGTATTTCAAACTGGCAGTCGAAGAGCAGCCAAATATTAAGAGCAGTCAAAGAGTAAGAGCAGCTAAGAAGGAAATATAATAGATAGAATGATAAAAAGAGCAAGAAAAGTGTACCAGAAACCAAGGAACATGACAAGGATAATTCCTATGCAGCAGAAGCTCACAAAGTATGGATTTACATAGAAAACATGGTAAGTCACATTTTTATTGTATTTTTCTCAAAACTATTTTCCCCAATATTTTAAGTTGGAAACTGCAAGATATTTCAGATAATTTATAACATATTCTATTCAAACTTGGCACACATGTAGAAAACTATCACGCACACAATGTGGACTAGGGAAACAGCAGCAGATTACATGCTTCATGTGTTCATGTCATTTATGATAACTCATACCCCTTATTCTTAAACATTATTTTATTTCCACATAACATAACTTTCCAACTATATCTCTGTTCTAAGACTGTCTAGTTCAGCACAAAGAAGTCATCATGCTTTATAAATATGCCACATTGCATTAAGTTATCTATGTTTATTTTTAAGAACGAATGCAGACACGGACACATATATTTTACAGCTTTTGGTACATTTTAAACATCACGCTATATTTCGTTTCATATTGCAATTTGTTTGTTAAACGTGTGTGTCAGTTTAACAAGAAAGCACCCGCATTAATATTATATGATATTAGTATTCGAAGCCACCAAAGTTACGCCTCTACTGCTTCTATGTACTTTGCCCACTGCTCCTTATCACGAAACCACAGAAGAAAGACACACACAAATGTTTAAAACAGTACCATTAAAAATATTCGTATGCTTTTGAAAGATCTCGCAAAAATAAATCATGCTTACACTCAGTCAAACCGAGTCCCTCGTTAATTATACAGTTCTGTTGACTGGTTGCGCCATTTTTTCAAATGTCCTACTATTTGACCTCTTTCGTAATTTTCAATGGATGTTGATACAAAGTGTAGACCTACTCGAAGTGATCAATTAAAATAAGAGAAAAAGTCCAATAACTGCACTTTTAAATAACGATAGTGAATCATATGAGTCCAAGGGACTGAATGATTGACTGGGGATTCGGTCAAAATGTTGCGCCTTAAAGTCTGGTTTATTTGTAAGATTACTCAATCTTGCAGCGACAGCATTAACAAAACGCTATCATATATTTTAGCTGAGGGCGGAGAAAATGTTCGCTTCACTTCACATGAATGGCTGTTCTATTAATTTCCCTCCAATCAAGCTATTTGTCTGCAATAGAATAGGTCTGTTATTTATAAATAAAGCCATAATTAGATTCTCCGCCGTTCTCTTAACGCCATTTATGTTTCTGTCAGGTAACGCAACGTGGTATTCTTGTTTTTTTTCGTCCGAGTACAATTTTTTCAGGCCGGTCACATTCCAAAACCGATTTCGAATTGGGAATCTGTGGACCTTATTATTTTTAAATAAAGGCATTGGGTGGGTACATATAAGGGTATGGTCAAGTGTGAAAGAAGGGGTTGTTGAGATGTACCCTTTTTTCTGTTCCATAAAATCTCTTTTCTGCGTTCAGTCTCAAACTACTGAAAAAAATATGTAGTCGGGAGAACAGAATGCGTTTTGCCATTGTTTACAGTTTTTCTGCGATTTTCGACCTGGCACATCCGACTTTAACATGGTTTCTGGGTTACTTTTACCCTAGTTTTAGTTCTTCGTCCATCACTGGTGATAATGACCGTTTGTTACATCCACTTTTGAAATTCAGTTTTGTCAATCATTTCTTCTTATGGTTCATGCCTTGTGGCGTTGGTTATTATGACTTTCCACAACTTTCTATTTCATGTGCTGTCAGCCATTTCTTGTTATGGTCCATGTAGTGTGTTGTTAGTTATCATTTCTTGTTATGGTCCATGTAGTGTGTTGTTAGTTATCATTTCTTGTTATGGTCCATGTAGTGTGTTGTTAGTTATCATTTCTCTCCACATCATTGTATTTCATGTGCTGTCAATTATTTCTGATACTGATGTTCTCCCATGTCACAATGCTCGGTTGTCAAGCATCTTCTATCTTGGTCTTCCCATACTCCTCTTTCTCTCTCTTTCTCTCTCTCTCTCTCTCTATCTCTCTCTTCAACTTGCCTGTTGTTACAATGTGTTGCATCTTTCCTCTACTCATGATGTGTCCAAAAATGTGGACTATCTCATTCCGATGCTGGTAAGCAGCTCTCTTTTGGAATTAACTTCTTTCAAGATTTCTTTATTACGCTTGTCATTATCTGTCCATGGTGCTCTCAACACTCAACTTTCTTCTATAAAATCACATCTCTGCTACCTTAATATAATTTTCCACTGTTCTGCTACGCATCCAAGATTCACTTCCATACATCGGCATTGATTCTATATATCTTCTAAGAACTCTCTTTCTCACCTCAGCTGACAAAGATATATTGCATAGAATAATCTTCATCTTGAGAAATTTGCCTTTGCTTGGGCAATTCTACATGTGACATCTTCCATCTGATGTTATTAATGTACCTAAATATTTGAATATATTGACTTGATTCAGACTAATCCCACCAAGTATGCTATTGTATTCTGGGGGATATTTATTCTTTGATATTACCATTACTTCAGTTTTTCTGCTATTCATACTAAGCTCTTTGTTTTGACTTTCTTGTACAATGATATTAATCATTTCTTGTAACTGTTTCATTTTCGGCTATCAAAACTGCATCATCAGCGTATCGTATGTTTATAATATGCAATTCAACTGATATTCCTGGCATGCGCTGTGTCGCCGTTTTATTTGCGCCAATGGTCTAACGGATCCGTCTTCGGTGGACATGTAGGTGGATAATAAGCCCTATTCTGGTCTCAAATGTCTGTGGACAGTTCAGGAATGGGATGACCACTGCTAATGGTTTTTGACCTATCCGTGACTGTCTAGCAACTCTCCGCTGTTGAGCTTCTGCATCTCTCCTCTTTTCACAAGATAATGCGTCTTTATTTTATACTGTAGATCGCCATGTAGCTCTGTTTTATGCTAGTTCATCCCATGTAGCTCTGTTTTATGCTATTTCACCACATGTAGCTGTTTTATGTTAGTTCATCCCATGTAGCTGTTTTATGTTAGTTCATCCCATGTAGCTCTGTTTTATGCTAGTTCATCCCATGTAGCTCTGTTTTATGTTAGTTCATCCCATGTAGATCTGTTTTATGCTAGTTCATCCCATGTAGCTCTGTTTTATGTTAGTTCACCCCATGTAGCTCTGTTTTATGATAGTTCATCCCATGTATATCTGTTTTATGTTAGTTCATCCCATGTAGATCTGTTTTATGATAGTTCATCCCATGTATATCTGTTTTATGTTAGTTCATCCCATGTAGCTCTGTTTTATGCTAGTTCATCCCATGTATATCTGTTTTATGATAGTTCATCACATGTAACTTTGTCTATTTCAAAAGTTTTCAGTGATGCTATATGTTAATGTGACAATCAATTTCATCCCACAATTTCCGCACTTGCCTCATAAGTCATGAGTGGAAGGTAAATATTGTAACTATTCTTTGCTCCTCTTCCGGGCTCCGGTAACTTAAATTCTAACACCTGAATTATTTGAGAATTTCTGAAATTCTACGTTAGCTCTGCTTAATTTCTACGTTGGCTCTACTGAATTTCTACGTTGGCTCTACTGAATTTCTACTTAGCTCTACTTAATTTCCATTTAGCTATGCTTAATTTGTATTTAACTCTACTTAATTTCTGATTAATTTTATTTAATTTATACATCTATCTATCTATTGTTGTTTTCTCTGCTTATGCTGTGAGGCGTCGGAGGATTGAATGACGATTAGTTCTCGGACTATTGCACGTTTGATCGCTTAATATGCAATTTAATTTCTACATAACACTACATAACTTCTACTTAGCTCTACTTAATATATACTATATATATTAATAATGATGGACATTAATAAGGTTAATTAATTTGGCTGATTCATTAAATGAGCTATTAATAAGGCTGGACTTCCTATTTGCCAGTAGGTTATTATTTTGTAGACAGTCATTATTTGACCAAATTTTATCGAGAAATGAATCACTCTCTTATAATCATTCTTATACTCATGGTTTCTTAATTTCTAATCTACGAGTTACCAATAAACAATATCTTGTATATTCAATGCACTAGAGAGATTTCTTAAGTCTTAAATTATACCCAAGAGAGCCTGTATATAAAGGAGAGGGGTGGGGGGGGGGGGAGGTGTTGTAGTGATCATTCATAACCTTATTAGGAAAATAGAGCATGGATGGTATTTAGTATTAACAGCAAGATAACAGAGCATGACATTTGTTATTAACTTATTTTCGCTACGGAGTACTTTTTAACATTTCGACGGAATTAATTTTTTTTGTGTGCAAATCTGTTACGGAAACCAGAATTAGTAGTACTAAATATATTTAATCTATAATGTGATATATATATTTATTTTTTTTGGAAACATAAATAAACAGAGAATGTGATTATCACAAGTTTATTTTCAATACAGTTAATTTTAATAATAAAAATAAATTATAAATCAATTTTTTTTTAAATTACGGACATGAATTGCGAGTTTACCACACTTCCGAATGAATAACTTTCACTCAAACTGTATACGTTTTGTAGATAATCCAATTACAAATACAAAAACAAATGTATAATATATATGCATACATAGGGAAAGAGTAAACGGGGAAATAGAGTTTAACATTTGGTATTAATAAAAAGAAAATGGAGCATGACATTTAGTATTAATAACAAGAAATAGAATATGCCATTTGGCATTAATAGCAAGAAATTAGAGTATGACATTTAGTATTAACAACATGGAAATAGAGCATGACAGTTGGTATTAATAACAAGAAAATAGAGTATGACATTTAGTATCCATAATTTTAAAAATTAGTGCAGTCCTACCACCATCACAAACAGAGTCAGTCCCAGCATCCAAAACAGAGTGCAGCGACCAACATCCCAAAGGAACTCAGCCCACATCATCCCAAACAGAGTACAGTCCACATCATCCCAAACAGAGTACAGCTCGCAACATCCAAAACAGAGTACAACCCGCAACATCCCAAACAGAGTACAGCCCGCAACATCCCAAACAGAGTACAGCCCCAATCACCATTCCAGACAGAGTGCAGCCCCACCACTATGCCACACAGAGTGCAGCCCCCACATTTTAGAGTTCCCCCCCCCAACCGCACATCCCAAACATAGTTAAACTCCCACAACACCATAAACAGAGTTCAACCAACACACCATCATAGAGTTCAACCCCCGTCCCACCCTCCACCATCTCCAAACAAAGTGCAACCACCGCCACCACATTACTAACAAACTTGAGATCAACTTTTTTTAAGGTAAAAGACCGCATAACAATATATATTACACAAGTTGTATCTACGCTCCTGATACACAACGGCGTGTAAAACTTTGAGAAATAGCTCACATACTTAGAGGAGTTGACGGGTAACAGACAATATCAATGGAAGGGGCGCTGGGAGAGTGATAATTTGAGAGAAAGAGGATGAGCGGTGAGAGAGGAGGAGGGTGTTGAGAGAAGCAGAGTTATGAGTGATAATTTGAGAGAGGAATTAATGATATAAAAAGGTAACCTTTTATACCCAATTGAAATATTTATGTTTGAGCATGTTCACGTTTGGCGCTGTGTGCCTAACAGCAAATGGGAAAAGTACATCTTTCCTGAAAATATTAATATTTCTAGTATCTGCTGTTTGTTGTTTGACATTATTATTGTGATGCTAACTTGGGACAACTCATCGCCAACTTTGTGTCACTAACTTGTGAAAACTTAACACCAATGGTTGTACACAACTACGCATCAGGGGTTGTTTCCCCCTTCAGGAACAATTCAGCACCAAATGTATATTCTGCGTGAACAATTATGCACGAAATGTACAACCCTCATGAATAACTAAGTACCAAATGTACATCATACATGAACAACTAAGCATCAAATATACAGTACTCATGAACAACTGAGAACTAAATGTACATCCTTCATGAACAACTGAACATCAGAATTACATTCTTCATGAATAATTGAACATCAAATGTACATCACACATGAACAAATGAGCATCAAATATACAGTACTCATGAACAACTGAGCATCAAATGTACATCACACATGAACAAATGAGCACTAATGTACATCCTTCATGAACAACTGAGCATCAAATATACACTATTCATGAACAACTGAACATCAAATATACATCCTTCATGAATAATTGAACATCAAATGTACATCATACATGAACACCTGAGCATCAAATATACACTATTCATGAACAACTGAACATCAAATATACATCCTTCATGAATAATTGAACATCAAATGTACATCATACATGAACAACTGAGCATCAAATATACACTATTCATGAACAACTGAACATCAAATATACATCCTTCATGAATAATTGAACATCAAATGTACATCATACATGAACAACTGAGCATCAAATATACAGTACTCATGAACAACTGAGCATCAAATGTACATCACACATGAACAAATGAGCACTAATGTACATCCTTCATGAACAACTGAGCATCAAATATACACTATTCATGAACAACTGAGCATCAAATATACACTATTCATGAACAACTGAGCATCAAATGTACATCATACATGAACAAATGAGCACTAATGTACATCCTTCATGAACAACTGAGCATCAAATATACACTATTCATGAACAACTGAGCATCAAATGTACATCATACATGAACAAATGAGCACTAATGTACATCCTTCATGAACAACTGAACATCAAATATACACTATTCATGAACAACTGAGCATCAAATATAGACTATTCATGAACAACTGAGCATCAAATGTGCATCCTTCATGAACAACTGAACATTAAAAGTACATTCTTCATGAACACTTGAGCCTCAAAAGTACATTCTTCATGAACAATTGAGCCCCAAAAGTACATCCTTCCTGAATAACTGTGCATCAGATGCACACCCTGCAAATGAGTTATGAGTTGGGAAAAGAAATGGTAATCTATAATTTCCGGATGAGAAAGAAATTCGTGGAAGATGTGTACAGTTTTTAGTGGAGTTCTGGAACACAGCTGAGTTTACGTTTGCCAGATAACCGTTCACATATTGCAGTCCATTTTATGCTTTAGTGGAAGTGAATTTAAGCCATTTAAGCCTTGCATATTAGATCTGGCTAAAATGCTTATTGATGACGCAGATACTCTCACATGCACAGATTTCCATGGTGAAAACTTCACCATATGCAGTGGACACATAACAATGACACCCTTGCATTGTCGGTAGAAATAGCTTCATACAGGGTTGCAACTGGTGAAAATCATTTCCAGTCTTGCAGATTTAGTTTTAACTGTACTTGCTTTACCTCATTCCAATTACCTTACCTCCAGTCAGATGGGAGTTACAAAATCAAAAATTCGAAATAGACTGAGCGTCACTAGTTTGAGTGCTGTTCTGACTATGAAATATGGAATGAAAAGATATGGTAAATGCTGTTTTGATTATAAACTACCTAAAAATATCCTGCAAAAAATTGGATCACAAGATAAAAGTTTGTTTCAATCATCAGCTGATACATAAGTACAGCCAGAAAATGCAACAGAAATTGAAGAAGACTTGTCTGACTGGGATTTGGCAGATCTATCTTGAATAAACACATTTATAATATTAGCTAACAGAAAACAGAACAGTTAGAACAGAAAAAGGCAATTCAGAATGTTTCCCTGTGATTACTGTTGTTAAAAAGGCTGCCCTATGTCACCATTACTATTCAATATCGCAATTGACTGGGCTATGAGAAAAAGCCCATCCAACACAAATTTAGGAATCAAATGGATAAATAAAACAACATTAGAAGACCTGGATTTTGCCGATGATCTTACACTATTGAGTGAAAACCATCAAGATGCACAAACAAAAACTGATAGATTAAAACTCATTGCAGGACAAATAGGTCTCCAAATCAATTCATCAAAAACAAAAATTATGGACTTCACCAATTCACCTAACGAAATTACTTTAAATGAACAACAACTTGAAAAAGTACAGAAATTCTCCTCTCTAGGAAGCAAATTAACATTCGACGGTGATGTCATGCCAGAAATTACAACTCGCATTGTCATAGCATCAAGTGCATTTAACAGACTGTCTAATATCTGGGAGTCAAAGTCAATCAGCACACGCAAAAAAATGCGCTTATTTAATTCCTGCGTTATTCCGGTGCTATCATATGGATGTGAGAGCTGGAAAAGCTCTTTATCTTCAGAGAAGAAATTACTGAGTTTCGAGAACAAATGTCTTCGTAGGATAACTAACACCCATTGGAGTGAATTCAAATCGAATGATAAAATCAGAGAAGAGACACATCACAATTTCATCACAGATGTTATCAGAAAACGCCGTTGGTCCTACATCGGGCATGTCCTACGTGCAGACACCAATAGAATACACCATCAATCTCTTGAATGGATACCTACAGGCAAAAGAGCAAGGGGTAGACCAAAAGAAACACCCAGAAGAACAATACTTAGAGAAAGTAAAACAACCAATATTCATACTATTCAAGAACTGCACAGAATAGCTTTGAACAGACAGAATTGGAGAGATCTGACCTTCGCCCTATGCGCTAACTTCAGCGCAAAAGGAAAATGAATGAATGAATGAATGAATGAATATTAACTGATAGTCAGGAATTAGAATGTAAAAACTTTAAACACATTTTGAATATTATGGGGTTTTTGTGTTTTCTCATTATTTTGTGTGTACATTCTTGGCATGAGACTAGTGCCTTTTGGTAAAAACATGTTTACAACACTAAATGCACAATGAAAAAGATACATAAAGCGAAAAAAGTGTTGTCTGACTGATTATGCAATTTGGAATAATATTATTTATCAGATTAACTGATATTACTAAATTATAATGTGTTATCTTGTATTATTTTAAAGAAAAATAATTGGTGTTATTTTTACTTGCTTTCCAAAAATTTTTAGTGCTTTCTGGTGCTTTTTAGAGACACTTATAGTTCTTTTATGATGAAATGAGTTGGCAACCCTGAAACCAGATGGTTTGATCACGTCATGAGAATGGAACCTGGGCAACCAGCCCTTCGTGAAAACATTAGCAGAAGACCGGGCTACAAGGTACTAGGAAGCCCAAGAACTAGATGGGTGGAGACAATCAAAGAAAATTAAATAGACACGGGCTTACCATGGCCACTGCAACTCAAATGTCCAAAGACAAACAAAAAAACTCAGAATCCCCCCCCCCCCCATGACGCTTAACGGCACAAGTGAAAATTACAATAGATAGATTGTACACCCTACAGCAACATAACTAACCACCAATGGTTGCACAACCTGCAGAAATACACGAGAGCAGCAAGTTAGCAATGCACATAAGCACAACAATAATATAAAATGCAGCAACAAGAACAAAAGTACGACTTCGCAGATATAGCAGGAAATATTGTTGAACAAAGCAGCGGTACAACCAAAAAACAAACACGTCTAGATTGGTTTATGCACGTGTTTACATGCAACTATATTCACATGTAGAACGTCTCCGTGGGGTCAGGGTTATAATAACTGCAAATTACTGTCATCTTTAAATTATGTAGCTGTGGTGTTGAATTCTAACAAGTACATTTATCCAGTATTCTTCCAGTATGAAAATTGGAAACCCTATTCTTTCAACTCAAAAATTAATAAACATTTCTTCCTTTCTGTTTGGTAAAACCCCTTCTATAAATATATTGTATACCCTAAACAAGGATAACGTTGAAATTGAAACACTGGCGGCAGACGAGATTACGACGCCATTGTTGTGTAAACAGCTTTCACCATTGTCCTTGACTATTGTCAAGCAGATGAACTTTTGAACACACAATTTTAAAAGGGGGACCACTTTGCAAATCTGCCAAATGACTTTTTTCTTCCTTTTTTTCTCTCGCTTTCCCTACGATCATTCTTTATGCATCTTCGCCTCCCTCTTCTCAAATGCGGTCTATTGTGTGCGGGCCAATACGCTTAGTCAACGAATTCGCGGTAAAACGTACGTTCGCATTTTTGTTTTCAAGGACCCACTAAGCTACTCAATGGAGAGTATCTTGTGGTTTTTCAAATCAGTCATGAGCTGGCTGAAGATCTGTACGAATCAAAGGGTAACGTTAACATGTGGTAGTCATTGTAGCTAATTTCGCACGCATATACAACATGAAGTGGCAGCCGTCAGTGATGATCAAAATTACGTTATAATTACACTGGGTCTGTGTGACAAGCCAATGTGTGTCATGAAATCATGGCCAGGAAAGTCAACACGACTTTCAGAGACGATGAAGACAAGAACTTTCCTCTACTGAAACGTGCCAAAAGCTGTGCATTTCCCACAAGAAATATGTTCACCTGTTATGGTAGAGGACCATGAATAATTACTACCCATTTTTCTTGTTACTGATTAAAGTGTGTCACATTTATGCGGCTTTAGTTAAATGTAGTAAGAATCATTGTATAATTGGTACCTGCCCCCTCTGAAAGATTGCAATTATTCATCATCATTAAGTGCTGTCTCCGAAACGAAGGTTTGCTGCAACAGACCTCCAATGTCATGTGTCTTTGCCGTGGTGGTGCACTCTGTTAAACTATCATGTCGATCTCATGATGTTACCCTACTTGTATCTGTTCTTACCTCTTGCTCGCAAATCTACCCTAAAGTAAGATCTTCAACAATATATCTTGTGGTTCAAAATATATCCAAATATTTTATTTGTTTGATTGAATTTTTTTTTAAATTTCTTATAATAATTATTTCATCATAGGCAGTGCTGTCAGAACCTCGTCGTTCGCTTTCTTTACCCTTTCTTCATCTCAGGCATCAATGTTGTCTTCTATTTGTGTGTACATTATCCATGTTTCTGAGTCATGCATTATTGCAAAGTAGATGTAGTATTTTATAATTCTCATTTTTTGTAGTTGTTTTCTCTCTGTAATTTGTTTAGATTTGTTAAAATGTTCCTCGTGTTATTGAAAGTATCATTTGGTCATTCCTTTTCTCCTTTTAACGTTATCAAAATGAATTAAAATAGGTATAAGTGTTACCAAAATAAGTCGTTAAAACAACCTAACAACGAGACACAGTGACAAACGACTTTTCGACAAACGACGTTTCGGCGACGGCCGACAACTATTGAGAAAAGTATTTAATTTTTTTTAAAATTTGAATTGTATCTTATCTATTTCCACTTTTTCTGTGCACTTTCCTCTCCTAACTTACCACCTCTATCTTCCTCTCACTCCCTCTTTTCCCCTGTCATGCTGCCCTATCTTAGCTTCCTCCGTCGTCCATTCGCTATTGTCTTTTTCCCCTTTTTTCTCCTACCTATTACCACCATTTGTGTCTCTATGTAAGATTTGTTTACTGTGGGCTTTTGTTTGTCCTGATGAAGACTTTTTTAGTCGAAACGTAGTCTGTCACTGTGGTATGTTGTTAATTCGAATTATTTTGATAACACTTATACCTATTTTTGGTCATTTTGGTATTTGCCCTGTGTTATCCAGCTACTAATTTCCTGTTTAGGGTTGTTACCCGAGACTGGAACTTTTACCCCTTTTAACATTGACAGTTAAATGACAGTTTCGCATCTGCCATCAACTGTTATTATGTGTCCAAGTTATTAGTAATGATCTACTTGTTGTAGTATTTTTCACTGTATTTTTATGTTTAGCGCCTGTTCCTCTGCAATATTGCTGATTATTATGTTTTTTTAATGTTTATATCTAATCCATATTATTTACTTGATTTATCGATATGATCTAATAGTCTTTGTAGTTTCTGCTCACTTTCTGCTAAAAGTGCATTGGCATCCGCATATCGCAGATTGTTTATTATTTTCCAACTGATCTTGAGTTATGGCACTTCTATATGTTTAAAAATATTCTCTGTGTAGATGTTAAATAGGTTTGGTGATAAAATACATTATTGTCTTACCCCTTTACTTATTTCTATGTTTGGTGAGTAGCTGTTTTCACACCTTATTGATGCTGTTTCATCACGATATACATGTCTAATCAATCTGATGTCTTTTACATCTTTGCTTATGTCTTGAAGATATTCAATTAAATTTTTCATGTTGAACTCTGTTGAAGGCATTGCTGTAATCTACAAAGCTGGGAAGGCCTTTGCTGTAATCTGTCGATACTATTCTAGACTTCTGTGTATTTATCTATAAATAGTCTGATAGTATAACTTCGCTGGTTTCCTTGCTTTTTTAAAAACCAAACTGTTATTCACCAACTTGAGTGTCAGTCTTGTCTTTATTTTTTTCATGTATTATCTTTAGTACTATTTTGGTTATGTGTGTTCGTCCATCACAACTGACGATGACCATTTGTAAATCCAATTTTGAAAATTTTATTAGAATAATGTCCATGCCTAATAGTTCGTAGATAGCAAATAAATGATATTTGAGCTGTAAATGTCTTGGACAGTTCGGACATGGAATGACCCCTGTAGACGTATTTTGGTCTATCCGTGACTTTCTAGCTAATTTCCGCTGTTGAGCTGCTGCATTTCTCCTCCTTTCACAAGATGATGCGCTTTTTTTTTACTGTAGGGCGGCATGTAGATCTATTTGTGCAAGTTCTTTCCGTGTATCTTGGTCTATTTCAAACGCTTTCAGTAAGGTCTTTAACCAGTCCTTGTAGCACTTCTTTTGGCCACCTTGAAATCGTGTACCCTTCTCCAGTTCACCACAGAGAAGTATCTTTGGCAGGCGATGATCTTGGTTGATTTTGGCGATGAATTTAGTTATATGGATCGAAGGTCGGCTGGAACTGATCTCCAACATTCCCTGTCTCCTGCCGTGGTATATTTAAGCTGTACGAATCTATATTGTTGTACGATATATTTTTTGTACAATTATCCAACAGAGACAGACGGAAGCCACGGTAGTGTAGTATGTCACTCTCCCACCAATCAGAAGACCGAGTTTCGAGTTTATTTATACGATCTTTGAAATATTAAAAAAAACTACTCCCGTGGCTAACCAAGGAAAGTAGTGTACTAGGGTTCGTGCGCTGGGTAGGAATGGAGTCATCGCTACTGAGAAAGTGTGAAGGTGAAGTTACTCAAGCGGTTTCTGACTTTGCAAGCGGAGCACTTATTGGAAACCGTGTGCTGTGACGCTAATTCAGTTTACATCGAGCTTATCTTACTGTTTGATATGTGGTCTATGTATGAAATGTACACTCGAGATCCTCTTTGTATAAAAACTCTGTTCAGTCTAAGAATGAAGTAGGTCAGTGTTTCTGATTGGTTGTTGGACGCCGAACGAATAAATCGAATGTTAAGCAATAATACAGTTCATGAGAACATAATACTGCTGTTAATTTAAATCTATTATTGCTAAGTCAAACATGTCTTTTTTCATATAATTTTAAAAATTAAAACTTTTTATATAATATATCTTTAACATTCCATGATAAATTACTATACCTGCTGTTATATCGTTGGGCATGCGCAAATAGGTCAGGGGGCAACCATTATAGTTCCATACACAATGTAAAATGTTCTGAATAATTATGTTACTGTTTTTAAATGTCATAAGCTATATAACAATCACCTGTTGTCGCGGAATAATATGTGGGTGTGTTTTGACCCATTTCAATCTTACAATGAACAGAGTATAGACGACCTCTGCACAGAATTAAATAGGACTTCCTTCGTTATATTTTTGATTATTTTCGTGTTTATCGTTGGTCACTGTTTATATACTTGGAGTCACATGCCACAAACATCCAAGGCGACTCAAAGTATATAAATAATGACCAACGAAAACACGACAATAATTAAAAACGTAACGTATGACGTCCTAATTAATTATGTGCAGATGTCTTATAATTACTGTTCAAGGTCACTTGTACACAGTAGCGACCAAGGTCACATTTCTACAGATGCTGGAAAATGAGAAATAAAGTTGTTGTTTTTTTTTTAACGAAAGGGACGGTACAAAGACCTTCGATGGAATGAGAAAATTACAAACATCCAAACAAAATGTGAGAGGTCAAAAATTTGAATTGCCTATTCTATATTAATGTACTGCTTTAAAATTGGACAATGATGAAGGATTAAGATGACAGAATTAATGTTTCTGTGGCGTGTGCATATACAGAAGAATAGATAAGATTCAAAGATTGAATGAGCGGGAGACTGATTTGATGGTGCCATTCTATGTTTTTTTGTGTCTCTCTCTATCTTGATACGATCTTTCTTGTCGAAACGGCGATTCTTTATATTATTTTACGTAACAAAAATGCTATGTGACCATTTTCTAACTATTTTTAAAAAAAACAAATTCACTTACACTAGACTTTCAGTGAGAAACGAAGAAAATAGGTATGGAAAAAAATATATTTGAAATCTAATGAAATTTTTTTTTAAAGGAAATAAAATATCATTAAGATATTATTGAAAATACAGGATAACTTGATAAAGACATTCCTGGAAGAGAAAGTTGAAGGACATCGAGCAAAAGACAGACAAAGATGCATTAGAGAGAGGAACAGTTGAAGGACGTCGAACAAGAGAAACAAGGATGCAAGAGAGAGAGGAAGAGAGAGAGAGATTTGAGGAAGAGTTGAAGGACGTCGAGTAAGAGACAGGCAATGATGCAAGTGGGAGGGAAATATAAAAAGACCAACCCATTACAATTGCTCAGAGTGTGCTACCAAGACAAGAGACAAATGATGGAGGCGTATTGTAGCTAACCATTGGTTATGGAGACGGCACTTGGACTGATATTATTCCTACAACAAATATGTCACATGATATAATGATAGTGATACATTCAGAGAACAGAGGGAAGCGAAATTTAGAGAATATATAATTACATCAGATGTAATGGCAGTGTAAATGTAAGCAATATGCAATGACATCAGACGTATTCACAGTTATAAATATAGGGAATATGTAATGAAATCACATGCTTTGGCAGTGCGAGATGTATGGAAAATGTAATGAATCGCATGAATCAGTAATCAGATAAGTAGGCAATATGTAATGACATTAAATGTATTGGTAGTGACAGATGTAGGGAAAATGTAAATGAATTGAATCACATGGTTTTCTAGTGAACGATGGTTAGGAACATGTAAATGTAATCACATGGTTTAGCAGTGAACGATGGTTGGGAACATGTAAATGGAATCACATGGTTTAGTAGTAACAGTTGGAAACATGTAAATGGAATAACGTTTATTATCCTTTTTCTTCTTTCCTTGAAATTCTCCCTGTTCTTCTATATATCCACATCTCAGGCATCAATTCTGTCTTCTAGTTGTTTATTCATTATTCATGTTTCTGAGCCAGACATTATTGCAGAATATAAGTAGCATTTTGTAATTATTATTTTTTTAGTTTCTTTGTATTTTGTTTAAATGTTATTATTTTCCTCATGTCATTGAAAGTACTTTTAGACATTCATATTTTCCATTTAGCTTATGTTTCTCATCATTTACGAATATATGTTCGAGATAATGCTATACTTGTTGTAGTATATCTCCTTGTATTTTTATGTTTAGCGCCTGTTCCTCTGCGATATTTCAGATGATCATGGTTTTTGTTTTTTTTTGATGTTTTTATCTAGTTCTTTACTTGATTTATTTTGGTTACGCAGTTCATCAAACGTACTGTTGTGTATTCTGTACAATCCATAGCCCTGGGCTTTTAGGTAATTGTATGAATACTGATGATTTTAAGTCTTTAGATATGTGGCCTGTTTCATATATGTCATTGCACAGTTCTGTGATAGTTTCTACACCAAATTCATCCACAGTTTTTAATTATGTTTTCTGTTGTATTGTTAGCTTCTGCAGCCTTTCTATGTTTCATTGTTCTTATTGCATTTTCTACTTCTATATTGTTAGTTTTTGTTTGTTTCGTTCAACCTCAAACAGTAATACCACATATTCTGCCCATCTTGTAGGTAACTTCTTACTTGGCAAATATAATCGTCCATGTTGGGCCTTACTAGTTCAGGATGCAAAGAATAGGGCCACTGTCTTCTTTCCAGACAAGTCGTAGGAGGCGACTAAAGAAAGTTGGGGAATAGGCTGGCAATCTGTCACATTAAGACAGTAACATTAACATGGGACATCAACAAGAGGTAATAGAAGACAGTAACTTTTAACATGCAACATTAGGTGTTAGATTGGGGTAATACAGCACAGCACGGTGCCATTCAAAAGTATTACACAAGAACATATAATTCCATAGATAATATTTATATATCTAAAAGAATTGTACTTGTGAACTAACAATAGTTCCCATTTCTGAACCTATGATACCATGAGCACACACACAAATGCTTGAATATTTTATCACAGAGTTCCCTCACTTTACACACGCTCACAGAAATCCACCAGTTTACACACTCAAAGAAATCTCCCACTCTACAGACTATCACAGAGATGTCCCACTTAACACACAACTACAGATCCCCTATTTACACACAATCACGGCGATCCCCCACTTTTCACACAATCACAGAGACTCCCCACTTTACGGACAATCACAGAGATCCCCCACTTTACGCACAATCATACCACAATTAAAGAATGCAACAAATTGTAACCAATCATGTCACAATCCACAATTCAACTTATCTCACACAATCATCTCACAGATTATGAATGCACTGAATCTCCCATAATGCTGGAATGCAACAAATTTCAGCCAAATGCACTGAATCTCCCATAATGCTGGAATGCAACAAATTTCCGCCAATCTTGTCACAGCTCATAAATACAACAAAGAAAAATCATAATGTAGCAAATATAATTTGTCAGGTCTGCTCAGATGTCACCTACTCACCTCGTAACTTGAGTGAACAAGTTTTCCATCTCTGACCACACTATTACCCGGTCGAAATCAGAAAACATGTTGACTCAAGTTGTGAGGCGAGTCGGTGCTATTTAAGCAGGCCTGGATCAAATCCCATTTGCTGCATTATGATTTTTCTGGAAAAATAAATTCTTGATGCTTCTGCATTATAGTATTTATTTAAATGCAATAAATTTCACTCTATCATGTCAATATTACTACAATCTGATCAATATCTAAGGTATATAATACAGAAAGAACTCAAGAAAATATAACGCTTACTACGTCATATCTAAGAAAAGCAGCAAACAGAACAAGAAGAGACCATGTGAAAAATGAGATTACAAGAACTGTTGGAGCAACATATGTGGTCAAATATATTGAAAAACAAAGACTGAAATGGTTTGGCCACCTAATAAAAATGAACCCTTATAGGCCAGCAGCAAAAGCATATAACATGAAATGAAAACAGCAAGATATCGAGGAAGACCAAGAAGACGGTGGATTGAAGGAGTTACCAACATTATATAACGTTACAGTGACACTGCACAGTATTATTGCATATCAAGCAACAAAACGTGCCACAGCCCGAAAACTTATAGTCCTTCAATCCTGCGGCGCCTCATAACAAAAGTAGAGAAAATAACATAGATATATAGATAGATATACAGAAAGACAATCCTTGTATTAATTGTTGTGAGAATGGCAGACTCATTCATGAATTATAATAAGTATTCATCTAAAAAAAAAAGGCTAGAGGACAAGAGTAACTATATTAAGCAAACAAATATGTGTTATAAAAAACAATACTAATAAAAATATGATTACGCCCGTGTGTTGTCGGGGCCCGAAAGGGGAGCAAAGAATAGTAACACTGTTTACCTTCCACGCATGTCGTAAAAGGCGACTACGGAGGTTATGGGATGGAGTTGGCTGTCCCATCCCATATAGGGTCAGTGACCCAAAGCCATGCTGAAGTCGGATTGTCAGGCCGAAATGCGCAGATATCGCAGCAATGCTGTAAACCATGACACAACGCATTCGGTTCTCCGGACTACATCCTGCTAATCTGCAGGAGTTTGAGAACGAACGCAGAAGAAGAAGAAGAAGAAAAGATGATTAAAACTATAAGAAAATGAATAACGATGAAATCGGTTGATGTTTCAATCATAAAATCTTCATCTGAGCAGTCATGATAGTATAAACGTCAAATAATACAGAACACATATTCATTTGAAAATATCTCTAAGAAAATAATAAAAACAGTCCTTGAAACAGCAAACAAAGGGAGGAAGTCACAGATTTCTTTCCTTTGCTGACTCTCACAGGGGACTTTCTTCCTATGTTGACTGTTTCAGATGATTTTCTTCCTTTTCCCGCTGTTGCAGGGACTTTACTTATTATTTTCTTAGAGATATTTTGAAATTACAATTTTTTGGTATTATTTTCTGTTATATTATTATATATCTGCTCAGATGAAGATCTTATGATCGAAAAGTCATCTGTTTGTTTTTTTTTGTGCTGTTCATTTTATTATAGTTTTTATCATTTTTTTAATTATTAGTGGTAGGTATTTGTAGCAAATATTTACTTGTTTGATATAATTACTGTCCATACCCGATTGTTATTTACTCTTGTTTGTTTTTTTTTTTTTTTTGTTTTTTTGTGGTAATTAGACCTATATATCTACAAGACAGAGAACTTACAATGGATGAAGTTACTGCTAGTTGATCACTTGTACCACCAACAGACTTGGCAGGATCTTGTTCTTCCTCATAATCTGTGTCTGGTTGGTTAACATTGCTGAACAAATCCTTTCGGCGGGTCACGACATCTCGAAGTACGCCATCTAACACCAGGCGACCAAGCTCTGATCTATCTAGCTCTATTGTTACTTGCTCCATAAGCCATGGGATGAAACCTTGCTCAACATCTGAAATAAGAATAACATCATAGTAATTGATTGAATGCATCGTAAGACATCTGAAATGCTCAAAAGTAATAGAGGATTGACTTCACTGCACTCATGTTACCCTGTGTCACACCAACGTTCTCAACGATACGTAATTTCAATGGCACTTTAAACTCTGTTACTTCAAGTAATAATCCCCATGAATCTCAAGGAATGTATTTGCAAACAAGATGTCACGGGCTGGGTTCAAATTAGCGACGTAATTGAGCATAAGGCAAATGACTTAATTAACCTCTGTAGAAGGCAAATAGCCTTTTAAAATTTTTTTAATAAACTGAAGTATGGGAAACAACTCAATATTTAATTTCCAGTTTTGTGTTTGGGTTCTCTTTTCATTCTAAGAGACGGAACAGTTCTATTAAAACTTGTGTGACACACCAAATGTGACAAAACAAATGTGACACAACAAATGTAGCAGCAATGTACACATATCTGAAGATTAAATCAAATTGATTCATTCTTCATATTTCTTGTCCTAATCTTTTAAAGGTTTGTAATTATGTGATGTGTATTTATATTTTCTGCAGCAAATATGTCTTAAAGTCTGATTGTAGAAGATGCATTCAGTGCACACATCTTGAGATCTGCTAGTGAGATGCATTCAGTGCACACATCTTGAGATCTGCTAGTGAGATGCATTCAGTGCACACATCTTGAGATCTGCTAGTGAGATGCATTCAGTGCACACATCTTGAGATCTGCTAGTGAGATGCATTCAGTGCACACATCTTGAGATCTGCTAGTGAGATGCATTCAGTGCACACATCTTGAGATCTGCTAGTGAGATGCATTCAGTGCACACATCTTGAGATTTGCTAGTGAGATGCATTCAGTGCACACATCTTGAGATCTGCTAGTGAGATGCATTCAGTGCACCCATCTTGAGATCTGCTAGTGAGATGCATTCAGTGCACACATCTTGAGATCTGCTAGTGAGATGCATTCAGTGCACACATCTTGAGATCTGCTAGTGAGAAATAGATGTATTCAATAATAATCTTCAAAATGTCTGGAAATTACTTTAGTACGTCAGTAGATCAAAAGTTAAAATATCGAAAAATAATGTTTCACTGCAGTGCTGCCATTCCCAAAAATGATGCAAAATTAGTGATATTGAAGAAAGAAAGTTTGGGGATGGAGTTGGCTGTCATCCTAACAGGGTCAAAGCGACCCACATGACCCAAGTTGGAATAACAAGGTCAAATGGTGCAAATATCGCAGTAAAGCTGTACACCATAACACATTCCATTTTTTGTTTTATGATCTGCTAATTTACAGGAATTTGAGGATAAGTGCAGAAGAATGATAAGAGACATGTACTATCAGCCTTACTATATAGATGAGAATGTTTTTGAAATATGACAGAACAAGACATGTACTATCAGCCTTACAGACTTCCTAAAATCTAACAAGACCACAGTCTGCCCTAGCAAGTACAGATGCTGAAGATGGAAGCAACCAGCTAAGAAGCGCATTACAACAATCAGAATGTCCTGCACCAACCCACATAATGGGGGATATGTTTATATCTGATGACTTCAGATATAAGCACATTCCAGGCAAATGAAAGAAGATGAAGAATCTTCAAACTAAACAGTATCTTATTGAAATCAATCGTATTGGTCTGTTAATAATTGTGCAGTTTTACCTCTTTCAACAGGATCATAGAAGTAGCCATTATCTGCCAGAGTTCCAAAAACTGATGGCACCAAGTCTGACAAGTAACTTTGAGCAAAGGCCCTTGCTGCAATTTTCTCAGCTGTCTCCTTCTCTTTCTTCAATATCTCTCTCTGTTGCTTCATCCTTCTCTCCTGTTGACAACAAAGATATCAGTCTTAAATACAACAATCATGTCAATAGAGCAAACATAGAGTACAATTTATAGATATAGCAACATATAGCAACATTTATAGAACAATACAGAGTACAATTTATCAATAGAGAAAAAAAATAGAGCAAAATGTATAGATAGAGCAAAAATAACAATCAATTTATCAATATAGCAAAACTACCGGTAAAGTAACATTTATAGATATAACAAACATGTAGTTAAATTTATAGATAGAGGAAAGATAGAGAAAAAATTTATAGAGCAAAAGTAGAGTACCATTTTTATATACCAGGTATAGTAAAAATCTAATACAATGTATAGAGAAAATGCGAGTAAAATGTATAGATTGAGCAAAAAATGGTAATATTTTAGATAATTCAAAAAATATAGTAATATTTATAGATAAAACAAAATTGAGTAAAGTGTATAGATATGGCAGAAATATGGTAAAATTAAGAAAAATAGAGTAAAATAGTAGAGCAACATTTTATATCACAGATTCCGTGTTAAAAAGAGGAACTATAATAAAATAATGTCATATATATTTTATGTGTGAAAATATTACAGATAAATATATCAACATTTACTTCTCCACCACAGAACTGTACCTTAGCCATCACAGACACACTTTATACTTCTCCACCACAGAGTGGGACACCTGTACATACAGTTTTATTAAACATGTATCTGTCTGTTAAGAAGATTTTCAGAAATGTAAGCCTGAATCACTCTAAAGACTGCATGAGATTAGACTAAAAATTGCAACAGCCCAGGAAAGAGGAGCATAATAAAGATATGAAAAGACAACATTTCAACTGAGAATGTGACACTGCTGTCTAAAGGAACACTTAGACCAAATCAGTGTCAGTGATTCTGCAGTCTGCATCTGCAGTGCAGCAATACAAAAACACCAGATCACATGTTACAGGATTGTTCCAAATTCACTGTTTACAAGAAGATAATCTGACCAACAGGATCATCTCTGCAAATCCAGTTGTAGGAAATTTACAGCAACACAAAACAAATCACTCTATTCATAACTTTTCCATTTAACCAGACACACAGTGGTTAACTAGACACACAGTGGTTAACTAGACACACAGTGGTTAACTAGACACACAGTGGTTAACTAGACACATAGTGGTTAACTAGACACACAGTGGTTAACTGGATGCACAATGATTGACTGAATGCATAGTGATTCACTGGATGCACAGTTATTAACTAAATGACTGGATACACTGTAATTGACTGGATGCATTGTGATTGACTTATGTAGGGTAATTGAATGCAAAATAAGAAGTGAAAGATAAAGCTAAACAAATCAAAACTCATTAATTCAGCTGAGCGGACACAATCATGAGATGCTACAGAAGAATATTAAAATATCATTGACAGTGATAAAAGTAGAATCAAGAAGAGTTAAAAACATTGAATGCAAAACAGAGTTGAAAAAATGTAGAGAATCAACTTCATTGTACTCAGGTTAACAGCCATATGTACTCTGTCCTTCTTAATGTAGCAGTATTCCTCCTTTCAAGAGTACCACTCACACAGAGACACATAAATGTAGCTTCAAGCAGTAATCACCAGGGATCTAAAAAAAATCCACTTTGTAAACAGGACATCATGAGTGGGATTTGAACCCACGACCTCTTGAACGCAGAGTGAATGGTTTAATGACTATTCCAAAGAGACTCTTAGAAGAGAGTTGACTCCTAAACAACATCATAATAAGAAAACAGGTTTTTTAGCCATATAAAAAACATAACAGCATGGAAAGACTAGTAATTTGAGGCATAGTTGCTGGTAGCAGGAAAAATGGCTGCCTAAGATGATGATAGAAAAGAAATATTAAAAAAATATTTAGACATGACCACTGCTCCAGCAAGTCAACTCGCCCAAAACCTGAGGAGTTCAGAGCATCCCCAAAAAAGACTATGCTCTGGAAAGAAATTGTTATCTGAATAATAATAAGTCATGTGGTATGATGCCAGGTCATCGCCTGCCAAAGATACTTTTCTATGGTTAGTTGCAGAAGGGCATACGTTCTCAGGGTGGCCAAAAGAAGTGATATAAGGATTTGTTAATGACCTCATTGAAGGCCATTGAAATACACCAAGATATATGGGGAAAATTTTCACAAAATAGAGCTTCATGGCGCTCAACTGATGAAAGAAGAAAGTGGGATCAGCTACCCCATCCATTAGAAAGTCAGAGAAATGCAGTAAAAAAGTTGCACAAGATGAATTCATCAAGCAGAAAGCCACAGATATCACAGCCATGACACAACACATCCCAGTATCTGGACTATATCCTGCTAATCACCAGGAATTTGAGAATGACCAAATTACCACAGAAGAATCATTGAATATATGCATCAAGTATCAGTGAAAACTATCTGTGTTTTACCTTTTCTTCACGGTGCCTTCTCTCTTGCTCCTCCAGTCTCTGCTGCTCAACTAGCTCAGCATTGCGAAGTTCTTCAAAAGTACGCTGCTGCTGTCGAAGGTTGGCTAACTCTTCCTCTTCCATTACCTCAAGTAATGCCTGTTCCACTGTCTTGCCTACCAAGACTTCCAGTATAGGCTTAACCTCAATATCAAAGTCAAAAAGCTGAAACAATAAAAACATTGATGATTAGTCATACTTTATACCTGACATTTTAGTTCAGATATTATCAACTGTGTCTCATAGAATATTTGTTATATTATCAGATATTATCAACTGTGTCTCATAGAAGCATTTGTTATATTATCAGATATTATCAACTGTGTCTCTAGAAGCATTTATGTTATCAGATATTATCAACTGTGTCTCATAGAAACATGTTATATTATCAGATATTATCAACTGTGTCTCATAGAAGAATACTCAGAACACTCTTGAAGTATATGTTTGGAACTCTGTGCTGGCTGTCCAGATGTACACATGGCCGTGTTGCCAATCTTGAGATTTGTGTACATCTGACTGCAGAGTCAGTTATGTCCCATCTGATGTGTAGCATTACAACTTGTTCTGATCTGTTCATAATGTGAGAGTCATCTTGTGGTGCGCCCATGTGTTGCCGGGGTCTGAAAAGGAGCAAAGAATAGCAACACTGTTTACCTTCCACACATGTCGTAAAAGGCAACTAAGGAGGTTATGGAATGAGGTTGGCTGTCCCATCCCATATAGGTCAGTGACCCAAAGCCATGGTGAAGTCGGATGTGTCAGGCTGAAAGGCGCAGATATCGCAGCAATGCTGTAAACCATGACACAACGCATTTCGTTCTCCGGACTACATCCTGCTAATCTGCAGGAGTTTGAGAATGAACGCAGAAGAAGAAGAAGAATCTTGTGGTGGTGTTTGTGGCTTTCTTATAGACTTGATGATCTGTTTTTTCTGATGGTAGGTGATTGGTACATCTGGTTGATCTTCAGCAGCACCTTCCTTAGCCAGTTGGTCTTCTTTTTCATTTCCTGGTATTCCACAGTGAGAGGGTATCCACTGCATGGTTACCCTATACTGGTAAGGCAGTTCATTGAGTAGTTTTTGCAGGTCTGTTAGTCTTCCAGACTGGAGAGCTTGAAGCACTGACCATGAATCTGTCAAGAATACCATAGGCTGTGGAATATGGTTGGAATTCAGCAGTTTTTAAGTTGGTACCTTAATTGCCTGGATGTCTGCATCATAATTATTGCAGAATTTCCCTGTTGGTGTTCTAATCTTATCTCTAGGCTTGTGTGGATATTCTATATATACACCTGCACCTCCATTCCTCACTATATTCTGTACTGACCCATATATCTTGTGTATACTCTGACCCATATGTCTAGTGGATATTCCTTGTCCAGGAAACTGAGGGTGACTGTCCTTCGCTGTACACTGTTCTGTTCATCCTCGCTTAGTATTTCTTTTATGTGGGTCTGAATGTATATTGGTATTCCATGTCTTTCACTCCACGGGATTTGTTCTGGTACAGATTTTAAGGGGCTGTCGACTTCAGGTAGGTCTGTAAGTTGTCTACAGAGTCGTTTAGCTTGGTGGATAAAGCTGCTTCTTTTAAGTTGTCCCATTGCTAGATTTTGGAATCTTTCTTTCATTGGATCACTTGGCATACACTGAAACTTTTCTGCTTGTATTAGCACCTTTGTATCTCTGCGTTTGCCAAGTGTTTGCATGCTTCCCATTTTCTACATCTCTGCTATGGGTGTTGATTTGATTGCTCCCAGCATTATCCTAAGTGCCTGGTTTTGCACTTTATCTAAATCTTGTAATGTGGTGTTTGATGCAGGACATTACACAGCTGAACCTTATTCCAGGTGTGGTCTTATGCCTTGCTGGTACACTTTACGGAGTATACTCCCACTGGCTCCCCATGTGGTTCCACTTAGTTTTCTCAGGATAGCTAACTTCCTCCTGGCTTTTGTTGTTGCTTTGTTTATGTGTTGCTTCCATATCAACTTATCATCAAAAGTAACTCCGAGGTATGTGGGTTGTTTGTCTTCTTTCAAAAGCTCTCCATCTATTTTGATAACACCAGCTTTTTGTTTTGGTGAAAGGGTAAAGAGTGTAGTGCTGCACTTATTTGTGTTAGCGCTGATCACCATCTATTTGCCCATAAGGTTAAGGCATCAATAGCTCTTTGTATTTGTTTAGTGGTCACTGTTGCATGATCTTCTGTGCACCAGATCACCAGGTCGTCAGCATACATTGCCACTTTGATCCCATGTGGTAGTTCGGCAACTAGGTCACTGATGTAAACCAAGAAAAGTGTGGGTGGCAGGACTCCTCCATGGGGGACTCCATGATGCAGTAGGACTTTCTTGCTCTTGCAACCTTCCAATTGTACCCTGGCTCTTCTATTATGCAGGTATGCTTTTACCCACTTGTACATTCTTGAGTTAACCCTGCAATTTCGTAATTTCTTTAAGAGTTCTTCTTTCCAAACTTGTCAAATGCTTTCCTGGAGTCTATCCATGCTGCTAGTACCAGTTTCTTATATTGGAAGGCATCCTCAATCTCTTGGGAGATGTAGGTTGCCTGATTTTTGGTTGAGTAGCACTATCTGAAGCCTGCTTGCTGTGATACCAGAAGGTTTTCACTTTCAAGGTACCACTGCATCCTAAGATTGATAATGTGTTCCATTGTTTTGCATAAACAGATTGTGAGACTGATGGGCCTGTAGTTGCAGACTGTGTTGTCATCTGTTCCTGATTTGAGGAGTGGTATCATTATTGCTTCCCTCTATGCCTGTGGAACATTACCTGTGGTCCAGCTTGTATTGACAATCTGCAGTAACTTTTCTCTTGCTGCAGTTCCCAGGTTTTTTATCATTTCATTGGACACTCTATCTGGGGACTATTTCATTTTCCTTTTGGATATTGCATGCTCTAGTTCTTTCAATGAGATTGGTATCTCCATGACTTCAGGTATAGGTTCGCCTTGTCCAATGTTTTACTGGTTCTCTCGAACCGCCTGTTGTTTGTCTGGGCTAACTTTGACGTTATTGTCTTCTGCAAAGTAATCAGTTGCATGTTTACCTGTTAAAATGTTTCTATCTTTGTAAAGTGTGATCCTTGTATTTCTCCCTGTACCTTCACATTTAGTTTTTACCAGTTTCTATAATTTTCTAGTGTCTCTTTCAAGGTTCAGAGACTGCTTTTTTTCTTTCCAGCTGTTCCATCTGGCTCGTAACATGACTCTTTGAAATTTAACCTTTGTTTGCTGATATTTGTTGTGATTTTCTTGGCTAGGTCTGTTCTCTGCGTGCTGTCTAGATATTTCCATCTCATTTTGCAGTTTCTCCAGTTCATTATTCCAGTAGGGTTTGTAGTTTTTGCGTGCCCCCCTGGGTATGGTTTTACTAGCAGCATGTAGTATGCAATTATTAAATTCACTCACTGCTCTATTGATGTCTTTGTCCATGTTCATGTCCTTAGCTAAAACACTGGTTAAATGCTGGTACATTTTCCAGTCTGCCCTCTTATAGTTCCACCTAGGGAGTGTGCTGGTGTCCTTGATGAATTCATTGGGGATTTCCAGAAATACTGGTCTGTGGTCACTACCTCCAAGCTGCTTTCTAACGTCACGTGTGATGTTCCATTCAAGGCCTGGTGAGTGGAATGCCAGGTCTGGTATAGAGGTGGTGTGCAATTTTCTCAAGTAGAAGGTCAGTGAGTCAGCTGGCTGGTTAATAAGGATGAGATTATTTTCATCCTGCCAGCTCTCAAGTTCCTCACCTCTCTTGTCGATATGATCGTAGCCCCAGCTCTGAGAGTGGCTGTTGAAGTCACCACACACCATTAGTCTCTCTTTATCTGGAATTGTGTCTAGTGCCAATGGTTTATCATTTGGGCAGTAGTAGTTCAGGAGATGGAATTCTGCACTGTCTGTTTTTAGGTGGAGCATTTGGTAATTTTCCCCCTCCAGCTGACATGTGCTGATATTGTTTTTAAAAAGTGTCAGAATTCCACCCTTTCAATTGTCCTTTCAGTCTGATCGGTAGCACTAGTAGCCTCTGATTTTAAAGGCTATATCACTGCTGAGGTGTGTTTCTTGAATACAGCATACATTAACTTGTTCTCCACACAAGATATTTTCAAGCTCCAATTTTTTACTGTATCCATCTCTTTTGCTGCTGACTCCCTCAGCATTCCAGTGCATTGTTTTTATTGTCGTAGGTTTGTTTGGCCAGTAGCTCTATTCCCTTGCCCCCTGGCTCCTTGGGGCAATGGAGAAGGACTTCCAGTAATTGAGGTTGGGCCCTTTCAAGGTATAGAGCCCAGCACCGTCCCTGCCTGAACGTCCGCCACAGGGCAGGCACTAAAACTGTTTTTAGATATAGATATGTTCCCATTCTCTGTATTAGCTGTGTTAACAGTGGCAGTTGAGTCTAGGTTTGTTGTGTCCTCAATGTACAAGGACCTCCTCCATATCTGTATTTCCCACAGCATCCAGAGTCCAAGTCTCAACACTGCTTTTGTCAGAAATTTGAACAATGTGCTCCCCGACAATTGTACAACATTTTTTCCTTTGTGCAATTGGGAACTTTACAAAGATTTGTTCCATACCCAGGAGCGAATGTTTAAGTTGGCATATCAAATACCTGAGTCATGACTCCTAATTTGAATGGGAAATTGTGGTGGGACGTGTGGGCTTTTTTATGTTCCCGACCATGAACAATCTTTCTGCCAACTGGTCTCGTGCTGAACAATTGTAACTTCATTCCCACTCTATCATTTACCACCATTTATCAAAACTTTGCCCTCTAGGACGTATTGCAATCTCTATATAATGTGTATTCTAGCACCACACAATCTTTATGACATCTATCCATATTGTGACATTGACACTGGCCCCTCCAATGAATTCGCATTTTGGCTGACCAAGCAGCAGTGCCTTGTGCCACTGTGTGTCAACAGTGCTACTGAGTGCATTGGCATGGAGGGCTTGTCTATTTGCAGTCAATTCTCATTCCATCTACAGCCTCCATATCTATGGACATGATCCTTAAAAGTATTGGCAAGGAACACAGCATGAGCCACTGTATTTCTGTTTTCAGAGTGAACTATGAGAAGGTAGTTTTAGGGTCTTGGTTATCTGCTAACCCCGGGACCACCGAGAGCAATGCGGTACCCTTTGTATCCCAGGACATAAGTGTATAATCTGACAGATTGTCCAGAAATAGGCTAAGTTTATAATCTGACAGACTATCCAGATATGAGTATATAATCTGACAGACTATCAGGACATAAAAATGTTGACGTACATCTCCTTCATAAATCTGAGAAGCCACATCAATGCCTGTTTTCGCTGGAATGAACAATGGAGATGGAGGACGATCCAGAAAAGCATCTGTCTGGCATTCTTGGTCTGCTTCCTCCACTCGATCACTCAGTTCCTCAAGATATAATTCTGTTTGCACATCAATATGCTTGCGTCCTTGAACAGGTTCGGGGGATCGTGGACGAAGTTGATCTCTTGCCCTCTTTCTAGCAATTGCTCTTCGTCTGTTTTCTTGTTGCCGCTGAATTTCAAGAGGATCCACCTGTGCTGTCTGTAAATAAAAAAACAATCATAGTAATAAATGATTATTGATAAACGTCTGGACACCATAGATACTTGTGTTATATATTTACTCTATATATTTAGATTTGTAACATGTATAATGATATATTTTTTTGCATATATGAAATGTTTCACGTGTGATAAGTAAAATTCTGAATGAAGGTTGAAAAAAGTAAAGAATCATGGAACCAAAGCTGACTAATACAAACTCCACCTTTAAATTGAACCTGTAGAAGCTAGTTTGTTGGTTGGTTTGTTGGACAACCAAACAACCAATGGACAACCAATGGGAGTCTTGCAACCAAACGGAATGAACATTAATCACCGTTTTGTTTGAGTTACCCACCTTTTCTTTATACCCTCTACTCCCGTATTGCACTGATTCTTGTAATTATTTGTCTTTGTACACTTTCGTGAATAATTATTATTTTTGTGTTTGCCGTTCTTCTATATAATTCCTTTATGTCTTCTTTCATTTGTGTATGTCAATATGTGATTATTTTGTACTCTGCCATTTTGTTGTTGTTAAATCATTTACATATTTAGATTTTGATTTCCTCGTTTTTATTGCAGTTGTCTCTTCGATGGGTGCCCACACATATATAGTTATTTGTATATGCATTTCGTTTTACATGGTTCTATGTATCCACACAATTACTTTGGGCCACACATTTGTATGTATACATATGCAGTTGTTATAGCATTATCTTTATGTGAACGAACGTTTATATTTACATTAATATATGTATATGTTTCTATGTGTATGAATGTTCATGTTATTATTTATATGAGAAAGTGTTTATGTGCATGAATGTTCATATTTGTGTATACATATATATATGTATATTTATGTGAGCGCTTTTTTATGTTAATGCACGTATCTCCATTCTGTGTCAATGTGTATACCTATTCTGGTGTGAGCCCTTTCCTGTGTGTGGATACATTTACATGCCTGTGCATTTTGTGTGGGTATCCTTCACACATCTGTGTCCATCTTGTTATGTGTTTATTTCTTGACTCTTGGTGTGTGTTTACATTTCTATGTATGTTTAGGTTTGGTTTTATATATATGTTTATGTCTATATTTGGTTTCACATTCATTCCATGCGTTTTCAAATGTTGATTCTTCTTCTATCCTTCCTTCCCCAAACCCACTCACCCCACCACCACACAACCTCATCATTACTCATCTATCATTGTCATATGCCATTCTTGTTGGCGTAGGTGACCATGGTTCTCTGTTCACAGTATTGTTTTCAGGATCGTTGTTTCCAAGCCTTGCTAGGTTGTCACATGAATATTTTCTCACGTCCCCATCTGTCTCTGTTCCCTTCAGTCGTGCCTGTTGTGACTATGTTCTTAAAACCTGCCTGTCTGATAGAGTGACAAAAGGGGTATTTTTCTTATCTTTTTCTTTTATTATTCTTGCACTCATCTATAGTGTCTCTAATTTCCCACTTTCGGTTTGTTTATAATGAATGCACGCATTTTTACTTTGACTAGATGCGTTGCCATCCCTGCGCTATTATGGAGACGAGGGCTTGATGAAATATAGACATCTATTAATTTTTTTATTTTGTCGTTTTCTGTTGTTTGTCTCTTGAAAAAGGTTCAATTTGAGCCGATACGTTGAGAATTGTCCTGTTTAGTTTTATTGTATGTTTTTTGTTTTTTTTCTTAAAAATATATTTTTATTAATAGGCTAGGTAAGTGTTTTAGTAACCTTTTTACATCATTTTGCATTACTATTGGTTTGTTGGTTGATTGATTGGCAGTTGAATCAAATAGTTAATCAACATGTCACTCCCAATGAAGATCATAGCCCATGTGTTGTTAGCCTGAAAGGGGAATTAGAGTAGCAACACTATTACCTTCCATGCATGGTGTAAGAGGCCAACTAAAGGGGTTATGGTGGAAATTTGGCTGTCCTACCCATATAGGATCATAGTGAACAAGAAGCCATGCTGAAGTCAGATGTGTCAGGCCAAAAAGTTGCAGTATAGCAGAAAATCTGTAAACCATGACATACCACATCTTTTATTTCCTTTAATACCGATAGTTATTTTTTTCATATATAGTGTTGTCAGAACCTCTTTACTCATTTTCTTTTCTTTCCATGAAGTTCTCCCTATTCATCCATACATCCACATCTCAAAAGCATCAATTCTGTCCTCTAGTTGTTTGTTCATTCTTCATGTTTCTGAGTCATACATGAATATAGAATAGATGTATCATTTTATAATTATGATTTTAGTTTGTGATTTGTTTAGATGTTAATATTTTTCTCATATCATTGAAAGTACTTATCTATTTCTATTCCCCTTTTAACTTGTTTCTCATCTTTCATGATTTGTGATTATGTGTCCATGTTATTGGTAATGTTCTATTTGTTGTAGTATCTCTCTATGCATTTTTATTTTCAGCAAAGTTTTTTTTTTATACAGTCCATAGGCCTATCCTTCACTTCATATATATCAATATATCAAGTGACATATTCTTTCCAGAACGTTGTCTTCATTGTGGATACTCTGAATTTCTCTCTGTCCCAGACAAGCAGGCCTGCATTTGCCAGAGACATGTGTGTACATTCTTCGATGTCAGTACATCATCTTCTTGGTCTTCCTCTTCTTCTCGAGCCTGGCATTCTGCACTCCAGAATTAACCTTTTGATACCATCATGTCTTTTTAAGTTTCCAAAATACTGTAGCTTCCTTCTTATGATGGTATTTAGAAGCCACCCTTCATTTAGTTTCAGTAATTTCAAAATTTCAATGTTCTTCTCTTTCTCTGTCCATGACATTCGTAGGATCTTTCTGTAGCACTTCATTTCAAATGAATTTATTCTTTTGGATATTGTCTTGCTTAAATCACTTCATATACTAACAGATGAATAATTATGTAAACTAACAGATGAATAATTATGTAAACTAACAGATGAATAATTATGTAAACTAACAGATGAATAATTATGTAAACTAACAGATGAATAATTATGTAAACTAGTAACACAGAGAACTAAATTTAACATGACTGCAATCACAAATAAATATCCAAGTGGTTATACTAGAATGAAAACAAAATATTGGAGATGATAATATACACATACAGGAAATGACAGAAATGGAGATGACCAGGAGTGAGGGGAGAAAGTGTGTCTTTCCTGGAAATATTGAAGAATCACATAATCAACATCTGATTTTGACTTTTGAGCCTTAACACTCTTGAATGGCTTCTGGAACAAACAGAAGAGCACTTCTGGGAATATCCCTTGTGTCATGATGTTGATTTCTAATTAAGAATCAATCAAGAAAACAAAATATTAAGAAATGTTGTCATCACTTTTAGAGACAGCAGTAAAAACAAGCAGAATTGCCATGTCTCTTTGACACACTGCAATGAAACTCTAGTAGTGAATTATCACTCTTGAAAAGGTTTCATTATATTAGCCATCTACAAACTCATAGTCAAGGACATAACTCTAACTGAATTTCAAAAGTGGATATATAACAAATGCTCATCATCACTTGTGATGGACAAATAACAACAACAGTAGTGAAAACAAACTGTAAACACTTTAAGGAGTGTACTGCTTCATTAGTATCACACAAAACCAACAACATAGTTCAAACATATAGACATACCGCTGGAAGTGTCTGTTGTGCGTATGTGCTTCCACGTACCACCCTTCTGTCATACATAATGTTGCCATATTGAATTGGACCATCTCTGAAATAAAGGTTTTCTTCCAGGTGAGTAACAATTTGTTTAATGTCATATTCTTGATCTTTTATTTATTTTACAATTGTGATGAATGAAATTGTACACAGTATAAAACAATAGAGGCTGTATCATAAAATACAAGCCTGGAATCAGTGGGGGGGGGGAATAAAGGGTGTTTAACACTTTCCCACTTTCGGAATCCTGAAAAAAACATTGACATTTTGTACTAGGAGCAAGACAAAAAACATGACATTTGGTACTAGGAGCAAGACAAAAAACATGACATTTGGTACTTAGAAACAAGACCCAAAAAAATACCAAAAGATTGATTTTCTACATAAAAAGGTCACCAAAAACAAAGATATTGCCTTTATTATTAGACAACACCTTCCTCCTCTCCTTAAGAGTGAAATATCCACATACATCCCTGCAAGTATGAAACCCCTATATATATAATGTATACTCAGTGACTCGATGAGCATGATTGTGAAAGTTCAGGCGGGGTATATTCGGGAACAGTGGCTGGATGCAGTGAAGAACTCCTGTATGCATAAAGTGACTTTCATTTTTGTGCAGGGTCATGCAGGAGTCCAGGGTAATGAGAGAGCAGATAGGTTGGCAGCACGCGCTGCTACTACAGCTGTTGGTGGAGAGATGGATTGAGCAGACATTTTGAACGCTCAGGAAAACGCACGAACAAATGACTGTATAAGTGATGATAACTCTTGTTCCATGACTAGAATAAAGGAATTTGGTTTGAAATGTGGTGTCGCTAGAAAGGAGCAGTTTCGTGGGCAAGAAAGAATGATAGTCAATCAGCTGTGTACTGGGACCGTCAGTCAATGTGTAATGGAGGCTACACTCAAGGAGAGATCTGAGCACCTATGGACTTATCCAGAGTGCAGTGATGATGATCCTACGACTAACTAACTAACTAATATACACACACACGCGCACACACACGAGCACACACACATATATACAAACTCCATTCACTTATGTACAGCCATCCATTCTGAATCTTACAGATCATGAATTGAGAGTCCAACACAATAACAGCCCTGAATACCGTTATTTACACTCTGAGCAAGACCATAGGTGCCCAGTTGTACTGAGAGTAAAGGTTCATAATATAGGTTCTTAATACCAAATTAATACTACCAATTCTTAATACCAAATTAATACTGCAGGCTAAAAATGTCAAACTAATTTTTAATGCTGCAGACTCTTATTGCCAAATGAATACTACAGACTCTTATTGCCAAATGAATACTGCAGACTCTTAATGCCAAATTAATAATGGAGACTCTTAAAACCAAATTAATACCACAGACTCTTAATACCAAATTAGGTTCATTATGGAATGATGTGTCCACATTGTTTATGAAACAAACTATACATTATTTAACGAAATCAATTTTTGCTAAAGACGCATACAACACAGCATCCATTGATCTGTGAGCAATGTACTGAGAGACCTCCCCCCTCCCCTGAAGATCATTGGGGGGAGATTCTCAGTCTATTGCACACAGATCGAATGATCAGTGTAGATACAGCATTTTTTTTTCTATGCATAATATTAAAAAGTTGAAATGTGTGGACACATCATTCCATAATGACCCTCAAATTAATATAGCTGTTCTTGATACCAAATTAACCCCTTGGCTGCGACGGCATCCTTAAGGGTACGATGAAAAGTTACCTCTATTTTGAAAACATCTCCATATAGAGCGATGGGCTTGGTATTCGTATAATTTATCCCTGAAAGCACCTCAAAGTGTTCAAATATTCTGAGTGGCTAGTTCAAGCTGTCTAGAGGTCATCTAACAATTGAAATTCAGTATTTGCACAGATTTGTAAGCCTAATTGTTAATTTCTGTGTGTTGACACAGCTAGCCTTTCTTTGTGTAGCCATTTTGCCTTCACCTACAACTATGGCGAAGCATAGACTCACTGTATATGAAATTTATAAACATTTGGAAGAAAGTTTCTCGCATTCTAGCATTCGTTATCTGATTCAGGAAGTGATTTAGAAAGTGTTCATTTGCATTGCGATATTAGTTACTGATTTGGAGAATTCACTATAGCATAATTCAAATGCTATTTACAGCTCACATGTTTCAATTTTGTGGCAGACATGTGATAAGGTAAGGTCCACATTTTCATTTTTTGCAATAATGGTGTAATAATTCAGAGCACTGATCATGCAAACGTTTTAACAATTTTTGAATGTGTATCACATAATACTATTATACAAAATATTTGTTATGAGACAAATAAATATGCAGACAAGCATATTATTGATAGGAAAAACTTTGCGCCCAGAATAAAACGGATTATTATTATTTGTTTGAAATAATGTTTAATTTTGTGAGACAAATGTATATAAAGGTTTCTATATCTCCTCCATAATATAAAGAAGTATTATGCTTGTAAATTCCTAAATTAGAGTATGCAACAATAATACACTCAAATTCTTGAATGCAGTGGATACATTGGTTAAGGGGAAAAAATTCAACAACCCTTAAAATCTTCCCACTCTGCAGTTACGATTTGACCTTTGTACCACGAGCAGCCAATGGGTTAATACTGTAGACTCTTAATGCAAACAAATACCCCAGACTCTTAATACCAAATTAATACTGCAGGGTCTTAATACCAAGTTAATGCTATAGACTTTTAATACAAAATTAATTTTTAATACTGTGGGCTCTTAATCCAAAATTAATACTGCAAACTTAAAACCAAATTAATGCTACAGACTTAATACCGAATTGATACTGCAGACTTAATACCAAATTAATACTGTAGACTTAATACCAAATTAAAACCCAGGCTTTTAATACCAAATTAATACTGCAGACTCTTAACTCTTTATCTTCAAGAGTTTTCCTACCCTAATGTAATGAATTTAGAAGTAACTATAAAAATTTAGATTTTAGTTACTTACCGCCAGAAGTGATTTACTTAACTGGTTATTTTAGTGGCTTGTCGGATTAATACCAAATTGATAACCAAACTCTTAATATCACAAATAATATGGTAGGTTCTTAATATCACAAATAATATGGCAGGCTCTTAATACCACAATAATACAGCAGGTTCTTAAACATCATCAGCATACATACACTTTGATATTTGTTTTGTGGGACTTAGCACCTATGGGTTTACCCGGAGTGTAGTGACACTGTTCATAATCAATGATCATCATATTAAATATTTCAAAAGAGGAGTGGCACTATTGAATTACTACACCAGATATAACCAACCTAGTAATGCCACTGAGGCATATACTTTTTTTTTTTAAAACCTGAGTTGAATACTGCATTTGCTTATATGTTAATGACTTTGCTGAAGGTATTTGTTAACTTTCAGTTACCATCATTGCCATTATTCTGAACTCAAGCACAATAGAAGCCACAAAATGAAAAAATATTATGACTCTTATAATTTCTCAAGAAATTAAGTCTGAAAATGTACTGCAACAATAACAAAAAAATCAAAAACTTTAGAATTGCAAACTGTAAGGTGAAATCACTTACCCACAGAGGCAGTGACGCCTGAATATTTCATAAGAAAAAAACAATCTTTGTATGAGCTCAGTAATTTATTGAGGAAATAATCATGTATTTGCATTGCATGTGTATTTAATTGTAGTGTTTCTAGTACTGATTTTGCATCTGCAAACAATAGGGTATGAGGTCCTGGAAGATGTTGAAAGTTTCTCTGCATTTCCACAAATAGCTATTTTGTCTATTGACTTCATAATGATACATTATTAGAACAATTTTGAGTCACAATTGTTGCAGTAATTCTCCATTGGTATATGTATGGTATCAGTGGTGAAAATCTGGGTATCTCATACATACACTACTTCCTCCATTTCTTGCTGCTAATTGTGCTGATCCATCCATATACACCCTGATCCATATATCACTTTGGTATGTCATGAAGGAAGCTGAGAACTGATATCCTTTTCTGTATATTATTTTGCTGCTCATCCCCATACACGTCTGCTATTATTGTTTGGACAGTCACTGGTAGGTATGTCTATCTTTCCCATGGGTATTTCTTTGTTGTTCTTGCCATCTGTCGTTCTATTACTTCCTAGGTATATGAATTTTGTCACCTGATTAAGTTTGTTGTTTCCTATATATATATTGGTGTTTCTTTCTGTTCTTCCTATCTTCATTACTTCAGTCTTTTCTATATTTATCTTTATTAACAATAGGGGGGATAGTACACATCCCTGTCTCACACCCAAGTGGATTTGAAAATTATCAGATGTACCTGTGCTCATTCTTACTGAACATTGACTAATTGTGTATATACTCTGACATAGGTTTATCAGATGTTGGGGAACTCCATATGCCTGTAGTGTTATCCATAGTTGTGTTCTATCCACTCTGTCAACAATTCTATGTAATGTGTCAATATAGCCTGACGAATCACAAGACTCTTCAACTTCCTACACCTACTGTTGCAAACCATCAAGCTGTAACCTTTTCTCATGCCATCCTACATTCATATATGGGGCCTATGCCTGAAAGATCAAGGGAAGAAGAGACAGAGAAAAACAAAGAGAGAAATTTCTGGATGAGTTGTAACTGTGGCACAAAAAGAAGTCACCAACTATGCCACTCAGTATGGCACTTGCTTGATTGATTGATGTCTAAATATACTCACCTGGTGCACCTCTATTTTTATTTTCTATTTGCAATCATATCATTTCTTTTCACATCTCTTCTGTCTTTGTTCTCAAACTACTGCAGATTAGCAGAATGTAGTCCATAGAATGGAATGTCTTGTGTCATAGTTTATAGCTTTTGGGTGATATCTGCACCTTTTGCCCTGATACATCCGACTTCAGCATGTCATCTGGGTAAGCGAACCCCAACCCATAACCTCCTTAGTCACCTCTTACGATAGGCATGGAAGGTAGTGATGCTATTATTTGTTCCCCATTCGGCCTAAAACACGCGGGAGTTTTCACGTCCTACAAAACAATCTAATAAACAGATATTTGATTATTCAAAAAAAAAGTGATTACCATTTTTTTTTCGAAATCTATATTAATAGACATAACTTTAAATGCAGAATGGCAGCATGTTCACACATTTGTCATAATAAATCATCATTAAATAAAAGTATTGTTTTCTTAATGATTCAGACAAAAGAGAAACAAAACTACCTACAATTATGTTATCTTTGAAAATGTGTAATCTTTTTGTGCTAATGAATATTACTTTGAGCTGTAATCTTAACTTTATCATCTGCATAGGCATATAATGTATGATATGTGACTTAACTTACGGGTTCTGAACAACAGGGTCCCTGTATTTTTTCCTCTGTGCTACTGCTCGGGGTTGACTTGCAAAAGTGTATGTTCCTTCGGGTTTTTGAGGAAGAACTGTAGTCATTTTGTGTACCAATTTGTATTATCTATCTTGTTCGGCTATAGTTGTGATGTAAAGCTTCGACATACAGGAGGAAAGGCAGACTTTTGAATGAAAATATTTACGCCGCTAGCTGCCTAGCAACGACGCCATGAAAAGTAGTGGTGGGTTGAAATCGATACCGTTTTCCAAAGAATGAAACTATTAATCCGATATTCAATATTGCGATATACTACATAGTTTTGTATATCGTATATATATTATAGTTTTGTAAATTCTAGTTTTGTATAAGTGTGCACTATTATTAAATTACGACCAATAAAGCGATTTTATCATTTTGTACATTGTTTTTGCGTGAGGGAGGATGTTCTCTAAAGCTTTATTTCATACCTAGAATAATCCAGCTCTAAATCTTGTGTGATGCTTTGAGCCAACATCTAGGGCCTACTACTCAAGAGGCAAAACGTAATTATATAGACCAATGTTTCCCAACCTTTTTTTTTTACTATGCCACATAAGTCTTTCTAAAATTCTGACCCCCCCCCCCCCCATGTAACATATCATCATTATGTGTCATGCCGGCTGGCGTAGGCGATCATGGCTCTCCACAGCTCTCTGTCTCTAGTATTATGTATCAAGCTCGCTGTTGTTTCGCTGACGGGCCAGGTTGTCAAACTGTCTATTTTCTCACATTGTCGCCCTCTGTCTCTGTTGCCTTCAATTTTGCCTGTTGTGACTATGTTCTCCAAACCTCCCTGTCTCATGAAGTGGCAAAAAAATGAAGATCGCCTCTTTCTTATATTATAATAAAATTTCATTATTTATTAAGGTCCGTTTCGCATTTGACTCTTTCAACACCTCCATGGTGTTCTCAGCATTCTTCTATAGAACCACATCTCTATTGCCTCTAATTTCCCACTTTCCATTTTGTTTATTGTCCAAGACTCGTATCCATATGTTAGTATAGGGGTTATATAGCACTGAGGAACTCTCTTTCTCACTTCTAAGGACAAGGTCATATTACACAATATATTTTTCATTTTTCTGAATGTTGTATTTGCCCGCCCTCTTCTCTGCTTCTTATTTCTTTTGAACTTCTTGAATCTGCTGTAATCGTTGTACCTAAATATTTGAATTGGTGGACCTGTTTTAATTCATATAACATATACATATTTTTTTAATATTCAAAAATTCAATTATTCCCTGAATGAAGCATAATTACAATTTGTTCAGAACACTAGACCTTATGTTTCAGGAAGAAATCATTAGAAAATTGTTCAGAAAAGAAAAACAGTAAGTAAATTTGCAAAACATAGGGCCTAATAGACATCTAAAACCCAAGTACAAATATTTTAAAACAAATTATACCCCCCCCCCTTATGCACAATCAATATCCCCCTTCCAGTGAGGCAAGAGCCCCACGTTTGGAAACACTGGTAGTATGCCTATATAGACCAAAGGCGTACACACTTGCTTTTTTTTGGGGGGGGGGTGTTAGCGATCCGAATTTAACTCTTCTTGTGTGGTATGTGGCAAAAAAGTTGTGTTTTTTTTTTACTTTTTGGAGCTTTAAGTAGAAAGTACTGCGCTCGGTGTCCAGTACATGTAGCATCTTCCATATTTAATAATTACTATTGACAGACTTGATCTTTAGATAGGTCTGGCGAGCCAGAACAAAATTAGTTTTGCTAGCCAGATTTTATCCACCCCTGGTATAGATAAAATTCAGTTTCTACAAAATAAAACTCACACTATATATCACAAGAAGAGTACACGAAGCCTCTAAGCCAGTGGTGCCTTTACCGCAACAACAAGCAGTCTAATGATCTAAGTATTTGCTGTAACGCATTCACTAAACTGGCTAGAATCGCAAGCTTGTTCCCATGTGTGCATACTAAGTGACACAATTAATATCATTCAGAAAGTCAAAACAGATTATGAGTGAAGTCTTTAGAGAGAGAGAGAGAGAGAGAGTGAGAGAGCTAAATTGCGAGCGTCACTGCGGAAAATCCCACTTATGTCAGTCTTCGGACATGCGGGTGTTGCTGGAAACGAACGGGTTAACCAATTAGCTATCCTCGCCATATTAACAGATGGTCAGACTATGAACCGAGCAGATATACTCAGCGATCTTCTTGAGTCCACAAGATCAGAGGATTGTGAAATAAATGAGCATGAGTCAATATCGTGAATGCGCGATTTAGGAGTGAGGATAAATGTGGTCCGCAGAGAGCATCTAACAAATATTTTTTTAACTACTGAACCAACATAGAATCGGAATCATCAGCCGTTATACCCTGATATGTTTACTAAAGTGGAGATCTGAGCACTTATGAACATTTCCGGTGTGAAGAAAGACGATAATCCACATACCTAACCTAACCTAAAAAAATCATACTATATAGGTTTCCATCTAAAGTGGTGTCCATAAATTATGTCAACAATATTTTGACAATTGTTCAACTCTTCCTTTGTGAACAGCTGTCAAGAAATAAATTTCCCCCCACCCTTTAAAAACAACCTTACGTAAAAATATGTTTCGTTTCTAATTTCTAGAGGCAATTTTTAAACTAAAAATTGAATTGGTTTTATAAACTATAGCAATTTGACATTATTTAACCTCAACTTTAGTCAGCCATGTCAAAAACTATTTAGACACCCCCCCCCCCCTTTTCTCTTAATTGTTGACGTAGCTTATGAACAACTCCTAAATAATGTAAAGACGATCTGATTTTAAAAAAACAACTACAGAAAATAGAAAGAGGGAGATAATTCAAGAGGCAGCTCACAACACAGCTAAAGGTTTATGGCATCTTCGATGCTTATATATTATAATCACTTAAAGACATGGACAGACAACATCAAGGAATGGACAGGGCAAGATATTTCCACACTCATCCGCATCGCTGAGGATAGAATTCGCTGGAGGACTCTGTGTGCTAAAGCATCCAATGTGGTACCCCTACGACACTGAAGGGTTATGGGTTTATTGATTGATTGATAATCGCTTAGTTTTCAACATGGTACTTGGCAAATATGGACTTTCAAATAAGGTCATAAAGAATTACTGTGAAGATATATTATGAAGTGCGTTATACAATGGTTGATGGTGCGCCTCTGGGCCTAATATCTTCGGCCATCACTAGTGATTGCTTGTGCGGAGGGAGGGGGACCAATATTAGTTTCCAGCCTCTGTCGGCTATATTAAGCCTCATCTTCATTTCAAAGAGTTGGCCTCGATAGGGGTTATCAGGAATGTGAAAGAAGAGTGAGAAAATACTTGCACTACAGATCCGCCGCCAACTGACATTAGTACTCACGTGAAGGATGGATTTCATAGGATTTTAAAGACTCGAGCATTATAAGTCTACAAGAACAAAGGGGACATGAGTTACTAACAACTACAGGGGAATTTAATTTATATACACTGTTGGCAAAATACTTCAAGAATTGTAGTGAAAACTCCAAGGTGTAAGGTGATAAGTCCATCCTGAATCACAATGTAATTTTCATGGACACCGATTCACCACAGGCATGATATTTAGAAGGCAGGTTCACAAGACCGGGTGCCTGAAGTCAAAGCAGTTGCATATGTTAATAGGAGAAAATTAAATCATGCACATTTGTGAAGAAAATATTACGAAACTTTACAAAGAAAGTACAAATGAAACAGACATACAGTACAGCAACGAAAGCCTCCATATATTAACTTTAGATATCAAAGAAGCTATAGGGCATACAACACTTAAAATACAACAAATCTAGACCAGAAAATAGAACAAAGGAAGAATTAGAAGTGTTGGGGGAGTATAGCATAGAAATAATCTCCAAAATGCTAAATGACATCTATAACAGTGGTGATATTCCATCTGGTTTATTGTAATCAATATTCATAGCCTTACTGAAGAACCTGGTGCAGTAGAATGTGAAGACTGCGGAACAATCAACTTAATGAACCAGATGACCAAGATTCTACTTCGTGTAATCATGATAGGAATAAGAGAAAATAATTTCAGAAAAGCAATGTGGATTTGGGAAAGGAAAAGGCACACAAAATACCCTGTATATAATGCGAACATTGATGGAAAGGGAAAGAGAAGTACACAATTATCTGTACTTGTGTTTCACTACTTAATTCTTGATTAGAAACTGGCCTCACAGCACATGGGGCATTCCCATAAGTGCTCCGCCCTCTGTTCCAGCAGCCACTCGACTTGATGGTGTTTCGAGTCTAATGCTGCCGAAATAGACGTCGACATCAGGGCACTCAACAGGGCACTTACGACAGGTTTCTTTGTTGTTCCACCCACCCACGCCATGCCCGTAACTAGTTCAAGCACAACGTCGGCACAACATGGTAACTGTTATCGAAGGTTACGACTACGGTTAAAGCAATTAACAAGGTGAAGCACTCAGAAATGATAAAAATATTAGAAAAACTCAATGTTGATGGGAAAGATCTAAAGATAGTAAGAAATATGTATTGAAAACAAACAGCTGCAATGAGTGTTTACAGTAATGTGTGTGTTCGTTCATCACAAGTGATGATGACCATTTGTTATATCTACTTTTGAAAATTCTGTTAGAATTATGTCCTTGATTATGAGTTCGTAAATGGCTAATAAGCCCTATTTCAGCTGCAAATATCCTTATACAGTTCAGGCATGGAATGACCTCTGTAGAAGGATTTTGTTATATCCGTGACTTTCTAGCTACTCTACGCTGTTGAGCTGTTGTATTTCTTGTCTTTTCACAGGATGATGCGCTCTTTTTGACTGTAGATCACCATGTAGATCTATTGTGTGCAAGTTCTTCCCATGTATCGTGGTCTATTTCAAAGACTTTCAGCGAATTCTTTAACGAGTCCTAGTAGCGCCTCTTTTGGCCACCTTGAGATCGTGTACCCTTCTCCAGCTCACCATATCTTTGGCAGGCGATGGCCTGGCATACGTACCAAATGACCTGCCCAACGAATGTGTGTCTGCATCAGAATACTATCAATGATGGGAATACTAGATCTGTCAAGGACAGTGGTATCTAGAATCTTGTCTTGCCATCTTTTCAGAACTTTTCTGAGACAAGTTGTGTGAAAGTGGTTGAGTTTCCTCACATGACATGTATACACAATCCATGTTTCACTAGCATATAACAGCACTGGAAGTACCACTGCTCTGTAAACATTCAGCTCACTCTGTAGGTTAATACCATACATGTGTGTACAATCTACAGAAAGCGTGCTGCTTGTCTTGGCTATTCTTGTATACACTTCATTAACGTTGGTATTTTGTGATAAAGTAATACCTAGGTATGTGAATCTATTCACAACTTGCAGTTCTAAGCCACTTACCTTTATGCAGTGCTCGCGATAGCTTTTGCCAGGTGCTAGTTGTAACATGACTTATGTTTTATCTGTGTTACTAGCGTGTCATAGTTGGTACATGCTTTGGACAATCTATCTATAATACATTATAGGTCAGCCTCAGAGTTGGCATTTAGGGCACAATTATCAGCAAATAGAAGATTCTTGATTTTGTGTGATTTGACTTTGGTTTTTGCTCGGAGCCGCTGAAGGCTGAACAGTTTTCCAATTATGTGATATATGATGTCTACTCTGAAGTCCAGATTACTGAACATAGCATATTCTGAACATATTTAACATAGCACAGAAAATTAAGCTAAATTGAGTAGATGCTAATACACATCCCTGTTTCACTCTATTTGAGACAGGAAACGTTTCAGATAACTCTCCATCATCCTGAACTCTATCTGCATTCCATCATGTAATTGCTGCACGATTGTGATGTTAGTTATTAGATAATCATCACTGCAAACTAGACACGTCCATAATTGCTCTGATCTCTTCCTGAGTGTATCCGCCATTGCACTTCTGCTGATAGTACCGGTCCTATGCTGGTTGACCATCATTCTTCTGCACCCTCCAAAATGTTCACTTCTAGCAACACCACTTTTCAATCCGTGTTCTTTAATCCTAGCCATTGAAAAGGAATCATCATCCACACTCTTTTCACTTTCGTGTGCTATATCTCATATAGGAGTTCAAAGCGTCAGCTCGATCCATTGCCCCATCGCACATGACGCCAGTTGATCTGCTCTTTCATTGCCTCGAACACCCACGTGTCCTCGCACGAAAACAAATTTAACCACTTTCAGCCTCGCTTTTCTCAAGGCCTCAGTCCACTATTCGCGAACGAGACCTACTTGTACCTTCCCAATAAATAAATAAATACTAAGAGTCACTCAAGATGCAGACCTGTGATGTCTTCTGTGTGTACACCCACTCAAACACCCTCAAATTGTGACACATTTCTGTGGGCAACCATATTTTGCCATAATCTTCCACAGCAACTCTCTACTTATTGTGTCAAATGCTACAGTAAGAGAATTCAGAAAGATAGAAATGCATGCCAGATAAGGATGTGTAATATCACTAGATCCTTTCTCCCTGCATACAGAGGATATTATGCGAAATATAGAAAGCATGTCAGGAATAGCAGTTGGAGGTTACAATCTGAGATATACTGACAATAGTTCTGATTGTAGGGAGCAAACAAGAACTCCAAGTCCTGTTATTAAAAGAAAGTAAAAACAAAGGCCAGTGTAAACAAGAATAAAACAATAGTAATGGTTGTTTAAAAGAAATACACACTGCCAAAATGCAGTATTAATATCAATAACGCAAAATTAAATCAAACGGATAAAGTCAAGTATCTCAGGAACGTTTTAAAATCAGATGGCCTGTGTTCCAAAGAGATAAAAAGCTGGATAGCACAGGCCAAATAAGCATTTCAAAAAATGAGAAACATTCTATGTAATGAAGTAATATCAATTGTACAGGCAAGTTTGAGTGCTAGGATGTTATATTGAGTCAATCCTTCTTTATGGATAATAGGCATGGATGTTAAGTAAAAGAGCTCAAGATAAGCTTGAGGCAACTGAGATGTGGTTTTTAAGAAGAATGATGAATATTCCATGACAGTCAAGAAAACCAATGTAGAAATTCTCAGAGATGCTGGAGTAGAAAGACAAATTATAGCAAAAATTAAAAGCAGAAAGTCAAGATTTTTAGGGTATGTGATGAGAAAAGCAAAACTTGAACATTTAGTAACCACTGGAAAGATCATGGGCAACAGAGACAAAAAATACAAATAAAGAAATTTCTGGATGGGTTGCCACTGTGGCACAAAAAGATGACACCAACTGAATTTAACAATGCAAGAGACAAGAGTTTTGGAAAAACATGATTGCCTACATCACTCAGCATGGTACTTGATTAACTAATAGCATCATTTAGTTATGTAATGGAAAAGTGTGCCTTTATACATCAGTCTGGATTTTAATATTATAGTTTTCATTATCGTGTTTGCTTTCTGCTAAGATGTTTGCTGCCATTTTACCTGCTTGGAATTTGCCCCCTTTTTTATGACAGTCCTGCAGTATTAGTTTTGTTTCTTCATTTAAAGTTCATGTAAGATTCCATAGTTAACTTGTATCATATCATACATATGCTGGTTGTCTTTTCATATAAGCTCCTTTAAATCTCTGCTCTATTTTTCTCGATGAAGATGTTATGTTGTTGGCGATACTCTAACAGAACTGATCAATTTATTCTCTAGTCAAGTTTCCAGCAAGGTACAATGCTGTGGTATATCCTGTACTTTCTGTCTTGGAGATTTGCAGGATGACTGGTACATGGTCACTTCCTCCCACTTGGTGTTACTATTCTTGCAATGTCTGTCAATGTCATCTGTTGCCATAGCAAGGTCTGGTAAACTCATTTTTTTTCCAGACTTTGGAATAAAATTTTGGTGTGCTGGTTTATGAGAATGAGTTTTTTTATTTTCCAATATCCAGTCTTTGATCATATTAATGCATTGTCAATAGCATGTAAGAAGTACAACTTTAAAAAAAAAGAGGTTTTGAAATTAGCAAGACTGAAACATGAATGGATATATCAATAGATAACACCAAAGCGAGACAAGCCAAAGAATTTACATATCTAGGCAGCACTTTTTTCCAAAAATGGAAGACTGGAGAAATCCACTGAAGACAGGACACAATCCATTTTAATTCTCATCCACATATTACAGATAGTGATTAAATAAGACAATTGTTTAGCTATAAGAAAAATCCTGAAGGAGCTAGAAAATCATTGCTGAAGAAGATAAGAGAAATAGAAATGTGGTGTTTCACCAGAAGATTCAGATGAAAACCACAAATAATGTCTACAATTTTTATACCAACACTCTGCTACCAATTTTAAACATGGGTTTTAACGGCCTCACATCAAAGTAAAATCATTACATGTGAAATGAAGTGTCTGAGAAAAAAAACTGCAATGGTTACAAAACTAGATGAAGAAATTCGAATATTCAGGATATTCAAATATAAAGAAGAAAATACCAGATATACTCATTCTAACGCCCCCTTGCTCATAAGCTGACACCCATCACCCGATTTTGGAAGGATAAAAAAACAAAAATAAAGGGGCTCACCTGATCGTAAGCCGACCTGCCTTTACCTTTATAAATACATACATAAAGTACAACATAAACAGTACAAATACATAAAGTACAACATAAACAGTACAAATATATAAAGTACAACATAAACAGTACAAATATATACATAAAGTACAACATAAACAGTACAAATATATAAAGTACAACATAAACAGTACAAATATATACATAAAGTACAACATGTCATGTGACATATTCTTTCTAGAACATAGTCTTCTTATAAATCTCCTGAAATCCCTTTGGTCTCTGGAAAGCTGTCCCGCTTTCTCTAGCGACAAGTGCATGCATTCCTGAATATCTCAACATTTACATTTAAGTACAACATTGTCTATCCCCAGATGGATGATGGTAAGAATATCCATACTTTCTGTTAAGAGTAGGGATGGTGAGTGAGAGCTTTAGCACTCATCCAAGGCCAGATGTGTCGACTTGGTTGCACTGAATCAGCATTTGCTCAGCGCTGTCTTGATGTTATCTATTCATCTTGTTCTAGGTTTTCCTCTGTCCTTGTATCCGGATCTTTTGTTATATGTTCTTGCTGGTAGTTGGTTATGGTTCATTCTTAAAAGGTGTCCAAACAATTTTATTTGTTGTTTCTCTGTGTATTCTGTGCATGGTCTCATACCAATTCTTTTCCTGATTTCATCATTTCTAATTTTGTCTAGTTTGGCCACTATTGCAGCTTTTTTCAGGCAATTTATCTCATGTTGTAAGTTTTCTACTGGGCTATTTAATTACAACATAAATAGCAAAAATGCATATTTAAAATACAACATAATTATGCATGTCCTTTATTTTTCTTTTAGTTGACATCTTCATACACACAACTTCTGAATTTACCACCAATGAATGATTAAAGTGACTTGTTACAATCATAAAAGCTATTTGTCAAACTATATTATGTTACAATCGTGAAAGTGTCTTGTCAAACTATACTGTTAAAAAATAGAAAGGCAACTTTTGGAGTTACTTTTATAAAAGATATTCGCTGATTGGACATCACTCAACCTATTGACTGTGTCCACCTGGTCATTAACTTCTCGTGGTTACCTGAATTGCACTCATCTCATGATTTGTGAGGTCATGAAAGAGGTCACAGTCTAAACAACATTTTTGGTACTAAACCGGTATAGGTTCATGAGAACCCCATGAAACTAACTGAACACAAAACTCTCTGATTAAATTATTGAATGCCTATAAAAGATTGATGGTCTTCAAATAAATTCAGTTGAAAATTAAATGTGCAAGTATGGTTCATCTCACTACAGAACAGCAGTATATCATCATTCAATGCTTACAAACTGGACAACCACAAAATGTAGTGGCCAGACAATTTAATGTAGTTAGAAGCACCATTAGTCATCTGTGGAGGTGATTTCAATAAGCTTGCTCAGTGGCAGACCGGCAGCGCAACTGAAGACCCAGCGACACATGTGCTGAAGATTGCTTCATAGGGCTGCATCACCTTAAGAATAGATTTGCATCTGCGTCATCCACAGTCCAGTAAATGCCAACATGTCATCAAATTTCAGATCAAACAGTCAGGAACTGGTTGCACAATACTGATCTTTGGGCTAAAAGATCCTATGAGGTCCTGTTCTTACGGACCGGCATCGTCAGAACTGACTGTAGTGGGCAAAATAGCATCGTCAAGGGACAGGAATGACTGGAGATGTGTTTGGTTTAGTTAAAGTGTGAAAGTTTCTTCATGCCAAAGTTGAAACATTAATTCTGTAAAATAAAATTTTGGCACACGCTTGAAATAATATATTTTTTTGAAACAGTATATATTGTTATTAGCATAAAAGTGACTTGTCAGACCATCTTATGTTCATCATCATCATCAAGTGCCGTCTCCGCAACGAAGGTTGGCTGCAACGTATCTCCAACATCTCCTGTCTCTTGTCTTGGTGGTGCACTCTGCTAGACTGTAACCTGTCCGTCGTGTAATGTTACTCTCCCACTTGTATCTCTGCCTACCTCTTGCTCGCTTCCCTTATCTTATGTTACAAAATCATAAAAGTGACTTGTCAAACTACTGTATGATACTAAAATTTCCCAACTGCCCCTTTTTCTACTGTACAAGTTTTAGTAATATGATTACCATCAACTCTCTCAACATCAAACTTTATTTTCAGTCTTTACAGTTTTTTTTACAATTGCCATTACTTTTGCTCCATTTTCAAACCTTTTTTTCTTACAGACCTGGTTATCTGTTTCTGTTTTTTAAATAAGCTATGCAGTACAAGTATATTTCACCTGATTAGTTGATGACATTTGGTTACAATATCAATTATGTTTATTACTATACTCTAAAAACACCTACCGTCTGGATATTTATAGTGTGTGGTGTATAATTTTGTTGCAGTCTTGCCAACTATACAGTTATTCAGCCATGGAAAGTACTATTCTACAAACTGTGATATCATTATATATATGTCACATTCATACAAGACTAGCTTATATTCTTTATCTGTACATGCACACTTCATAGGAAAAAAACATGAAAGCATTTCACATAGCTGCCTGGACCATATATTTGGTAAAATACACTATCCTCTGGTGTGACAGACAAACATTGAAAGCAGCACAGGCACAAACAATCCAATAGTTAAGGTAATATCCAGTACTGACATATCTCTATTATAGAGCATGATGCAACATAAGCTGTATGTGTCATTGTTCATTCACAAATATCCAGATTCTCACACCACAAGATTCATTGTCAATATCACATTCGAGTAGATGATGCGATATATCACATTCTACTGATGAAAACAGATTTGATATGTACAATCTATTGATGAACACTTTCTTATTTGCAACTGACATTCCAGAGATAAAGAGTTCAGTATATATATATAAATATATGAATGTATGGCCTTTTTGCGTCTTGCAGACGGTCATTTAGCAATAAGAAGAAGCAACCCGTTGAATATTTTCTCAGGAATGTGACTTTTCAAGCCATGATATCACAGCAACGGAAGATTTTTTGTTTGCGTCTTTCTCTTTTTTCTTCCATATCTTTAAACATATTAATGAATAATGCTGCTCCAGCATGCAGGTTCTGCCTCCAGATATCCTGAGTTTTGGTCGTGTTTTCCATTTTTTGGATTCTATGTGGAAGCCCTTCATTGAGGATTTGCAGATGTCTTTATACCTTAGCATTGGTCTATCGTGGACTCAATGGCCTTCGGCCAGTTCCCCGAATAGTACTTGTTTTGAGATGCAGCAGTTTGGCATTCTGTGGATGTGACCCAGCTAATTATATTAAGTGTTTCCATTGCAGATGGTAGATGAGTATGGCGCAACACTTCCATGTTGGTGATTTTGTCGTGCCATATGATGTTTAAGATCTTGCGGAGATATCTTAGATGAAAGATATTCTCATGTTTGGTGTAGGTAGTCCATGTTTCAGATCTATAGTATAGTGTACTCAGCACGCATATTTGATAGATCTGTATCTTTGTTTTCAGTTTTAGCTTATGGTTTTTCCAAGCTCACTTTGACAGTCCACCAAAAATAGTAGCTGCTTTTCCTATATTTGCATTTATTTCCTTTTCAAGGGAAAGGGTGGATGTAATTGTGAAACCTAGGTAGCAAAAGATGCCAACTTACTTTATATGGGTGTTGTTTAAGGTGATGTTTGTTGGTACTGTATATCCCTGACACATTGTCACAGTTTTAGTAATGCTTATTGTCATAGAAAACAGCTCCCAGGTCTTTGCCATGTTGTCAATTTGTGACTGCAAGGTGGACTCACTGTGTGCTACTAGTGCAGCATCATCGGCGAAGAGAAGTTTTCTGATGAGTATTTCTGATGTTTTCGTCTTCGCTCAGACGTGCTAAAGAATGATCCATTGTAACAGGTGTGGATGAAAACATCACCTGTTGCAACTGCAAGAGCATGTTTCTGAATATATATATATATATATATAGTAGTAGAGCCTTTCCGTCTTTCCAGATGATATTATTATTGTGCTATTAGAAATATAATCTACAATCCATGGCAATGATGGATGTGACTCGCAAGAATAATCTGAGCCACAAAGAATCTTCCACAGTATGTACAAGGAATCAAAGGCGCACTTGTAACATAGTCTGCTGTTGTGTGTCTTATTAGACATGCAGCCCTTGAACTAACTATCACTTTCTCCTTTGTCTATATACCATTCGTGATCTTTACACTCCATGCAACACGGTCCATAGCATACTGTTCTCATGATTTGGTATAAATGCCTGTATTATGCATATTGTGAATTCAACTAAATACACATGTATACACATTGTGTTATTGGTAGATTCAATTTTAAATCAATGTGAACCTAAAATATAAATTTACAACAAAAAATAATAAGTCTAAAAATAGTTTGAGCTAAATCAAACATAAATCAAATATTTGAACAGAGTGTTAAGACTGTGGACTTCTGGCATCAGCAACTCCTTTAGGTACTGTTATCTCAAGGCCTTCCATATCTTTTGTGACAATTACCTGACATCCTAATCTTGATCTGTAACACAAGTCAAGAAGGAATGAACAAGCGATGGGTGAATGAACAAGTTCTGTGTGAATGAACAAGTGTTGGGTGAATGAACAAGTGTTGGGTGAATGAACAAGTGTTGGGTGAATGAACAAGTGTTGGGTGAATGAACAAGTTCTGTGTGAATGAACAAGTGTTGGGTGAATGAACAAGTGTTGGGTGAATGAACAAGTGTTGGGTGAATGAACAAGTTCTGTGTGAATGAACAAGTGTTGGGTGAATGAACAAGTGTTGGGTGAATGAACAAGTGTTGGGTGAATGAACAAGTGTTGGGTGAATGAACATGTGTTGGGTGAATGAACAAGTGTTGGGTGAATGAACAAGTGTTGGGTGAATGAACAAGTGTTGGGTGAATGAACAAGTGATCAATAAGACAGGAAGATATATAGAGAAGCTCTATGAAACATCAAACATGTCAGTCCTTCAAGATGCAAAGTCTGTATCAACACTATTGCATAGGAGCCATCTCTCAGTCGATCTGACTTGACTATCTGTTCATCTAATATAATAGACCCTTGATCTCTAGAAATCCTTGATGACATCGGAAGTGACCATAGACTAATACTCACCACCCTAACTCCACCCAACAAAGCATATTTCAAACAGAAAACACTGGAATTTTGGCATTGTAGATTGGAAACTATTCCAAGAAAAATTTATTTCCTGCTATGTAACATCAACAGCAGTGTACTAGAAACATTTACTGAGAGGTTGCAAAAGCTATCCTCAATTCAGTATCACATAGCATCCAAAGGAGTAGTAGAAAATCCTATAAACCATTCTACAATAAAGAAATGCAAGCTGGAATCCTTGAGAGGAAAAAAGCAAGAATCGGACTTTCACAAGAAGCAAAAATCCTTTACAATAAAACATGTGCTAAAGTAAATCTAATAGTGAAGAAGGCCAAATATGGCAAAAACATGCGCTAATTTAGATCTATGGAAAAATTATAGAAAGGCGTGGAAGTGGTCAACAATTTGTCTGGGAAAAGAGGAAGAACAAACAATAAACCTGTGATAGATGGAAATAGAACAATCACTAAAGATCAGAAAAAGGCTGAACATTTTAACCACTTTTTTTGCCAGTGTGAACAGAGTAGAGAAACTGTCAGAGACTGACAAGAAGCGTCTGTACTTACTGAAGCAGCAAGAAAAAGTCCAAACTACTAGCTCATATTTGAAGATGACTTTAATATGGAGGAACTTCAACAAGGGCGGAAGAAACTAAAGCCAAGAAAGTCTCCTTGACCAGATAAAATTTATAATGAAATGTTAACACACATGGGCACATTTGAGAAAGAAGTAGTCCCTAAACTAATAAATATGACCTGGAGAAATGGAAAACTGCCTAAATACTGGAGAAATGCTCATATCTTTCCCATCCTGAAAAGTACAAAGCTCCAGAAGAACTCAAAAGCTACAGCCCCATATCCCTAACATCATGTCTTGGGGAAATTGGCAGAACAGCACAGGTTAACGTATGACTTCTCCATGAGAGCTCAAACATCCTCTGCCATGAATAGGCTGACTTCAGAAAAGGAAATTGCACAGAAGACCAACTACTTAGGTTGACAGAGAAAATCCTGATGTATTCCAGGAAAACAAACACACTGTAACCATTTTCTTTGACAACAGGTTTATGAGCGAGTATGGAGAAAAGGTCTCTTGATGAAGATGATTGAGATGGGAATTAGTGAAAAGTTATATAACTGGATAAAGTTATATAGAAGCTGTTCCTGTCCTTCTGGTATCTCACTTCCATATTTTGGTTGGACACGTTTTTGTGCAATGCGATCATTTCTATTTGCCGTCTTTTGATGTTTTGTGCGTATCTTGATAAAGGCCTTTTGGTCGAAACGTTTAATATGTTTTATGAATTGTAATTTGTATGTTTTCTTGTTTGCGTATCATAACCCCCTAGTTTTAGTGATAGTCCATTGTGTCTAAGTGGGATGTTCTAAAAACCTGTGTTTTACATAAGTACAATTGTTGTTATGTTTCACACAGTATTACCTTACTACAATTATACTACCTAGTTACTACAATTATACTACCTAGTTACTACAATTATACTACCTAGTTACTACAATTATACTAACTTGTCCCTACAATTATACTACTTTGTGACTACAATTATACTACCTTGTGACTACAATTATACTTCCTTGTGATAAAAATTATATTGCCCTCTGATTACAATTATACTAACCTGTGACTACAATGGAAGAGCAAGAAAACATGACAACAGAAGACTTAGCAAATAAAACAAGAGAGATATTCATCACAAGTGCTATAAAACATATTCCTAAAAGAATAACCAAAAAACAAGCCTACATTTCAGACATAGCCTTGATGCTGGTTGAAGATAGAAGAAATAATAAGTCAAGGAAAGACAAACCAATTAAGACAATATATAGAGAACTCACAAGAGCAATTGTAAAAATTAGTTAGACTGGATAAACAACATATAACCAACTCTTGTAAAGAAATAGAAGAACTACATGAACAAGGTAAACAAACAAAAACATGTTCTCTACTGCAAGAACTATACAGAAAAAAGTTGTCAAATCATCATTACGAGTCATAACAGATAACACTTTAATGGAGCAAAAGGATATCCTTGATAGATGGATAGAGTATCGTCAAGAAATGTACACTGAAACTACACATATTAACACAGAAGATATCAACATACTTGGCAACTATAAATAATCAAAAGTCAGAGGATGTCCGACATAATGGTGAGAATCACAGTAACCAAATGAATAAGTAGTAAATACTAAATAAAGTATAAAAGTTACTATAAAAATCCTAACTATCAATGTTAAAAATAAATAAGTAACAATAAAACAACAGGGACTTTTCTCATGAATCACATAACAATAAAACAAACAGACAAAACCATAAAAAATATTTTAAACTGGGATGACTTGTTTTTCTCACCACAAAACCTTTTCAGTGAAGACGCAACATGCATGTCTAATAAATGACGAATTAGTGCTTTCAATATATTTGCGCATTACTGATAGACAAAAATAGCCATAGATCAATGGACAATTGCCAGGGATGATGAAATAATAGGTAATATATCAGATCAAGTGGAAGCCAAACATAAAAGATACAAAATTCAAAAAACAGAGTTGGGGGCCACCAATGAGAAATGTCAAGATGGTGGGTGGGGTGGAGGAATTAAGGGGAAGGAAAGAGAGTATGAAAACATATATGAAATTGGTAGCTGGAGGGGGGGGGAGGGGACTACCAATAGACTTAGAGACCATAGAAATGTGTAGGGAGGATCAGTAGTTGACAATGTCTGGAATAGATGATGCAATACACACATATTCACACACAATTACAAAACTATATGCATATATATATATATATATATATATATATATATATATATATATATATGCATGCACATCTGAATATAAATATTAATACATATATATGCGTGCGTGCGTGGTTGCGTGTGTGCACACATACATACAAATATATACACCACAAAACAAATATATATAAAAATACAAACGCATAAATGTACATGCAAACATATACCTGTACACAGGTGTACATGCCACAAAAATACACGTGCAAACAGACACATCTATACATACATACATACATATATATATATATATACACACATTCACATAAATAACACACAAATATATATTTTTAAATAGTCAATACACAGATGTATGAAAGATACCCACACAAAATGCACAAGCACCTAAATGCATCTACACACAAGAATAAGTGTACATAATGTCACAGAATGCAGATACATGCATTAACATAAACAAGCACTCATACAAATATATATATATGCATTCACATAAACATTTCTCATCAAGGCCAACTCCTTGAAGTGGAGATGGGGCTTAGTCCAGCCAACAGAGACTGGGAACTTAAGATTGATCGGGCCAACTCAATATCAAGCAGGGCAACAGTCCTGCCCAAGCAAGCACAGGTGCTGAGGTCAGAGACACCAGGCCGAGAAGCGCACCAGCAACAAGTTATCATGTAACCCGAATAGTTGACATGTCTGCACGACAAAATTTTACAATACGTCATGGTGATTGACCTGTGAAGTTCCTCCAGGCAGATCAGTACCGGATTCTGAACCTCGACAGAATCCACCCCCAGCTACTGGAGGTCCCTCTAGTCTACTTTGTGGAGCCAGGAGGCAGAAGAGGAAAGCGACTGGCCAACCAGACAGGATGACAACCCCTCTAAATATTATGCACTGGAATACAGAGGGAGTTAACAACAACAAAAAACGAACTAGAAAACACCTTGTACCAGAAATAGATTACTATTTGCTACATACAGGAAACCCATCTCAACGGAAAAAAATAACATTCAAAATACGAGGATACCAATGCTTCAGATTTGACAGGAATGATCGGAGGAAAGGCGGCATACTAACGTTGGTCAAGGATAACATTAGCATCATTGAAACACAAACACAAGAGGAAGGTGCTGAATACCAGATAATTCACATAAAAAACAACTCCATTGAACTGCACATACTAAACTTTTACTGGTCAAATGACATCCCACTAAACATGACCAGGATTAACATCCAGAACAAACACTTCCTGGCAATGTGAGACTTTAACAGCCACTCCCAAAGCTGGGGATATAACAATTTTGACGGAAGGGGAGAAGAGATAGAAAGTTAGTAAGATGATAACAACCTAATCCTCCTGAACAATCCACAGGATCCACCAACTTTCTCAAGAAGATAGCATAGCACCTCAACCCCAGACCTAGCAATCTGTACCTCAGAACTGGCTGGAATAATAATGGATGAACAACTTGGTGGCAGTGATCATCGTCCAGTTGTCATCCAAGTGAAAAATCAACAATTACAAGACCAACTAAGCCAAGATGGGACTATAAGAAAGCAAACTGACACATATATAGACACAGAGAAAACCTACTTACAAAAGACAAACAATTAACAGGCAGAAACATAAGCACAATGATCATGGAGTAAAGGAATACTTCAGGCAGCTAAGAAGACAATACCAAGAAGAGCAAGGAAGAATTATGTACATATTGGACCAATACACTCCAAAAACTACAGGAAGAAATGACTGAAGCATGTAATATGGCAGAGACGCAACCATTCCAACAGAACCACATCACATAAAAAAAATCAAAGCAATATTCACTAAAGAAACACAGAAAAGAAGCCAGAGAGAAAAAATTCACAAAATTTAAATTTTGAAAAGGAAGGGAGAAAACTAGAAACTAACCAAGCAAATAAACGATGATAGCAACTTCCAGAAACAAAAAATTACACTGAAAGATTCAGGTAAACTCCACTTTGGCAAACAAGCATGCAGAATCTTACAGAAAAGAAAGCACCATTCCCATTAATTCATGTGGACAATGAAATATTCGTCAAGAAATAAACAATGCTAAGAACAACACAAACTGTCCAGACATCATGTCCAAACTATTCACATTAGAAGATCTAAAGGCATATATAGGGAAAATAATGCCATTATCCCTAAGAAGGAAAGAACTGAGACTTAGCTACTGGTCTAAAATAGGAAATGATACCTCACATCTAGCATATAAATCATTCAATAGCTCTGATAACACAGACAAGTTCTCAATTGAAAGCTACCGAACACCAGCAGGGTGGCGATCAAATGCAGAGCGTGACCAAATACCAGAACTTAGAGAGATAATATGTAATCAAAACCAATATACCCCCTTGGGAATTAATATCACCAGAAACTGACATTTCCCTATCTTATATAGGGAAAAAAGACCAAAATAGAGATTCAACTAAAAATAGAGCAATAAACCACATAAATGATAGAACAATAAATAGTCTAAAAGTATTCATAGATGGGTCCAAAGGAGAGGAAGGCCCAACTGGTGCAGGAATAGTAATACCTGACAGGAACATCAATAAAATATTTAAATTATCAGAACATACATCAATATTCACGGCTGAACTGGTTGCAATTCTAAAAGCTCTAGAATGTGCATGCGGCTGTGTCTGTGGGTCTCACCAATGGCTCACTAGACAAACCAACCATGCAACAGAAAGCCTTAGCAGATGACATGCCTTTTTATTGAGGTTATCTTCTTATAGAAGCTTCATGGCACATCATCTATACAATCCCGTAGTCGTAACCTTCGATAACAGTTACCATGTTGTTCTGACAGTCCAACGTTGTGCTTGAACTAGTTACGGGCACGACATGGGTGGGCAGAACAACAAAAAAACTTGTCGCAAGGGCCAGAGTTGTGCCCTGATGTCGACGTCTGTTTCGGCGGCATTAGACTTGAAATACCATTGCGTCAGATGGCTGCTGGAGCAGAGAATGGAGCACTTATGGGAATGCCCCACATGCTGTGAGGCCAGTTTCTAATCAAGAATCAAGATGGATATCCACAGAAAGATGTATGGGAGAACTATGGAGCTTTTAAATAAGCAGCATTTATTAAGAAAACCGGACTTGCTGTTTAGACATATCAAACTGCGAACAAGAAGAAGAAATAAACATTTTTTCACATAAATGCATGCATTAGCATGAACATTCGCACACATAGAGATATATACATGTTAACATAAACATTCATTCACATCAAAATATTCACATGCATTACTATAACACATGCATATGTTCACATATAGATGTGTGACTGAAAGTAGTTGTATGGATACATAGAACCATGTAACATAATATGCATATACAAATATAAATATATTTATATATGTGTGTGTGGGCACTCATCTGTTGAACAAACAATTATAATAACAAATTGAGGAAACAAAACACTAACAAAAGTAGAGATATGCAAATGAAGGAACAAATTTACACAATAAGGTATAGTAATCCACACTTGAAAGATGGGAATATAAAATAACAACATGTTGTCACACATAAACACCAAAGACATGATACAAATTTTAACAAATCTGTCAAACACGAAAATAATTACTAATGAGCATGCACAGAAGCAAAAAATTGCAAGGATCAGTAAAATACGGGACTAGAGGTTATAAAAAGAAGTGGGTAAATCAAACAAATCAGTGATTAATGTTCATCAGTAAATGGATCAATAAAATACGGGAGTAGAGGTTATAAAAAGAAGTGGGTAAATCAAACAAATCAGTTTTTAATGTTCATTATGTGTGGTTTTTAGTGTTTTACTCAAATGGAAATGATTTGTGGTGAGAAAAACATGTCTAGGTTATCCCAGTTTTATATATATTAATGGTTTTGTGGGTTTTTGTTATTATTATTATTATGTGTTTCTTGAGAAATGTCCCTGTTGGAGTGTAACATGGAAAATAGTCCTTGTTCTTTGGTTTATTGTTAGTTGTTTATTTTAAACATTTTACAATTTTATAGTAACCTTTATACTTTATTTAGTATTTACTACTTGGCAACAAAGATCAAGAACCAGAGCCAACACAGAGGTCAGAAACTAAATACACAATTTTTTAAAAGGCAAATCCCCAGGAGGTGATAACAGAAATGATCAAGGCAGGCAGAGAAGAAAGTGTCCTTATATACCAAAGTTCATGTTGCAAGATCTGGAAAACTGGTATTGGCCACAGTATTGGAAAAGATCAGTTTATATCCTTTTATCAAAAAATGGCAACCTACAATTATGCACTAACTACAGAACTATCGCTTTGATAAGTCAAGCTAGTAAAATACTGTTATATAAAATAATGAAGAGAATGTAAAATAAGATAGAAACAGAAGTTCATGAGGCACAGGCAGGTTTTAGATCTGGCAGAGGCACCAGAGATCATATCTTAAACATGAAAATCATTATAGAAAAATGCATGGAATTCAACATATACCTACACATGTTTCATCGGCTACACCAAGGAGTTCAATTGTGTACAACATCATCAATTATGGGAAATTATGATCAACATGGGATTCCCAAAACATCTCACATTGCAATGCTGTATTACAAACAAGAGGCAGTAAATGTGGACGGAACAATATCAGAATGGTTTAATATACAGAAAGGAGTTAGACAAGGATGCACACTTTCACCGTACCTGTTCAAAATCTACGTTGAAAACATGAGAAATGTAAAAGACAACATGACATTAGCTAACTTCCATCCTCTTACCTCTCTTACTATCCTCAAGACCCCAGAAGTCAGATATGCTGACAACACAGCTCTATTAACAACAAATAAAGATGGTCTAAAGCAAATGTTACTATCAACAAAAAATACAGTGAAATTCAAAACCTGTTCTTAAATATGAAGAAAATAAAAATTATGACAATGGATGAAGTGAAAGTGCAACCAAAGATAATAATTGACAATTTCAAACTAGAGGATGTAACAAATTTCAAGTATTTGTTACATAAATTGCTCAGGAGACTGCACTGTAGAAATAAAGAGAAGAATTGCAATGGTGACATTGGAACTTGCCCAACTGAAAAATCTTTTGCAAAGTACAGCAGCATAACCAAACTATGTATGATCAGAAAACATGTATTTCCAATGGAAATATACGGCTGTGAGGCATGGACATTAAATAAAATAGTGGAAAAGGGAATCGTTGCTTTCAAAATGAGATGCTGCAGAAGAATGTTACGTATACCATGGACAGATAAAAAGACAAACCAAGAAGTGTTAAGATCAAGAAACATCAAGGATGGCTGGCTCCTTAACATCATAACAAGAAAGCTGAGTTATTTGGTCATATAAAGTGACGTAACAGCATGGAAAGATTAATAGCTGAAGGCAGAGTTAATGGCAACAGGGGAAGAGGGTGCACAAGATGACAATGGTGCAGTGATATATCAGATTGTTTAAACATATCTCTAGCTGCGACAGGTCAACTAACCCAGAATCGCAGTGTTCAGAGAATCCAAAAGGAAGACCACATTCTGGAAAGAATATATTACATGATGATGATGTACACACAAACAGCATTAACAGAATTTAGGTAATTCAGATAATTTGATTTATGACTGCAGAATTTATGTTAACAGAAACATGCTCACAAGAAAACAAGTTTGACAAAGCACATATTGAAATAAAAGCAACAAGACATACGTGTCTGTCAGACCATATGCTAAATCAAGCATATCTAATTCCTCATCTGTAGGCTTGTCTGGGATCTTGGCAAAATCCTCATCTTTGAAGATCAGATGACATGTTGAACACGCCAGGGTTCCTTCACAAGCACCTGTGATCAGAAAATGAAATTAGCAAACTTGAGAGGATTATCTACCAAACCCTGCAGGGAGTCTCTACAAAGCTTGTCTGTGGATTCTGAATAATCTTATGCCATGCTGGCTGGATTTGGCCATGTTTCTCAGCCTTTTTCTAAATATAACCACAGCCAACACATACTAATAAATCATCATCATGTGACCTTCAGGCTGATATATGTAATCAGTGTCTCCACATTATATCTGCATTTTTGTAAATCACTGATGACTCTCCACCATGCAATGATGTCAAACTATCCAGTATTTTTTTGTCTCTGACAAAACTTTTTTTTCTCCAATTTTTTTTTCTATTGTCATATTATGTTCCAAGCCTCCTCTACTCATAACTTGGACAATAAATGTGAACATTTTTCTCTTGATGTTGATCAGTAATTTTTTGATATTGTTCTCACGTCCTAGTGTTGCCAGGGCACAAAAGGGGAGTACAGAATAGCCACACTGTTTACCTTCCACGCATGTCATAAGAGGTGACTGGAGTTTTTGGGGTGGAGTTAGTTGTCCCATCCCATATAGAACCAGAAGCCATGCTGAAGTCGGATGTGTCAGGCCAAAAGCCGCAGACATTGCAGCTGAGCTGTAAAGGTAATATAAATTATAAACCAGCATCTTAGAACACGGTTTCCCATAAGTGCTCAGCTGCTTAGTCAGTGGTTGACCATAAACCGTCTGGCTAGCATCGCCTACCACATATGCTCAAGTAGTGAAGGTGCCATTCCTCGACCTTCCCAGAACATGAGTCCTGATACCCTACTTCCTAGTGGCTGGGTGAACCACGAGAGTAATTTTTATTTCCAACCACAAATAAACGAGTGGATTTGAAACCTGAGTTTGCTGGTCAGCGGGCAAATGATGTAACATTATATTTATCTGGGCTGTAAATCATGACACAATGCATTCCGTTGTCCAAACTACATCCTGTTGATCTGCAGAAGTTTGAGAACAAATGCAGAAGAAATCTATTGATCTAATTTTGTAACATTTACAGTAACATAGTTTGTGTCATTTAAAAAATACAATGGGCTTAATAAATGAAAGTCTCACCAGATTTCTGAGATACACATAAAAACGGAAAAGTTTCAGCAGAATTCTAGAAAGATTACGTGCATTCATCGAACCACAGCTTAACAACACTCAAATGGGATTCCGTAAGAATAAGAGATGTACAGAAACTATTTTTACACTCTGACAACTGGTAGAAAAAACAACTGAAAACAATAAAGAATTGTATGTATATCAAGTTTGTCAACCAAGAAAAAGCCTTCAACATAGTAGACAAGACAACAACTAATGGATAATCGTATAACAATATGGGGTTCGACAACAGCTAATCAACTTGTGTAGGAGTAGTCACACAGGTATTCAGTGTGCAGTTAGAATGAGTGTAGGGCTTTCAGACAAATTCAACATACACTTTGCATGTGACAAGGATGTGTTCTATCTCCTTTGCTATTCATTACATATATCGATTGTATATGTAAACTTACCAACACTAATGAAGAAGACAAACTAAACAACCTTCTGGGTGAAATTCTTTTTGCAGGCGATCAAGCAATAATATCAACATCAAAAGAACAACTACAAAAACATATAAATAGACTCCACGCAACATGTAGGGACTTTAACATGAAGTTAAACACAGAAAACACAGAGGTAATATCAATAGCAAAATCAGAAAGAAACATACCGGTACTTTTTTAATTGATGACCAACAACTGACTCAGGTGAAAGAATTCACTTATCTTGGAAGCATCATAGCATCAAATGGGGAAAAACACCAATTAAAAAACTAACATAGATGCAATATTGCATACCAAATCTTAGACAGATGTCTCCTATTTTCAAAAACAAACAAATGTGAACATGAACACCAAAACTTCACTATATAAAACGATCACCATACCATCACTATGCTACCAATGTCAAACGTGGGCACTTACAGCAAAAGAAAACTTGTTACAACAAAAATGACTTTTCTATGTAGAATTCTCGGAGTAACAATGAGAATCAGAAATGAAAACAGAAGACTAACAAACACAATACTAATCCTGGATTATATCAGAAGACAACAGATTAAGTGGTTTTCACATGCTTCCAGACTACCATGAAATAGTGCCCCTCAAAAAGCAGTGCTATACAAACACAATGGATACAAGGCCAGGGGTAGACCATGCAAAAGATGGATCACAGAAAAAAAAGAATCAACGAAAACAAATATATACGAAGCATACAAAAAGGTAATCTCCAGAGAACTCTTCTAACCCTACAAGACATAAAGCAAAAAGAAAAGACATAGTAAATTTAACTTTCAGTGTGGCTTCATGAGAAAGACACAACCAAGTTAACTTTCAATATGGCTGTCATCCTCTGGATATATTCCTTCTAGGTCAATTGTCTTCAGATTTGGACATAAAGGCACAGATACACAGCCATGCTATAAAAATTGTATATTCACCATAAAAACTATGACTATAAAAAATGTTTATTCAAAACCTCAAGGGTACAGTGTGTAATGAACCGTCAATGGTGAAGTCACAACACAAATATTTATCAATGGATTGAATGACCATCACTGGCGGATGAGGCAAATGTGAGAAATGCACAGGTTAAGACCCAGACTCCTAATATGTTTTGTGGCACTGGTGGGGAAAAGGACCTCATCTATTGGGGTGAAGAAACAAAAGTCAATTTAGACTAACACCTGTTACCCAACATCGTCATACAGAGAAAATTGGGACAGTCTCCCAAGAGTACACTGAACAATGAGATCATTTTTGTACATGATACATGGTTCACTGGCTGCAAAGTATCTCATCTGAAGACATGCATAGTGGGTGAGCTAATCAAAATTTTTTAAATTGTCTCAATTCGTGACATAGACCACCTCTGAATAGAAAGCTCTCTCAAGGTATTGCACACAATTACAAGTTGAAGTCTTCTGGGTATGAAAGAAAACTCTGAGAAATAAACCCCACTGCAATAGAAAGCAAGAGCTAATCACCAATAATTCCTGAGGATAGAAACAAAGAAATCCCTGGAGCTTTTCTATTTTGATCCAAGACCAACAGCCAAACATTGGATATCTTTAAAAGTATTTAAATGTGTCTTTCATAAAACTGTATGTTAAATATCTTTCATAAGATTAACCTCTTAGCTGTGGAGGTATCCTTAAGGATAAGATGAGGGGATGCTGCCTTTTTGCTGAGATCTTCTTCTTCTAGTTTCCCAGGTAAACAATTCATCTGGATGCTTTATTATAAGTATCCAGGTGGATTTTTTTTCCTGAGAAGATAAGAAGAGGAGGATCTCAGCAAAATGGCAGTGGCTTATCATCATATCCTTAATAATATCTCTGCAGCTAATGGGTTAAAAGAAGTACTTAAATGTGTCTTTTTGACAGCACCAATCATGACAAATTATTTTAATTATTTCTTCTGGCAGCACCAATCATGACAAATTATTTCTTCTGGCTGCACAAATCATGAATTATTTCAATTATTTCTTCTGGCTGCACCAATCATGAATTATTTCAATTATTTCTTCTGGCTGCACCAATCATGAATTATTTCAATTATTTCTTCTGGCTGCACAATCATGAATTATTTTAATGATTTCTTCAGGTTGCACCAACCGCTGAAATTTATTTCAACTATTATTGCTTAGTCTTAAGAGAGTTAATAAAAATCAGTTATAAAATCATCATTTCATGATTCATATCAGAGTGATCAATATTTGGTAATTTCTTTTCAATTTGAATTTACAGCTAACTCCATGTTAGAAAGAGAAACCACACACAAACTTGTCTGCACAGTTCACAAATGTAACAACAACTAATGAAAATTTGAAATGCAATGAAAGTGGGGAAATAACTGACCAAAACCATCAACATCTAAACCATTCTCTGTGATAACGTCCAACAAGTTGTCTCCCACTTTGGCATTGACTTCTTGCCTTCGACCGTCACGCAACATGAAAATGATTTTCACTCTGAAATGAATACCAGAAACGATATAAAAAATTATAACTACAACTAAAAGTAAAGTGCACAAATTCAATAGCACTAACCATAGTCCTCTCATGTTTTCTGACTTGAGGATAATTTATACTTTTTTTATATATATTGTGTGTTATTTTTTAGAGTTTATAATTGCGAGTAGACTCAACCAATAATTGTAATATTTCTGTATTAAATTCAATGAAAGTGAGAAGTACATGTTTTGTGGCTTTTTATGTTATTGGTGGGAAACTGATGACTGGAAGTTTTTCCAAGACAAGAAAGACATTTAGTCACAATACCGGTACTTAGTTTTAATTCTGAATTGGAAGGCATTTATTTTTTTATTAGTTTTTATTAAATTCACATTTTATTTCTTGGTTATATAATACATTTCATGTTGTCTAATATATTCACATAAAAATTTTTACAACTAAAATGTCTGTTAAAGCTGTTTCAGGCAGACACAGTTTTATTCTTGTGGTATGGTACAGTGGGAAGTTTTGCAGAATATGTTCTGTGTTTTCAGCAGATTTTCCACAGGAGCACACATTGATGTCGCCATCACCAAAACTTCTATAAATATGAGTCTGTTGTGGCCTATTCTCAATCTAAAAATGATTGTTACTTTCTCCAAGCTTATGGAAGGCATTGTCTTTTTTTGTCTGTATGGGTGAGTGTGAGTTCTGTTCCATGTCCATGACCCTTTTGATTATGAACTAAATTTCTGGACATAATCATGTGTTGCAAGCAGTAACCTCCAGTATTGGCTAGCTGAAAAATTGTATGTTAGCTGCTATCTCATTTTCCAAGATTTGTGAATGAACTGGAATCCTTTGGAGAACTACTTCTTTTGCTTGGTTGTTTAGTTGAAATTCAGTTGACTTCGTAAACTCTTGTGGTATGGGCACATGATGAGACATTTCTCAATGACAGATGTTCTTCGAGGTACAGTGTAGGATGAAAGATGAGGTGGCTAGAAGACATGGCTGAATAATACCAAGGACTGGAAAGGGTGTAAGGTTTTCATTTTTTGAACATTTGATTACCCAAACAGGAAGTTAGTTCACTAACAAATGAACTACAGCTGCCCCTCCTATAGTCGAGACAGGAGATCTTTATGAGTTCAGGTGGTACACGGTTAGGTTTTGGTAGGCCTGCAAAGTAGATTTGACCAAAGTCATGGATCACTATCCTGGCTTCCTCCCAGTGGGTTGAGCCCAACAGCAAAAGTTTTACTTCTTTGATAGCTTCACATCCCTGTAGAATGAACACCAGTTCTTCTTCTTCTTTCGTTCACTTGAAACATGTCTATATCTGTAATTCTGTCTCCTTAATAAAACTCACTGTCTTTTGTAGTTCATACAGTGTCCCATAGAGTTTTGATTCCAGTGTTGTTTCCTCTGGCCAATATGTCTGCCTCAGCGTTTCATGCTCAGAACACTCTTGAAGTATATGTTTGGCACTCTGTGCTGCCTGTCCACATGTACACATGGCCGTGTTGCCAATTTTGAACTTTGTATACATGTGACTGCGGAGTCGGTTGTGTCCTGTTCTGAGACGTAGAATTATAACTTGTTCTGATCTGTTCATATTGTGATAGTCATCTTGTGTTGGTGTTTGTGGCTTTCTTATTGACTTTATCATCTGTTTTTTCTGATGGTAGGTGATTGGTATATCTGGTTGGTCTTCGGCAGCACCTTCCTTAGCCAGTTGGTCTGCTTTTTCATTTCCTGGTATTCCACAGTGAGAGGGTATCCACTGCATGGTTACCCTATACTGGTAAGACAATTCGCTAAGTAGTTTTTTTAAGTCTGTTAGTTTTCCAGACTGGAGAGCTTGAAGCACTGACCTTGCATCTGTCAGGAATACCACAGGCTGTAGGTCAGAGTTGGAGTTCAGCAGTTTTTTAGCTGCCACACTAATTGCCTGGATTTCAGCATCATAATTATTGCAGAATTTTCCTGTCGGTGTTCTGATTGTATCTCTAGGCTTGTGTGGATATTCTATATATACACCTGCACCTCCATTCCTCACAGCATTCTGTGCTGACCCATCTGTGTACACTCTGACCCATATATCTTGTGGATATTCCTCATCCAGGAAACTGAGGGTGATTGTCATTCGCTGCACACTGTTCTGTTCGTCCTCGCTTAGTATTCCTTTCACATGAGTCTGAATGTATATTGGCATTCCATGGCTTTCACTCCACGGGGTTTGCTCTGGTACAGACCTTAAGGGGCTGCCAACTTCAGGTAGGTCTGTAAGTTGTCTACGGAGTCGTTTAGCTTGATGGATAAAGCTGCTCCTTTTCAGTCGTCCCATTGCTAGATTTTGGAATCTTTCCTTCATTGGATGACTAGGCATACACTGAAACTTTTCTGCTTGAATTAGTACTTTTGTGTCTCTGCGTTCGCCAAGTGTTTGCATTCTTCCCATTTTCTGCATCTCTGCTATGGGTGTTGATTTCATTGCTCCCAACATTATTCTAAGTATGAACACCAGTAACTATTGATGTCTTCAGTTTGCTTCTATTAGAAATTCTATATAGATTCCCCCATTCTTCTTCTGCTGAGTCATCTGTATACACTCTGCTCCAAAAGGATTATGGGTAATCAATAATAAGGATTTCAATACTAATTGTTTTAGGACAATTACCGGTACATCTAGATCCGTTTTTATCTTTATGTTAGTCTTTTATTCTTGGTAGGGAATTTAGGGCCCAAGGTGGTATCTGTTAGCAGTAGCATCCTTCTAAGAATGTGTGTATCCTTGACAAAGCTGGTTCTTTTCAGTCAGTTTTTTGTAGTGAAAATTGATTACTCTGCAGTTTAGAGGGTAGACTCATCTTGCAAATTTAGTTAACATTTTAGTATCTCTTTATTCTTGTAGAAAATGTATGCAAACCAAAATTTTACATTTTTGTTATTGAGGATTCAGTTGTTAGTCAATCAAATGATGATCACCATTTGTTATTCACTTTTGAAAATCAGTTAGAGTTATGTTCTTGACTGAGTTTGTAGATGGCTAATAAGCCATTTTGGACACAAATTTATTGGACAGTTTGGACAAGACTTGACCACTGTAGATTGTTTTTGGTCACCCATGACTTTCTAGCTACTTTCTGCTGTTGAGCTACTGCATTTCTATTCTTTATTTTCACAAGATGCTGTGCCTTTTTTTTTCCAGTAGAAGTACCATGTAGCACTATTTTGTGCAAGTTCTTCCCATGTATTTTGGTCTAGCTAAAAGACTTTCAGTGAGTCATTGTGCGTTATTTTTTAGCATCTTCAAACGTATGCCCTTCTGCAACACTCACCATAGAGAAAGCGATGATCACATTGCCATACATACCACATGACCTGCCTTACAAATCTGTCTGCATCAGAATAGTGTCAATGCTAGGGATACCAGATCTATTAAGGACAGTGGTATCCGGAATCTTGTCTTGCTATCTTATGTTCAAAACTTTCCTGAGACAAGTTGTGCGAAAGTGATTGAATTTCCTTACACAGTCCATGTATCACCAGCATATAACAGTTCTGGAAGCACCACTGTTCTGTAAACTTTCAGCTTAGTCTGTAGGTTAATGCCATTTCTATGTTATTGGTGTAAGTTTCATGGCATGTCACTAGTTGCAGTCCTAGATTTCATACCTATTTGGCTTTTTATGCTGCTGTTCCCAATTATCCACTACCATATTCCAAGGCACTTCTAGCATAGCCTGCACAGTACCAGATATGTTTCATTTAGGACTGAAGAAGTAGCGCTCCTCCCACAATTTCTTCATTAGAGTCAATTGTTTCATGACTTTCATTTGGTTTTTTCCTACATTCTTTTTCCAAAGTCAGTCAGTCTTGTATCTAAGGTAACAACAAGATGAGATGGAGAGTCATTTTTCTACCTTGTTTTTCCAAAGTCATTCAGTTTTGTATTGATAAGATGGAAAGTCATTTTTCTACCTTGTTTTTCCAGTCAGTCTGTCTTGTATCTAAGGTAACAAGATAAGATGGAGCATTATTTCACCTGTAGAGTTCCATCGACAAGGAGCTTTTGCTTATGGAGGTCTGATGATAGTGATAGAGTACCGGGGTACTATCTTTTTTTTTTAGTTTATTAATATACACAATTCTTTGATCCATTTGCCTTAGTTTTTATGAGTATCATCTAGTCAGAATTGTGTTGTCCCCACATATTCTTAAGTGTTTAGCAATGCAAAGTCATTGTCACTCATGCTAGCACATACTTTGCTGGTGTTTTCTTTAGGTCATTGATGAAGATCAGGAAAAGCATAGGAGATAAGATACTCCCTGTGGGATCTCATTAATCATTCAAACTGTTACTTTCTTTTACCTTGCAGTTAAACAAGTCTTTCTTCCTGTGAGGTACATATTTTATCCTTACTGATTCAGAAAAGCATTTGTGGAGATGTCACTGTAGTAGTTTGAGAATCAAACCCTGCTTCTAGACTTTATTGTTGAAGGCTTTCTCACAAAAATCCATAAACTCTATAGTGTGGCTTTTTTCCCCTTGAAACCCAAATTCAATTTCCTGATTGATGAAGTTGACTTAGTTCTCAGTTGGTCTGCATCTGGAGAAACCTGTTTGCTTAGTCCTTATACAAGTTTTTAGCTGATATGAACCATGTACGTCTGGAGTTGATTGTTTCCAACATTCCATCAGTTTGTAGACAAAACTTGTGAGATTTCCCAATTTTTACTAAATGTTGTGGAGTTCATATTCATAGATTATCTATTTCTTTTATTACTAAATGTTGTGTAGTTCACACTCATATATTATCTATTTCATTTGTTGCTAGTGTGGCGCATGGCCGAGAGGTTAGAGATTTGGTCTTACACCTGTGAGGCCCAGAGTTCAATTCCCAATGAGGACTAGTTTTTTTTTCGTTTTTTCTGTCAGAGTGTACATTAAAAAACTCCCGCTGAACATGACATGGTGACAGCAAAGGCATGTGGCCTTTATCGCAATAGCCTCTCGAATACTCCCTAACAGGAATAATACAATGTGACAGTTTTTTCTTAATTTGTTACTAAAAGCAGAAAATGAGAGGACCATGATGTTGCACATCTAAGGTCAAAGATAACACAATATGGAAGTATGCAGCAGCTTCTACCTTCTAATTCCACATCATTCTCAATGGCAACAGTAAGCAGTGAATCACCTACTCTTGCTTGAGTCACTATCCTGTCCCCATCTCTGTCTATAAATATAACAGTGACTCTGAAACACAACATAACAGTTCTTAACAAATGTACATGGCCCAGAAGCTTACCACATAAATCATCAGGCCCCTGTGCTTACCGTAAAAATAATAAAATAGGAGTCGCATTTTTCATTGTTTACAGACTTGATCCGATATCTACATCCTTCGACCTGACATATCCAACTTAAGCATGGCTACTTAGTCACTTTGTCCATTTATGGGATGAGACGGCCTTTCGATACATGTAATATTTTAACAATTGTATGCAACAAAATTAGTAAAGTATTTATTCCTTCTTTAGTCATGTTGCGGTTTCTTATCTAGAACCACTGAGTTTTGAACTCTTTAGCAGTTGATGCTACGTTCAGGAATCTGTAAATGTTTTCCAAAGGTTATTTTGTACTGTAACGAATCTTAGTAATTGTTGGAGGGTAACAAATGTTTTCTCTACGAGGAGAGTCCATATCTATTCTACACATGACCTTTGAGTATGGTGTATTGCTAAAATAAACATTCTTGCATCCGAAGTTTTGAATGCCAGTTTGCAACAAAATCCCATGGCCATTTCTTGGCCAAGATTGCAGAAATCTCAGTTTTGGTCCCAGACTTCTTAAACCTGTATATACAGCAAAACACTGATTGTTTCTGCATTTATTCATTTTCTCATAAGAGACATGGAAGTATCAGGACAAAAGTCTGAAAAAAATTAGTGCACTTAAATCCAACTGTGCATGTCCCGACACCTTGTTGTTCTTTGTATGGATAAGGAGTATACAACTCAACATGCAACAGAAAACCTTAGTAGATGACATGCCTTAATATTGAGGTTATATTCTTATAGAAGCTTCATGGCACATCATCTATACAATCCTGTAGTCGTAACCTTCGATAACAGTTACCATGTTGTTCCGTCAGGCCGATGTTGCGCTTGAACTAGTTACAGGCACAGCATGGGTTGGCGGAACAACAAAGAAACCTGTCACAAGGGCCAGAGTTGTGCCCTGATGTTGACATCTGTTTCAGCAGCATTAGACTCAAAACACCATCAAGTCGGATGGCTGCTGAAACAGAGGGCAAAGTACTTATGGGAATGCCCCATGTGCTGTGAGGTCAGTTTCTAATCAAGAATCAACTCAACAAGTTTATTTCTAGCCAGCTTTCTCCATTTACAAGGATTGTTTCATAGCTAATTCTGCCATGCCCATTTTCAACTTCAGGAATCATCACACTTCCTAAATCATCTGCATGTCTTCTGCTGCAATCATGAAACATAATTTTTAACTCCAAATTCGCTCCAAGATTTAAAAGTACTGCTGTATTAATAGTCTACATCAGGGGTCGGCAACCTATGGCATGCGTGCCACACTTGGCACGCCAAGCAATTTCAAATGGCCTGCAGACTCTTCACATTTCCTGTATAAAGTTGATTATAAATCGATTAGCGGGGGTTCCTCGCTCATTTCGCACTTGGGCGTAGTAGGGTACCAGCCACAGACTTATCCAGACTTGTTACATATTATACATATTATTGAATATCACTATATATTAATTAATTAAAATATAAAAATAAAATGTATGGTAAAATAAGAATATTGGCCTCGACTTGTATAAAATTATATGTGATGTTGGCACTCTGAATAATTTGAAACCTTAAGTTGGCACACAGTTAGCAAAAGGTTACCGACCCCTGGTCTACATGATCCATTGAGGTGAATATATGGAACAAGAACAATGAAGCAAGAACAATGATATTTTTATCAACTGTCAGCATCAAATGACACTAAAAATGGTTTTTTCATGAGCGCAGAAATTTTATAATGACAGTACCAAGATGAGACATAAAATCATTCCAGCTACTGTATTACTAACACATCTTCACCTGCATGTTCTGTGACCCAAAAAAGGGGGGGGGAAATAGTAATACTGTTTATCTGCATGTCCTAAGAGGCAACTAAGGAGTTTAAAGGGTGGAGTTGGCTATCCAATCGCATATAGGGTTAAAGTGACCAAAAAGCCATGCTGTTTTTGATGTATCAGAATGAAAGGAGGACATGTCGCCTGTAAACCATGGCACAACAAATTCTGTTCTCCGGATCACATCCTCCTAATATGCAGAAGTTTTAGAACATATGTGGAAGAAGAACTAATACATCATGAAGAAGTTGACGATCATTGAAGTTTGTCACCAAAGGTATCTTCTTCTTCTTCTTTCTGTACTCATCTACCTTTCGGTATTGAGGGGAGAGTGATTGTACGGTCTTTTGTCATTCTATTTGCCTCTTCTGCTGTTATATTTCCGAGTGTCTCTAATACACTATCTATCCACCTTTTACGAGGGCGTCCAATAGGTCGCCTGTTTTCGTATCATTTGTTAAATTTTTTTTGAATAATACTTTGCTCTTTCTGTCTGGTTATGTGGCCGTACCATTTAATTTGTTGTTTCTAGATGTATTCTATTGTTGACTTCTTCTTCTTCTGTGTTCGTTCTCAAACTCCTGCAAATTAGCAGGATGTAGTCCAGAGAACGGAATGCGTTGTGTCATGGTTTACAGCAGTGCTGCTATATCTGCTCCTTTCGGCCTGACACATCCGACTTCAGCATGGCTTTGGGTCACTGACCCTATATGGGATAGGACAGCCAACTCCATCCCATAACCTCCTTGATCGCTTTTTACGACATGCGTGGAAGGTAAACAGTGTTGCTATTCTTTGCTCCCCTTTCGGGCCCCGGCAACACATGGGCGATTGTTGACTTGATCCCTAATTGTTTCCTTAGTGCTTCATTCCTGATTTTGTCTCTCAAGCTAGCTCCATTCATACGTCTCACACATTTCATTTCAGTGGTGTTAATCTTATGAATTGTTCTAGAATCTAATGTCCAAGTTTGACACTGATAACACAACGTTGGTAAAAAAAATGGTGTTGAAAAGCGCTTTCTTTGTTTCTAGTGTAATATCTTTGTTTTTTAGTAGAGGTGTTAATTGACAAATGACCTGACAGGCCTTATTACATCAAAGGTATATGCTGGAAATTTAATAAAAGCCAAATTTGGTTCTTAAAATATAATCATCAGATAGCTTATTTTGCAGATTTCTCTCTAGAGATCAGAAAGAGATTAGCAATGGTCATATAAAAAAATATCACAGATGAAAAATCTATAGCAAGGGGCAAACAGAAAAACAATGTTACAACTATTAAGCAGCTATATTTTTTCAGTGGCAACATATGATTGTTGTTATGTCTCTTAAGATAAACAAGAAAGTTTATTTTTCTTGTTATGATGTTATTTAGGAGCCAACCCTCTGTGAGGTTTAATGATTTTAACACTTCTTTGTTTGTCTTTTTTGCTGTCCATGGTATATGCAAAATTTTTCTGTAGCATCTCAATTCAAAAGCGACAATTTATCATATATAATATAAATATACATACATTTATTATAAATTATTCTTATACACAACACACTCTACACAGCTGAGGAGAACCTGTGCATTCGCCAGAAGGGCTATGGGCTATCAAAGCTGCCTGCTCACAGCGAAAGGGATTGAATCATCATCATAAATTATTCTTCTCTTACTCACACCTACAAATAGTCATTGACAAAGAACAACTAGAAAATGTCAGCAACTTTGAATATCTAAGGTCAACCATCAACACCACAGGAGATTGCTCTGCAGAGACCAGAAAGAGATTAGCAATGGTCATATAAAAACATCACAGATGAATAATCTATAGCAAGGGGCAAAAAGAAAAACAAAGTTACAACTATTAAGAAGCTATATCTTTTCAGTGGCAACATATGGTTGTGAGATGTGAGCAATGACATCTGCAACGGAAAAGAAAATATCGGCATTCGAAATTAAATGCTATAGAAGTGTTCTAAGAATATCATGTGCAGAAAGATGAACCAACGCAGATGTCAGCAAAAATATGAATGTAGAAGTAGAACGGCTTCTCAAATCTATCAAAATACATAAACTAACATATTTCTGACATACAAAGAGACAATGGTTTAGAAAGAATAATCATGGAGGAAAAAGTTCCAGGGAAGAGAACAAGAGGCAGACCAAGACTATGATGGACACATTACATCGAAGACCTTCCAAACATGACAATGGAAGAGCTGGGAAGCTTGCACAGAACCGGGAGGCTTACAGTGTGGCAGCAAGGACAACGCCCTGCAAGTGACATGTCATTTAGAGAGAGGGGTGCAAAGGGAACGCATTGCTCTAGGCGGACCCAGGGTTAGCAGATAACCAAGATCCCAAATGTACCTCCACGCGGTGCACCCTGGAAACAGAAATACAGCAGCTCGCGCTGATTCTGGCCAAATCATTTGGGGATCGTGTCCGAGAATGTGGAGGTAGCAGATGGAAAGAGATTTGACTGCACAAGAGACAGACAATATCTCCGACACCACCAGCATCACCACATATAGCGACACTGTCGACATACAGTGAAGCTAGTCAGTCCAGTCCGAACATTGGAGGGGCGGCCAATGTAAAATGCACGTAAAGGTAAATGCATGGCGAGAGACAAATATGTTTCATACAGAGTACAATGAAACAATGAAAGGGCAGAACAGCGCTAGAGGGCAGCGCGAACTGCAAATAGAAAGTGAAAAGTCCCTAGGAAAGGGAACTACAAGCTCCGTCAGCTCGAGACGGGCTTCTAGTTACCAGAGTTCCTAACAGGCAGAGACCCAGACCCATCCATCGGCGTTTGGTAAAGCAAAAGACCTAACCCAACTCTAATGTCGAGCCTTCCTAAACCGGAAATATGCTTGCAAAGAGAAAGGGTTCTGTACCCGATGGGTGTAGGCACAAAAGGGACAACGATGGCAGTCCTGGCCCAATTCTACTGTCAAGATTTCCTATACCGGAAGTAACTTGCAGAGAGAAAGGGTTCCGTACTCGATTCGCTCAGGCACAAAAGGGACAACGATTTAGCCCTGGCCCAACTCTACTGTCAGGTTTTCCTACACCGGAAATACACTTGAAGAGAGAAAGGGTTCAGTACCTGATGGGCTCAGGCGCTATTGGGACAAGGACGCTCAGCTCGAGAACGCCTTGCTCTCAAACGCGTGGTGTGAGACTCGAACTTGGACAAGGGGTACACGATGTCGGTGAATGACACCTCGGCTAAGAGGGCGAAAGAGCCAGGGTCCAACTCTTCTGTTGAGTTCTTCCCCTTAAGGAACCAGGCTCATGGATGAGAAACGGTTCAGTACCTAATGGGCACAGGCACAGCACGTCCAATTACATGAGGCAAGTTCACAGACAGTGGAACACCTCGTTCGAGTGAGACGAGAGCAAGAAAATCGTCTGGGCGAAGAGTCTTCACTACGCGTGCCTGGAGACAGATATAGAGGCTGTCACAGGCTAAGGGTAGCCCACCCGAATTGTCAAGGCATGCCGAAATCGGATGTGCTAGGCCTACAAGGCGCATAACGGTGGCACAACGTAATCACGCTCCCGGCGGAAATCGCACGGATATCCGTGATGGTTACAATGGAGCGAACGAAAAACAAACAAATTTAGAGAGAGAAAGATTCTTCTTCCTCTACATCATTTCATAAACTCCAGCAGATTAGCAGAATGTAAGATAGAGAATGGAATGTCATGGTTTACATCTTGACTGCAATATTTCTTCCTTTTGGTCTGATTCAATTTCAGCATGACTTCTGAGCAATATCCTCTCTGTATGAGCAGCTCAGCACATAAATAAAAGCTACCACTCATGAAATGCACCACCCGCACATATAAAGATCGAGAGAATTCCTTTTTTTTAAATAATAAATTCCTTCACACAGAAATATTCACCATTCAGACATCTTCAGATTTGCTCACATTGGAAAAAAATTAGAGATAATTTTTCTTGTGTCATTTTGACCTTCTCAGGGATAAGACCAACTTTCTCCATAACCTCCCCCTTACAATGTGTTAAAACAAGAAGATAAATTTGACGCAGAAGAGTTACATGATTTCTTGTTTTAAGAACTGCTGATCTGAGCCTGATGATATCACGTGTCATTAGTTGCTGTATTCACATCCAGATCCTTCCAGTCATCATGTGTTCGACAGTCTATACTTTATTCAGATAAGACAGTTTTAATTTTATTTAACTTACTTTCCTTGGTTGATTTTACGTTATTTGTTTTCTATTTGGTATTTTCATGTTGTATTGTACTTTCTCTACATGTAACTACCGGTACTCACATTCTCGTTATTCTCACCTCTCGTCATATTTTCATTGCATTCCTGACCTGTCAACTATGTGATTAGAGGAGGAAGTGTGTGCAGATAACTAAAGCTTCAGATGTGATTACGAATTCTATCTTTTAGGCAATGCACAGAATGACTCTAAAATAGATATAGGGAGTAGTTGAGAGAATGCTCTGTGTGTGACATAGCAAATATTTGGAAAGTTCAGAAATACAACATAAATTTTTACCATGAATACTTGAGGAGTACCAACCCCATTTTCCTATATAGTCAAACTCTGTGTAAGTCCAACTTGAACACTCACCACCAATGAAAGACAGTATTTACTAGATGTTCGTGCATCGCAAGGGAAGATTACCATTTATTACATCCACTCTATAAAATTCAGTTAGACTTATGCCCTTGATTATGAGATTGTAGATGGCTACTAAGCCCTATGCTGACTGCAAAGGTCCTTGGACAATTCGAGCACAGGATGACCACTGTAGATGATGTTATCCACCCATTTGTTACTAACTCGACCAAGGACATCATTAAAAAAAATTCCCCAGGACCAACTCAAGCTGTATTTTTATCGTCAACAAAGAAACAACATGAAAAAAATACAAATAAAGTATGCATGTAAATATAAAAACTGGTGTATGTGTCTGGGCCTGTTATGAAATACCTGGGACCAATACTGATATTGGAGATTTCACTGAAAAACTAGGGACCGATACTGATGTTCTGGATTTCACTGAAAAACTAGGGACAGCTTCTGATGTTCTGGATTTCACTGAAAAACCAGAGACAGATCCAGATGTTCTGGAATTCACTGAAAAACTAGGGACAGATCCAGATGTTCTGGAATTCACTGAAAAACTAGGGACAGATACTGATGCTCTGGAATTCACTGAATAACTAGGGACAGATACTGATGTTCTTGATTTCACTGAAAAACCAGGGACAGATATTGATGCTCTGGATTTCACTGAAAAACTAGAGACAGATACTGATGCTCTGGATTTCACTGAAAAAATCCGGGACTGATACTGAGGCTCTGGGCTTCACTGAAAAACCAGGGACAGATACTGATAATCTGGATTTCACAGAAAAACTAGGGACATATACTCATGATAGGGATTTCACTAAAAAACCAGGGGAAGATAGTGGTGCTGGGGATTTCACATATTACCCTATTTAATGCATTGTAAATGTCAGACATACATAATATCAAGTGCACTTGACTTTGGCTGCAAAATAACAGCCAGCTCAGGTTAACAACATTAAACCTTACCTTTGTTGCTGAGGTTTTGGTACAGATGAGCAGAACCTGTTTTCCCTCAAGATGTTGCTGTAAATTTGTAGTTTTGACCATGACACTGAAGAAAGTATAGGTGATCTTGAAGTACCTCTGACAAAACTTGGTAATAAAGTGTTTGCTATTCTCATTGCAGCCATTATAAAGGTCTAGTGAAACTTATTTGCACAAAAACAGAGAGATTTGAGATGAAATGTGTTTGGTAATCCAACTAGAGATGTAGATGACTCCGAAATAGAACAACTGCAATTAGGCTGCAACAATCAAATTTCAGGATTTGGATAACCGTTGTTCTGCTGATCTGATGAATACAAATAATTCTTTAATCAAGTACAACCAAGGGATCCCCATGCCATTTTTTACCAGAAAAAAGTGCAAAAAGAAAACATAATTTATTTATATTATTAAAAACATTTTCCAATCCAAAAAATGTAATTTGTGTATAATATTAAATAGATAGCCAGCCACATGCGTGTTGCCATAAAGGGGAGCAAGGAATAGCATCATTGACCTGCCATGCATATAGCAAGAGGTGACTAAGGAATATGTGGACAAGATGACATTAGCTGTCACATCCTATAGAAGGTCAAAGTGATCTCAAGCCACGCTGAAGTAAGATGTTTGATTTCGAAAGGCACACATAGTGCAGCCAATCTGTAAACCATAAGACAGCATATTTTGTTCCCTGGACTATGTCCTGCTAATCTGCAGGAGTTTGAGAATGAATACAGAAGAATCTTCCATATGGCTGCTACAATATAGGAGACTCTTGGGAAATATTATCTAATTATCAAATTAGATAACAGAACAAAATTAATGACACAATATTTAACCTAATACTGTAGTTAGGCTACACACCTATATTTTAATTATGCAAATTAGATGCCATTATAAATATTAATTAGCTCTGGTTGCATCGGAAAATCAACATAATATAATCAACAGATAATCAACGCGTCTTGTCACTGACATACAAAAATATATAGTTTCTGTGGTATTTTATTATGTTTAATAGATATTTCATTTATTTTCATTACAATTATGCAAATTAGCAGCCATTTTGAGTATCAATTAGTTCTGCGTCCATCTGAAAATTCCAGAAATGTGATCAACATAAGCGTCTTGTCTTCACGAACACAAAAATGTACAGTTTGTGTGTTGTATTATTGAAAATAACTAAGATAATTCATAAATTATCAGCTCAGTTACATTTTTGTGGTCAAGTTTTATTTATATTTTCTTATATGTTTCATGCAAATTATTTTTTATGTCAAATTAATTATTTTTTTTAATCACCTTTTTCAGGGTTTATGAACAGACTTTGTATGGGGGGTCAACATACACTGGACAGCAAACACGTTTTTCAGGGGGCAGACTATAACACAAGCTACTCGACTATTGTTGAATTGCAATTTTCAAGGGCTATCTAACTATACAAAAGCCAGAGGAAGACCACGGAAAAGATGGATAGAAAACGTCAGGGAGATCCTGTACAGACACGGTCATAGCACAGCCGAGGCCACACATCTGGCTTTAGAACGCAAGCTCGAGCAACAATCACCCCTATGCTTAACGTAACGGCAAGAGTGGATCACAACCCACCTGGGGAAAGACAATAATAGTTAAGTATAGACATTAAGACTAGTATTTATAGACAATCTAACTACTATACTATATATTTAATTATCTGATAGTCTATTAATTGATTGATATTTAATAATTTGTAGCTATCATTATTTTGTGCAAGTACCTACAGTGTAGAGTATAGGGTAGGCTACACAGACTTCATAAGACTAAATTAGTAAAAGTAAAACTGGTCTTACTTCTAGTCTTATTATTGTTAAGTTATTATGACTTGGTTCATAAATAGAAAACTTCTGGAAATTAGGCTAATTAGGTATAACTTTATAAGACTAAACTCTCAAGACTAAACTTTAGTCACTAAAGTATGACGAGTCACTAAAGTATGACTACTTTAGTCACTAACTAAACTAAAGTATGACTAAAACTACTAAACTATAAAATATGTTTATCACAAAGACTTCACTTCACTACGACTCACGAGTCTTGGGGTATGCCTAAGTAAAATATTAGTTAGACCTAAGCTTAATAATAACCATGTCGCACCTCACCATACCACAATTATGTAGTTTACATATTAGATATTAGCTGAGCACTTACTTTACTACAATCATGCAACAATCACCAACAAAATATCCATTACTACCTAATAGGTCAAATCATTTTCTTCAGTGTTGCCAGTTTAAATTATCATAAAAGGCAAACTATGTTAGAAAACAGTCTTTAAAAAAAGCCAAACAAAATTGAACACTACTTGGGCATTATTATGTCATGTAAATTGAATGTAGTAATTATGTACAGGACAGTTTACAACATTAAATTCCTCTATATTATTAGTTAATTTTTATCGTGTGTTGGTCTTAGATTATCCATGTTAGACGTCACTCATTATAATAGTGCAGTGCAATAGGTGCCGACTATCAAACCCTCTGCGAATTGAAGTTCTGTTATGATTGAGACAGGTTTCGTTGAGTAAGTTTAGGTGTCTTACAGCTACACTTATTCACGTTGATTGTGGATTAGGCACTGGTAGTCAGCAATGAGTAGATCTGTTAAGTCATCTGGCTTGCTCGTCAGCGTTTGGTGTTGCTTCGACTGTTTTGGGTAATGTCCACACACAAAAAAATAAATAAACGGTTCAATCCTAGATCATGTGCCTACCACATATTTGTTAATTTCCGATATGTGAACAAAGTTAGATATTATGCACAGGTTCATCCCCAGTTTGTTATAGTGTGCACAGTTTTCGTGCTTTCACTTAAATTACGCATTAGCGGACAGTGGCGCCAGAAGAAGAAGAAATAGCTAATTTTAGCGGAGATTAAATTATGCCACGAATGTGCATCGGAGGAGAAGGAACGATCTTAGAGTTTAGGAAGGGTGCTAGGGGTAGGTTTAGACATAATCCTAACCCCCATTCCTATTAACCTCTATATGCCTATATATATGTCTAAAAGTGATACAGAAACTGTGATTATGCACGAGCAGCGATTTAATGCCACGAATGCGCATCGGAGGAGAAGGGGTGGACCTAGAGTTTAGGAGGGGTAATGATAGACCTAATTCTACCCTATCACCTCTCCCCCCTCCTAAATTATATGCTTCTGTGTCTCAAGGGAAGCAGATGCAGTGTTGCTTCCTTATCAGTCGAATGCATCGATACGACGGCCATTTCGCTAATAGAGGCCTATAAATGAGCCAGCAGTTACGTCACAAACTGCTAAATAAATACGATCGGACAATTATGTAAAAACTGTGAGAGCTTGTATGCACGCGATCTGGGATAGAACCTAATAAATAATAAACGGTGACAAGCCCACACGCTTGTCTAATTCACGATGCTACTGAAATCCACTTAATACGTCCCGCACTTGTCCTAACTTCACTTTCACTTCTGCGGGATGTAGTCCAGAGAACGGAGTGTTATTAATATCATTAATATGTAATCAATTTCGGTGGTTACAAGATTCCAGAAATAAGATGCAGAGGACACCATTCTCATTATTACACATCCTGCGGAACTGAAACAGCTAATCAGAACAAAGAAATACATCGAGATCCAAAATCTATATCTAAACGTACAGAAAACAAAAATTATGACAACAGACAAAACAAAGACCAAACAAATAATCAACATAGACATCAGGTAGCACAAGTGAGGTCGTACCTTAAAGTGACAGAATGTAACCACCATCCATTACACCAGTGTTTAGATGAGTAAACGGGAAAACGAATCAAGCGTGGCAGATCATGGATGGCAGAGGCTGAAGACACATTGCGAAAAGTAGGGCCTATGTGAATTTGAAGAAATAGGAAAGGGCAATGAATGGGTGGTGGTAGACACTGAGAAGACATCACTGACTAAAGTAATAATATAGCTAGATAAAACGTGTCGAAAATGGAGGAGTGTCAGGGGCCAGGTTACAGTGCATGAACTCGCCCGGCTACACTCGAAACCACAAGATATAATTATATACACAGATGGCTCCGTTAACAGAAATGCAAATAAACGCGGTTGGGGTTTTGTTGCCTACAGAAACGGCGTAAAGTTGGTTGAAAATCTTCTGACTATAGAACTTTAATGTGTAAACTAATTCGAATATGTAGGAGCAAATATTAATAGTTCTAAAGATTGTTTAGTCGAGATTAGAAGAAGACTTGCAATTACAACACTAAAATTAGCACAAATGAGAAAGCTATGACAAAGTAATAATAACGACACTAGAGTAACACTTTTAAGATGAGTTTTCCCAGTGGCAACATATGGATGCGGGACTTAAACTTTAAATAAGACAATATCAAAAGAATAAATTCATCTGAAATGAAGTGCTACAGAAAGATCATATGAATATCATGGACAGAGAAAAAGAAGAACATTGAAGTTTTGAAATTACTGAAACTAAATGAAGGGTGGTTTCTAAATATCATTATAAGAAGGATGCTACAGTACTTTGGACACTTAAAGCGACATGATGGTATCGAATGGCTAATTATAAAGGGCAGAGTGCCATGCAAGAGAAGAAGAGGAAGACCAAGAAGACGATGGACCAGCGACATCGAAGAATGTATGCACATGTCTCTGGCCAATGCATGCTTGCTTGCCCGGAACAGAGATGTGTTCAGAGTATCCACGACGAAGATAACTTTCTAGAAAGAATATGTCACTTGATATAATTAGGTATGTTGATTATCCTCTTCGCACACGGAACATATCCATAGGTGCATACATCTACGCTCCAGTTAATCTCTCAAAGAATAACGACCGATGATTCCGGTTCTATGTTAGTTCAGTCCTCTTTGTGTTGTGTCATTATTTACAGCTTTTCTGCGACATCTAAACTTTTCCGCATGACACATCCGACTTTAGTATGACTACTGTGTCACTTTGACCCTATATGTATTAGGATAGACAACTCTACCGCATAACCTCCTTAATCGCCTCTTACGGAATGCATGAAAGGTAATCAGTGTTGCTATTATTTGCTCCCCTTTCTGACTCCGGCAGGACACAGCATATGCACTTTCATTATCTGTGTATATGGCTCTTATACAAACAGTACTTGTATTGTCTTTGCATATGACTCTTATACAAAATAAAAAGCACTTTCAACATATATGGCAATTATACAAAGAGCACTTTCATTATCTTTGTATATGGCTCTTATACACACAAAAACCCCACTTTCACTATATAAATGACTCTCATACAAAGAGCACTCTCACTATTTTTGTGTATGGCTCATATACAAAGAGCACGTTCACTATTTGTGTATATAGCTCGTATTTTGCGGTCCATAAAATACGCCAACAATTTTTTTACAATTTTGTACCCCCCCCCCCCCCACACACTGGTCAAGAACCCAGCCTGCGTAATTATGTCAAAAAACTACCTCCATCCTCTTCTCCCCCCCCCCCTTTTTAAGCCTGAATAGTGCGGGTAAAAAATCTAACAATCAATGTGATAGTAATGAGTGAAACGTGACAACAATAGTACTTACGTAGAACACAGATTTTTATAAAGTTCCACGTGAATACCACGAACTATCACTAAAACTGAGGGGTTTTAAGTAGTTAACATGAAAACATATAAATTACAATACACAAGACATTTTCAATGTTTCGAAATGCCAGGTCTTTCTCAGGAATATATAAAACAAACAGTGAAAAACAATGTTAACACCACAGAGGCGCTAGATACACTATTGACATGAATAAATCTACGTCTTTTGACATTTATAGATAAATCTTTTAAATACAAACAATTTAATTGGTGTATAGTCCTACATAAAAAACAGTATTATTGGCGTCAACTTTTGTCATTACCAACACTCTTGTCAACAGCTGTCATACTTTTATAGATATCACCTTACTCGGTCTAGTAATGATCTTTTTATTAAATAATTTTCAAGAATATGGTAGTTTATTTATTCAGTCGAATGCTTTCTCTTGATCTATAAAAGCAATATTCATTTGGTGTCTGTGTTCGATTGTCTTTTCACTAATTTGTCATAGGAACATTATTACATCCGTACACCTTCTATCATCCTATAATAAGTTATATTTTACCTAAACGCACGAATGTGCACAATAAGTCTAAAAGACGAAAATGGCCATATATATATATATATATATATATATATATATATATATATATATGGCCATTTTCGTCTTTTAGAGTTATTGTTTACATAGACCAAATGTTTACATATGCATACACATGGTGTCAGGAATAACACCATATGCAAATAAACGCTGCTATTTTTATCGATTTGACGATCATATAACATGCGTATGTCACTAAGCTGCAATCACATTTCTATTCCCTTGTCTTCATTATAGGAGTCTTGTCTTTTTTCATTACACGTCAATGTGTTTTGCGAATTCTTGATTCCCATCCCTTCCCTTTGTCATAATTTTTTTTAATGCAAACCACTCCCCCCCCCCCACCTACTGCTTAATTGTGTCAACCACCCCTCTCATGAAATAAATATTTTAAAGCAGAAAAAGAAGGCTGCTATTTAAAAAAAACACGGAACCAGTCGCGATAAAAAAAAGCGTTGACACAACACATTTCCATTTTCCAGACTAAATCCTGCTGGAAATCTAGTAGGATAATTGTCCTACTCCATGAGAGATCCAGTGGGAGTTTCAAAATTAACACTGAAGAAAAAAGAAATTGGATCGTTTGCAAATATTTTACAATTTTTTGTTTCGAATTCAAACTGTTTAACTGGTGTATAGAAAACACTATTGTTGACGCCAACTTTTGTCAGCCATCTCCTTATCAACAACTGTCTAACATTTTCAGACAAATCCTTGGAGATTATCACTCGAAGGAACGGAGTTATGTACTATGAGCGGTATGCTCGATAGAGAAATGGAGCACATATCGAGTAACACGAGTACAGATGGAGTAACACGAGAGTAACATGAAATCAATTATCTACTCCTTTCAATGATTTCATTATGAGTGGTGCTATCGACAGAGAGATGGGGCACATATGACGTAACACGGGAGTAACATGAAATAAATTATCTACACCTTTCAATGCTTTCATTAACTCTCAAGAAAAAAGCATAGGTGAAGTTCACAAAACAGATTATCAACTTCTCAATAAAAATATCAACAAAACGTTGAAGTCAAAATGAGGACAAATAATACTATTAATTTTGTGAATGGACTAGACTCTAGACATTTAATACAAGAAAGACATAAGAAACAATGAATTATTATGGTAGACTCCAATATTTCACAACTGAAGAAATTTTAAAGAAACAAAAGCCATTAGAACTAGATGATAGATGTTACGAAAATGTGGCCTCATCACGTGATAGTCCATCTTTTTAATATGTTTGATTTCATTGAGCTTTCGTGATGCTGAGATTTTTTTTTTTAAACGCGAAGCGTCTGCTACCTTTAATTCGATCTTCGCATAACGCACTGAGAGATCCCCTTCCAAGGATGTTCCAATGGGAGGGTGAAGGGGGACGGCGCAGATCGATGGATGCTGCGCTTATGAGTCGTTAACGAAATTTCATTTTGTTAAATAATGTGTGAGACTACTTCCGTACAAAATATGCCACATCTGTTTAACATGAACCGAACTAAATATAACAGAACAGCATGTAGATATTTTTTTTATGTACTCATGTCAAAATATTTAGATAACCATACTGTAATAAATTTGGCTCGAGATATTCGACTTCACAATTACATTTATATGGTTACTTTGACCTCTCACTGGATGGAATATCAACCATCAATTAATCAATCAAGAGCCGTGCCGAGTGGCGTATGCGATCGTGCTGCTTCACGACTCTCTGTCTCTTGTGTGTTAATAAATTCAGTTAGTGACTACTTTTTGTGCCACAGTGACAACCCATCCATACATTTCTCTCTTTGCCTTCATCTGTCTCTTCTCCGTGATCTTTCCGGTGGTTACTAAAGACCCAAGTTTTATTTTTCTCTAAAATCTTTAAAATCTATAAAAATAATATGTCCTAAAAATCTTGATTGTCTGTAATTAGTTTTCGCTATAATTTGTTGTTTTACCTGAGCATCTCTGAGAACTTCTACATTAATTTCTGTCCGTGGAATTTTCATTCATTCTTCTTAAAAACCACATCTCAGTTACCTCCAGCTTATTTTGTTTACTGTCCATACTTCACTCCATAAAGAAAGATTGGCTCAATATATCATCATAGCACTCGAACTCGTGTATGCATTGATATTACTCCATTGCATGTAATGTTTCTCATTTATATTAAAAGAAAATTTATATATTTAAAAAAAAAGATTTATATTATTATTAATGTTTCTTATATTAAATGAGAATTTATTCAATTTATCAACCATCACAAACTCATTGGTCGTCTTTTATGACATGCATAGCCATCATCATGTCTATATATTCGATAAACCCCCTTGTTACCTTTCCGCTTCAGAGGTAGAAGAGTTTTCTGGAGACAGCCCTCTTGTGTGCTGAGTATATTGTGGAGTTTGTCGCATCTTTATTTCAGTTTTCGTGTTCGGCATCATCATGTGACATCATCATCATCATCATCAGGCGCCATGTCGGGTGGCGTAGGCGGTCATGGCTCTCCACAGCTCTCTGTCTACAGTATTATGTATCAAGGTCGTTGTTGTTTCCTTGCCGTGCCAGGTTATCAAACTGTCTAATATTTTCTCACGTTGTCGCCCTCTGTCTCTGGTGCCTTCAATTTTGCCTGTTGTGATTATGTTCTCTAAACCTGCCTGTCTCATGAAGTGGCAAAAAAAAAGAATATTGCCTTTTTCTTATATTGTTGATTAAGGTCCGTTTCGCATTTAACTCTTTCAACAGCTCTACATTAGTTTTTCTGGCAGTCCATGGTATTCTCAACATTCTTCTGTAGAACCACATCTCTGTTGCCTCCAATCTCCCACTTTCCAGTTTGTTTATTGTCCAACACTCGCACCCATATGTTAGTATAGGGGTTATATAGCACTGCAGAACTCTCTTTCTCACCTCTAATGACAAGGTCGTATTACACAGTATATTTTTCATTTTTCTGAATGTTGTTTTTGCCTGTCCTATTCTGCATCTTATTTCTGTTGAACTTCTTCCATCTGCTGTAATCATTGTACCTAGATATTTGAATTGGTGGACCTGTTTTAATACTATATCATTCACTATGATCTAGCACGGCGTGTTATCTTGTTTCTTTGAAAAAACCATTACTTCTGTTTTCTTGATATTTAGGAAGAGGCCTTTCTCTTTACTTTCTGTGACTACTACTTTAATTAAATTTTGAAGGTCTTCCTCAATTTTTGCAATCAGAACAGTGTCATCCGCACAGGGCCGGTCTTAGGCCATTGCAACCTATGCGGCCGCATTGGGCCCCGCACTTCATAGGCCCATAAATTAATATTAGAATTTATTTTATTATCCTCTTCCCTACCCAGACTGGGCCCCGCGCAATCCGTTTCGCATTGGGCCCCGCCATTGTTAGGGCCGGCCCTGCATCCGCATATCTCATCTGACATCTTCTTTCCAAAACGTGTTCTTCCTTATGGATTCTCTGAACACTCCGCGACTCCGGGGGAGTTGACCTGCTGCAGCTAGAGACATATTTAAACAATCTGATCTATTACTGCATCATCGTCGTTTTGGGCGTTCTCTTCCCGTGTTGTCGTTAATTCTATTTTGGATATTCTGAACACATGCGTAGTATAATGTATTATTACTTTTCTTTGAACCAAATCAATACACAGGTGTTAGTTGAATTTCCCTAATAGCTTGTTATAGTTGTATTGTTGCTTACTCGACGTTCGTAGCTAAGTTCTATATTTTGAACCTATTAAATTGTTCTGTGACGCGATATGATGAAATGGTCTCATGCGACAGCCATAGTGTACGCTGGACACAATACAAAGTCGCAAACAGCGGTACTCACAATTTTTCACTCAGCAGTGAGCAAGATGGCGACCTGGATATAATAGTAGGCTTAGATAACATTCAAGACCTCTTCAAGAATAGGTCAGTGCGCAGATTCCCGAACAGCATAACTTATCTTTGCTAGTGATTTTTTCCGTGCTTATCATTGGCTGGCAACAAGCCCGTAGACGAGTGAAGGTATTATAGCAGTACATTTAGTACTGAGAAGTAAGCTAAAAAAAACAACAACGGTGAACCCTCCCCATAATTGTTGGTATAAAAAATCGTCATCACACATTTAATAAATGCGAGGTAACTCATCATCATCATCAGGTGCCATGCCGGGTGGCGTAGGCGGTCATGGCGCTCCACAGCTCTCTGTCCACAGTATTATGTATCAAAGTCGTTGTTGTTTCCTTGCCGTGCCAGGTTGTCAAACTGTCTAATATTTTCTCACGTTGTCGCCCTCTGTCTCTGGTGCCTTCAATCTTGCCTGTTGTGATTATGTTCTCTAAACCTGCCTGTCTCATGAAGTGGCCAAAAAAAAGAAGATTGCCTTTTTCTTATATTGTTGATTAAGGTCCGTTTCGCATTTAACTCTTTTAACACCTCTAAATTAGTTTTTCTGGCAGTCCATGGTATTCTCAGCATTCTTCTGTAGAACCACATCTCTGTTGCCTCCAATCTCCCACTTTCCAGTTTGTTTATTGTCCAAGACTCGCACCCATATGTTAGTATAGGGGTTATATAGCACTGCAGAACTCTCTTTCTCACCTCTAATGACAAGGTCATATTACACAGTATATTTTTCATTTTTCTGAATGTTGTTTTTGCCTGTCCTATTCTGCATCTTATTTCTTTTGAACTTCTTCCATCTGCTGTTATAATTGTACCTAGATATTTGAATTGGTGGACCTATTTTAATACTATATCATTCACTATGATCTTGCAAGGTGTGTTATTTTCTTTCTTTGAAATAACCATTACTTCTGTTTTCTTGATATTTAGGAAGAGGCCTTTCTCTTTGCTTTCTGTGACTACTCGAGGTAACTACTCCCAAAAAATGAGGAAATCACATTTTAAAAATTAGATAATGTCCCCTTGACGAAGGCATATCCACGGTCCTGGCTGACGACAAAGTAAACACAAGTGACCAATCCAATGGTGAGTTGCATCAGCCAACATAAGTTCTTCTGCGTTCTATAACTCCTGCAGATAAACAGGGTGTAGTTCAGAGAACGGAATTTGCTGTATTATGGTTTACAGATTGGCTGCGATGTCTGCCTTTCTGCCTGACACATACGGCTTCGAATAGATTTGACTTGCTATGGTATGGAACATCATACTCCACTCCTAAAAACCTGCGTAGTAGCTCCTTATAACATGCATGACAGGCTACATTGTTGCTATTACTTGCTCCCCTTTCGGGACCCGACACTACATGGGTCACCATTTTAGTAATGTATCAACCAGCGCCAGGTGTTCCCTACACAGACCAAGTATCACAGGAAAGGGACAAAATTTCAATAATGCCAATACGTTTGTATATCTCGACAGCATCCTATCGCAAACTGCACAATTGACGAGGATGTTGCCCTGCTTATTGCTCGCACCAGTGCGGCATTCGGGAGTCTCTGTGCCAACGTCTGGATTAGGCGTGGTCTCAGTTTGACAACTAAGTTGTACGTGTACCGCGCAGTTTTTCTACCAACACTGCTTTATGCTGTGTCATCCTGGACTGTATATGCGAAACACGCTCGACAGCTTAACTCTTTTCACCTTCGGTGCCTAAGAAACCTCATGGGAGTACGTTGGCAGGATCGTGTACCAGACACAGAAATCCTTCAAAAATCCCGTATGCAAAACATCCATGCCCTGCTGATTATGTCCCAAATCCGCTGGACTGGTCACATCGTCTGTATGCCAGACAAGCGTCTTCCAAAGAGATTATTCTATGTGGAGCTGAACGATGGTAAACGTTCAAGCGGCGGGCAGAAAAAGCGCTTCAATGATCACCTAAAAAAACGTCTCTCAAGCACTGCAGCATCATTCCTACCTCCTAGGAGACTACAACCTTTGATCACTTTGCTTGGTACAACCAGATCTCTGCTGTCATCACTAAATTTGAAAAAAAATTTAAATAAAGAACACTGCGGGAAAATTACAAGCGACGAAAGCGGAAGGACAAACCCGAAAACTCTCCTACTACAAACCCTCTACACTCCTGCATGCACTGCAATAGAACTTTTCTGGCATCAATCGGACTCATCGGGCATCTACAAACTCACAAACCAAATTAGACTATCACAAATGTTTTGTTGTTTTTCTACTTGTTGATCACATTTTATTGTTTTTCATACCATGCTCATCTTCGCTTGCGAAGGAGGAACATCATCTTCATCACCACCAGGAAATAAAAAAAAGCAGACCAACTGGCTAAGGAAGGTGCTGTCGAAGACATACCAGATGTACCAATCACCTACCATCAGAAAAACAGACGACCAAGTCAATAAGAAAGCCACAAACATCAACACAACACCAACCCCCTCTGCTGCTTCCACCTTCGACAGTTCCCTGCAGTATTGTTTTTTTGACAAGGAATCATGCATGCATACTTGTCCGAACCATGCTAATTTTCGTCGTTTCACTATTGAAAGCAATGGTTCCTGAACACCTGCACACGTCTCTACTTTATTTCTTACGTATACATTGGTCGTATGTTCCCTATAGGAAATTCGTATAATTCTAGATTCTCCATGATTCGCATTGCCTCATTCTGGATTCTATCCAATCTTTCTATTTGAGTCTGACTCAGTGTCAGAATCGCCAGTGCGTACTCTACTACCGCCGTCACCAATCCCTGATACAGCAGAAATAGCAGCCTCTGTTCACACTGAACAGCAGTCATAATGTAAGCCTTTACAATGACGTGGTCAACATGATCTTTGAAACTCAGACATAACCCCTAAATACTTCATTGTGCTGGTTCTCTCTCGAGAGTATTCCCTCTCAAAGTAACCGATTATTTAGGGAAAACCATGTTATCGATGCTTTTGATGGATTAAGAAAAGCTCCAGAATTACTGCCCCTATACCATCAGTTCCCTCTGCAAATACCTGGCGATCGTTTTTCTATCTCTGCCCTGCCTATATACCAAGATATTATCAACATAAAACATAGCTATCACCGAACCTGCAATCTGACAATTTTTATATTTTAATTTATTTTAATGTATACTATTTTAATATACATATACATTAAATAATACTGGGGATTTTATTTTATGTGGTTTATCATTTAAATAAAAAAATTATAAAATATAGATGACCCCGACGTGATTTGAACACGCAACCTTCTGATCTGGAGTCAGACGCGCTACCGTTGCGCCACAGGGCCAGCTGATCATAGTATCTCTTTTGGTTTTATAAAGAAATACCATTAACCATACAATGCATTAATAAAAAGCCTCTATAAAACTGCACTTGATAATATTAGAAATGCACATTTCAAGGCTGGTCGTTGAACACTGAAGATATCAGGGCTGGGATCATTAAAAAAAATAATGCAGTTCGATTACGACCTCTGATGTAAATCATTTACATCTATTTACTTGAAATAGTATAGGCCTAATAGTATAAGTTGACATTTTATGACTGAAAATATTGTTTCTTCTTCTTTCTTTTCTCATGCTTTCGGTGTTGAGGGGAGAGTGAGTGTACCGTACCGTACGGTCTTTTGCCCTTATATTTGCTTCTTCTGCTGTTATATTTCCGAGTGTCTCTAATACACTATCTATCCACCTTTTACTAGGGCGTCCAATATGTCGAGTGTTTTCGTATCGTTTGTTAGGTTGTTTTTTTAAAAAATAATTATAATACTTATCTCTTTCTGTCTGGTTATGTGGCCGAACCATTTAACTTGTTTGAAAATATTGCTGAATAGAACTATTATGTAGCAATATTACATTTGAGTTATTAATTATAGACCTACTATACTATAGATGAATATTAATGCTACGTTGTGAATATCATCATCAAGTGACATATTCTTTCCAGAAAGTAGTCTTTCCTATGGATCTCTTGAATTCTCCGTCGTCTTGAGCAGGTTGTCTGCATCTTTCAGTGACATGCGTAAGGCACTCTTGAATATCTTTTGTCCAACGGTGTCTTGGTCGGCCTTTGCCCTTGTTTCCTTCTATCATCTCCTCCAGTAACACTCTATCCATGCCGTCGTGTCTCTTAATATGACCGGGAAAAAACTAGCTTTTTCTTTAATATGGTGTTCAGAAGCCAGCCTTCCTGGACGTTAATTGTTCATTGTTGTTAATTGTTGTGAATATAGAGTTGTTAAATGTATATGGAAAAGTTAGAGCTAACAATATGAAATTATGTGATCACTGTTGCCATTCTAGTGTTTGTACTAGTCTAAACTAATGTGGTGTTGTTCATTGTCATTTTGAGTGCTTTTCTTATATTTCCTTCTACTGTTAGTGCCTATGTTTTTATTATAATTTTCTTGCACGATTTTAGTGGTTTTACAATAGTTTGAAAAATATTTTTGTTTCTTAACTTTTACAATGCACATTAAGAAAGTCAAGAATACTGCGAAATGTCAGTTTCTTACGTTATTGATTTTTTGTTAATTAAGTAAAAAATGTACACCCTATAGTGAGGTACAGTGTACGACATTTTCAACCGCAAACCCATGTCGGTTGGTTGGTTGCTGATCTAGCGGTCCATGGGCTCATGCCCCATTAAATGCCATTATATTGCTGGGAAGTTTGTGGATTTTCGACCCACCCCAGGCCTGAGCCAGAGAATAACTATCACACCCCCAGGAAGATAGATTTCAATCTATGCACTGCTCCGAGCCACTCTAGCGCAGATAGGGTTCACTACTGGTTATGCCGAACTTCTCTATTGCTACAGGCATGCAACCAAATGTTCAAGTCAAAAGGATTGTCACGTCCTGAGTCACTGTGAATGAATTATGTGCTTCAGCAATAGTAAAAAAAAAACATTGCTGCCAGTTTCCTCCTCCCCAGTGCTGCACAGTACATCTCTGGCTCCCTCCAAATCATAGAGGGTGCATACATATATTCAAGTAAACATAAAAAACATCGCAGCAACAAAATAAAAGCATGAGAAGCAAAATTGTATAGTTGACGTGCCATGAAGCTTCTTTAAGAAGATAACCTCAATATAACAACATGCCATCTACTAAGGTTTTCTGTTGCATGGGTGGTTTGTCTAGTGGGTCATTGGTGTCAATTGATGAGACCCACAGACGCAACCGCAAGCGTCAAACCTTAGTCCAATTTGGTTGTATAAGAGCTTTGCATCCATCAAAAATAGGGGAGATCGAAGTTCAAGTAAGTATATCATGACGACTTCAAGAGTTAAAAGTTAAATTATTATTCAATATTTATTTCCTTTTCAAGTATTTAAGAACCCGCGTCATTGCACTCTGGGCAGAGTTCTATCTATCCTCTAAACTCTAAACCCCTTGTTGCCTTTCAGCGTCAGGAGTAGAATAGTTTTCTGAGACGGCCCTCTTGTGTGCTGAGTATATTGTGGAATTTGTGGCCTCTTTTATTTCAGTGGTCCATCGTTTTCGTGGTCGGCCTCTAGGTCTGCCTTTACTGTTTCTGTGTATCATAGCTTGCTGTGGTATGCTGTCTGATGGGAATCTGCTGATGTGTGCAAACCGTTTGATCTCTTAATATATTCCAAGATTGGAGTGGTGCATGTTTTTGGTCGAATGTTCTCATTTCTTACTTGGTCTCTTAGCGATATTCATAGGATTCTGCGTAGGCATGCCAATTCAGCTGTTACAAGTTTACGTTTGTCTTGTGTTGTTGTTGTCCAGTTGAAGCACAACGGTGGCATAATAATCGTTTTGAATAGTGTTATTTTGGTATTTAAATCTACATTTTTGTTTCTGAAGATTGGTGTCATTTTCTCTAGTGCTTGGTATGCTTGATTACATCTATTGTGTAATTCTTTGTTGCGCTTGCTGTCTGTTGTTATATTGCTTCCAATATAGCAGAGTTGGCAGACCAATATAAATAACCAAATGGTCAGAGGGTGTCCGACAAAGTGGATGGTGCCGCAGTAACCTAATGAACAATTAGTAACGCAAAATGAGGTAAACAGGTTACTAAAACACTTACCTAGCCTATTAATAAAAATATATTTAAAAAAAAACATACAATAAAACTAAACAGGACAATTCTCAACGTATCGGCTCAAATTGAACCTTTTTCAAGAGACAAACAACAGAAAACGACAAAATAAAAAACAAAATAGATGTCTATATTTCATCAAGCCCCCGTCTCCATAATAGCGCAGGGATGGCAACGCATCTAGTAAAAGTGAAAATGCGTGCATTCATTATAAACAAACCGAAAGTGGGAAATTAGAGACACTATAGATGAGTGCAAGAATAATAAAAGAAAAAGATAAGAAAAATACCCCTTTTGTCACTTTATCAGACAGGCAGGTTTTAAGAACATAGTCACAACAGGCACGACTGAATGGAACAGAGACAGATGGGGACGTGAGAAAATATTTGTGTGACAACCTAGCAAGGCTTGGAAACAGCGATCCTGATAACAATACTGTGAACAGAGAACCATGGTCACCTACGCCAACCAGAATGGCATATGACAATGATAGATGAGTAATGATGAGGTTGTGTGGTGGTGGGGTGAGTGGGTTTGGGGAAGGAAGGATAGAAGAAGAATCAACATTTGAAAACGCATGGAATAAATGTGAAACCAAATATAGTGTCTCTAATTTCCCACTTTCGGTTTGTTTATAATGAATGCACGCATTTTCACTTTTACTAGATGCGTTGCCATCCCTGCGCTATTATGGAGACGGGGGCTTGATGAAATATAGACATCTATTTTGTTTTTTATTTTGTCGTTTTCTGTTGTTTGTCTCTTGAAAAAGGTTCAATTTGAGCCGATACGTTGAGAATTGTCCTGTTTAGTTTTATTGTATGTTTTTTTTAAAATATATTTTTATTAATAGGCTAGGTAAGTGTTTTAGTAACCTGTTTACCTCATTTTGCGTTACTATTTGTTCATTAGGTTACTGCGGCACCATCCACTTTGTCGGACACCCTCTGACCATTTGGTTATTTGCATTTTACGTATCTATGTATGACGATGGACCAGTGACATCGAATAATGTATGCACATGTCTCTGGCAAATGCAGGCCTGCTTGCCCGGGAAAGAGAGGCGTTCAGAGTGTCCACGAAGAAGACAACGTTCTGCAAAGAATATGTCACTTGATATATATATTTTATGCATAAATATAAACTGGGGGTTTCTGGTATTTTCTTAAGATAAACATTTTGCTATTTCGAAAACATCAGTGGTAACCGTGATCTTAGCGCTTACTGCTTTGTATGTTTCCGGTTCCTATAACGTTTGTGTACTGTGTAGCCCGTGTGTTTGTTAATTTTCAACAGTGATTGGAATGAGAATTTGAAAATTGGCCACAGATACGCAATTAAAAAAGCTTTGACATGGAATCTATTCTTGAACAACAGAGGCGTTGTCATGAGGAGAGGGAAAGGCTTATGGAAGCAATGACAAATGAGATGATTTTTCAAAAGAAGACTGTGAGTTTGAGTTTTATTAGTTTTTATTAGTTTTACTTCAGTACTCAAGTACTGACTGACAGTCGCAGAGTGGTAGAGTACTTAGTACTACTAATTATAGTCCGTTCAGAATCGTTTGCCGAGATGTTAAATTATTTTTATCAAAAACGTATTGTTCATTTGGATTGATCATTTGAAGTTAGGTTTAGAATAATAATGTCGCTATAGAAATATTTTGTTATCAAAGAAATGTGATCCAGTATCAAAGATACCTTATTTAACCTATATTAAAAAAAAGTTAATCTAAATAATAAACAACCGCTGGATTATGTAGATGCTTACATCTCACATCTGATTATTAAATATAAAGGCATGACCCTCACGGTAGAATGTGCACCGTTCTAAAAGTAGTTGTTTCCACTGTACATTTGTATAAAGCAATGTTACATATGGAAATTCCCGTTTAGCACCAAATATTATTTTTCCTGAACTTAGAATTATGTGAAATCAAAATCGGATATTGACTCGATTTCAAGTCACAAGTCAGAGGCACGTCTCAATATTTACAAAATGTAGGCGGCACTAAGCATATTACCTTCTGCAAGTCTATGTGAGAATGAATCTGAAAGCGAAATATTTTACTGAGCATAACATTGCTATAAAGATTTATCAATACTTCTGCAGAGAGCGTAAAAAGGGACATCTTTATTGTTCTTTATCAAATCCTGAGAAGAGAACAATGCATATTTTAGGTTTGTGTAAACGTTCATTTGATCGAATAGTGGAAGCAAGCGGATATTTATTGCCAACAAATTCACGAAAGCAAGGAAGGAAAGAAAAGATAGACAGTTTCGATAAGGACCTAGTAAAAAGAGAAATATATAGAATGTTTGATAAAAACGAAGAAGTGACACTTAGAAAGTTGAAGATTTGGCTGAAAACTAATAACGACATTGAAATATCAAAAACTTTATTATGGAAAACTGTAAGAAATGCAGGCTTCACCTTTAGAAAGTATGCTGGTGGAAAAAACATTATTTGTGAAAAGCCACATCTGGTAGCTCTTAGAAGCAAGTATTTACGTGAAGGGAATGCGCGAGAATGGTTATGATATTGTGTATTTAGATGAAACTTGGATCAACGCTCATCATACAAATGAAAAGGAATGGCAGTTAGCAGATGGAAGTATTAAAAGATCAGTACCAAGTAGTAAAGGGCAACGTTTGATAGTTGCACATGCAGGTAGCAGACATAATGGGTTGTTGCAGAATGCTCATCTAATTTTCATTTCAAAATCCATTGACAATAGAGACTACCACTCCGAAATGAATGGGCACATATTCGAAGACTGGATCGAAAAAAGTATTCTTCCAATATTAGATAGACCTTCTTGTCTGATAATGGACAATGCTTCATACCATAACGTAGTGAACGTAGAAGATAGAATCCCAACATCATCAAGTACAAAAGATGCAATCAAAACGTGGCTCATAAAAGAACACATACCATTTACCGACAGGTACTTGAAACCCGAATTGCTTAACCTTGTAAAACAGACACAACGAACAAAGATATTTAAAATAGACAAGTTAATTGAAGAACATGGTCATAGATGTTTGAGACTACCTCCATATCATGCACACTTAAATCCTATAGAGCTAATTTGGGCAAAAGTTAAAGGACACGTAGCATCTACAAATACAACTTTCAAATTATGTGATATTGAGACTCTTACAAATCAGGCTCTATCAAATATACATAAAGACTACTGGGTGAAATGTGAGGATCATGTGTTACGCCAAGAAGAGGAATATTGGAAAAAGGAAGGTTTGTTGTTTGTTCAGCCGAAAACAGTAATCGACCTATTTGACTCGTCTGATTATGAATGATCATTACTCTGATTAAGTCTACACTAAAAAAAGTTTGATTTGCAAAATTTACAAGTTGATTTGTAAAACATTTCATTGCTCAATACCACCCAAGCAATTCAAAAAAATGTTATAAGCAAACCATCAACCATTACTTATAAAAATTAGCCCGCTTGATTCAATACAGAAGTTCAGATATCTTGGATCAACTATTACAGACAAAATTTCCTTACATGAAGAAATATATGTACTTATTTCAAAGGCAGCGACAACATTTGTGAAACTCACACCAAGAGCATGGAACAATATCAAATTGACTCTACGAACAAAAGATATATTTTAAATTTTTTTTACACCTGCCACCATGTAAAATTTTGTGGACACGCCTATGGGTCATCATTGCACTAGATTACTGTAAAATATTTTGTTTATGGTCGAAATAATATTTACATGGGCAAACATCAAAAGAATTCGCCGCTTTCAAATAACCGTTACAGCTAGACATCAAGTAACACATATGTTTTCGCGACATGGACATTTTAACAACGTATGCCAAAATTCATGTGAAATCATCAAGAACTTTTTGAATTATAAATCATAACATCTCGGCAAACGATTCTGAACGGACTATAGTAGTAAAGTAGTGTAGTGTAAAATCTAAAAATTATTGTCTAAACTAAGCTTTAAGGCGTACGCCTATGATACCATCTAGGTGAAAGTACAGAATAGTTCTCTGCTGTGCTATAAATAGCACACTCGTGTTGACAATTTTAGCTATCCAACGTCATTCTCATGGATTCCCCTGTAACACCAATCAAAATAATGGCTGCAGTGACGTCACATCCCGACAATCCTACAGTTCAACTCTAGACACAGACGAACTTATGCATAATCTGTTTGTTTTACAATTTACACATTTTTTACAATTTCCTATTATTTGTGGTGAGCGATCAGTATTTCTGCCCGCTATACACGGAGCGAGGTGCGCGCACACATTAGAAATATTGGCTGAAGTAAATTATAGTTCTCCGCTGTGACCTTTGCTCTAGTGTCAAGGTGTTACCTGACATTTCAAAATAGTCATTTGTTGTGTGATTTGGCAAGCTTACGGGTAAGTACTTAGAGTAAGGTTAGGATTAGAAATAATATTTCGAATGTGTGCGCGCACCTCGCTCCGTGTATAGCGGTCAGAAATACTGTCGCTCACCACAAATAATAGGGAAATAATAAAAAATGTGTAAATTGGAAAACAAACAGATTATGCATAAGTTCGTCTGTGTCTAGATTTGAACTCAAGTGATTATCGGATGTGACATCACGGCAGCCATTATTTTGATTGGTGTTACACGGTAATCCATGACGTTGGATAGTTAAAATTGCCAACATTGTGCTATTTATAGCACAGCAGAGAACTATTCTTTACTTTCACCGAAATATTATTTCTAATCTTAAACTTACTCTAAGTACTTACCCGTAAGCTTGCCAAATCACACAACAAAGGTCAGAAAACACATCGAAACTAGAGCAAAGGTCACAGCGGAGAACTATAATGTACTTCAGCCAAATAATACTATTATTAATAGGGCCATCCTGGGAGAAATTAAATGAATGAATAATTATTGAATATCAATATGATAAATTTAGGCCTGAGGCCTATTATAAATTTGAAAGTTGGCTAAACAACAAGGATCTCTCCAGAAAACTACAATATTTTGGCCATAACATAATAAAATAACATAACCAGCTGAAAAATACCATACTGGAGGCAGTGATGCCAAAAAGCAGACTGACACTGTATATTTAATATTAAAGACTAAGGAGTATTCAAACAACAGTCAATTTTGCTCACAGAGGAAGCTATTTGAGAGTAGTTGCTCCTGATTGATAAAAGAAACATGCCATATGAAGCTAAAATTGTTAACCCACAGCTAGCAGCCGACCAAGCAAGAACGTCATTCCTTATTACAATTGGCTGTTTTTCTGTATTGTTCTATCTGTGATTCATCCCTTTCTCATCCTCTGTAAGCCTGTTCACCTCCATGTTATCTCTCATACTCTCTGGTGTTCATCTCAAAGCAGTTCTAACAATAAAGCTAACCTCCATGCCAAACAAATCAAATTCAATGCCAGCACCCTTTCTGATGTTGATAACATATCATATATCATCTTCAGGCAGTAAACGTTTTATTAGAGGTGGTTCTATTCATTTTCTGCAGGCAAGTGTGAAAGGCTAACAATTTGACGCAAAATTATTCTATAGAGAAGCTATTCTTTATTTTAATTTGTGACTGACTTGCTAATCTTACTTCTCATACCTGTTTCTACATCTACATTAAATACTTATTGGAGCATGTAGCTTATATTCATTTTTACTGTACTTTACTTCCATCAATTTCTCTAATGGCAAGATAAATGCTTACATACTTTCCTCCACGTTTGTTTGTTTGTATATTCTATTCCAGTCTGTGTGTTTGTCCATATCTTGACAAAGGCCTAGTGGTCGAAACATTGAATCTGTGTAATTGTCCTATTTGTAAAACTGTTATTTTAATAATGTTAATTTACCACATGGTAGAAGGTTTTATTGCAGTTTTTCATTCTTATTTGCTTTAGAATAATGTTGATGGTACACGGCCGTGGCATATTTTAATCCTTGATCTGTAGGATAATTTTGATGGTACATAGTCATGTCATATATACTGGTATTCATTCTAGATCTGTAGGATAATGTTGATGTGCACAGCCATGACATATATTCATCTTGGATCTGTAGGATAATGTTGATTGTGCACAGCTGTGACACATATTAATCCTTGATTTGTTGGCTAATGTTGATGGTACATCTATTTATCTATCTATACGCTGTGACCCTTGTTTGCCTTGCTGTGTCAGGGGTGGAAGAGTTCTCTGGAGATGGCCTTCTTGTATGCTGTTTGTAAGCTTGTTCCTGTGGCTTCTTTGATTTCTGTGATCCATCTTTTACATGGTCTGCCTCTGGCTTTATAACCGTTATGTGTCATGGCCATTTGTGGCATGCTACATAGTACATAGCTGGGGCATATATTCATCCTAGATCTGTAGGCTAGTGTTGATGGTGCACAGCCATGACATATATACATCCTTAATATGTTGGATAATGTTGATGATGCACACACATAATTGGTATTAGGTATATTGATTATCCTCTTCGCACACCTGACATGTCCATAGGTGCCTAGATCTCTGCTTCAGTAAATCTCTCAGGGTATAACAGGTGATGGTTCTGATTTTGTGTTGGTTCACTGCTCTTTTTGAAACCTTCGTCAGGTGTTCTCTACAGACCATGCCAATCCTCACTCTTAATTCACACATTCTCGATATTGACTTATGCTCATTCATCTCAAAATCATCTGATCGTAAGGACTCATGAAGAGCAATGAGTATGTCTGCGTGGTCCATATTCTGACCATCTGTTGTGGTGGCAAGGCTAACTAATTGGTCAGCCCGTTCATTCCTTCAAAGTCTGCGTGTCCTGGGATAAAGATAGGTTTGAGTTTTTATAGGGATGCCTGCATTTTAGCTCTCTAATGACTCCATCCATCCCCTACGTACATCACCTGTTTTGACTTTCTGGATCATATTCATTGAGTCATTTAGTATGCACGCATGGGAATAGGCTTACAGTTCCAGCCATTTAAGTGCCTGTGTTACGGCAAATACTTCCATTGTTAGACTATTTGTTGTTGTGGTAAAGGCACTGGCTTCAACTACTGTTCTTCCTTTTGATCTGGCAGTAAAGGCCCATGCGCATCGATGATCGCGGAAGGCCGACTAACCCATGTAAATCGCAACATCTGTCATTGGCATGCTCGCAGTGAGTGCCTTGACCTCAGCATCCACGCTCATGGGGCTGTATTCCCTGCACTATTTATTGAGTGTAATGACGGCCTTGACTGCCTCTTGATGGAATATAGGAATAGACATTCATTCCTCACCAGCAGTTATGCTTTCTGGGGCGCAGATCTGTTTAACGGTATCCTCTGCACAACCCATCCATGATTTACCTCTCTTGAGCCGGCTTCCCTTCACATGAGGGAGCTCACTGTGTAGTGGGTGGTGGTCTGTGTCAGAACTCACTCTGAAGTGTGCATTTCTGTGAGATATGCTCAGAAAATCAAGGAGAAATCTCATAGCCACACAGGATGTGTCCCTTGTGCAACCAAGGACGATCCGCATTGATTCATTGTGAATTCTCTCCAGCCTCTTAATCTGTGTGTGATAGGGAGGATGAGCCTTATAAGATTATGAGCTGTGATTGTTTAGTGTCAACCTCTGCCATCACTCTCAGAGCTAAAAGTCCTTTGTGATAACATGATAGTGTTTCCGAAAACAAAGACTATGATAAAATTGCATGCCCAGGTATTGTAAAGATAAGGTCCTGATTACATCATACCTTCTCATCTCCACTATTGATGTCGCATTTGCTTTGTATGTCAGATATAGTACATCCTTCATGGTTGATAATACTACCAAAATATGAGACAGCTGTTGCATTTCGGAGAACTTTAACATCTTGTTTAATGGGTGCTTTGTTTTCTATATTCTGGTTGATCTTTAGTCCACCCATCTGACTGAGGTGATGTCTTTTCTGAGATATTCTTATGTGTGTGAGATAAAATAGCAATTTAATACCAAAATAAAGGTCTTTCAGAGCAGAGGAGAAAGTCCATGGGGTACCTCATGTTCTGTTTTCAGTTGCTACAAAAAATCTATCCTTGCATGCTCATAATTAAAGAATTATTGTTAACAGTTTTCTTCTTATGGTCCATGCTAAGTGATGTTTATTATCATGTCTTTCCACAGCCTTCTTTTTCACGTGCTGTCAATCATTTCTGATACCTATGTTCTCCCATGTTACAATGCTAGGTTGTCTAGCATCTTCTCTCTTGGCCTTCCCCTACTCCTCTTTCTCTTCCACTTGCCTGTTATTACAGTTTTCCATCGTTCCTCTTATGATGTGTTCAAAAAAATGTGGACTGTCTCATTCTGATGTGGGTTAGCAGCTCTCTTTTTGAATTAACTTCTTTCAAGATATATTTATTATACTTTTTATCTGTCCATAGTGTTCTTAACATTCTTCCATAAAACCACATCTCTACTACACCAAAATAAGTTTTCACCATTCTGCTGAGTGTCCAAAATTCACTTCCATACATCAGAATTGATTTTATATAGCTTCCAAGTACTCTCCTTCTCATCTCAATTGACAAATATATATTACATAGGGTGGTCTTCATCTTGTGAAATGTTGTCTTTGCCTGGGCAATTCTACATTTCACTACTTTAATACATCTTCCATCTGATGTTATTAACTGTCCCTAAACATTTGAATATGTTGACTTGCTTCAGACTGATTCCATCTACTTTGATGTTACATTATTATTAGTATTAATTTTTTAAATTTATTTAATTGAAAACTATAACTGAATTGACAAGTCCATAGTTTAGAGTTGTGATGTGACTAGCACTTGCCACCATTGTAACATCATATAATATGAACTGTCTTTGCTTAATAGTGTGACTCATTTGAATGAAATCTTGTTTAGATTGTGCAAAGTTCATCATTAACTATTTATTCTGTACTATTTCAGCCTAGAGACCAAATAAACTCTGACCATCGGCTGAAGATTCTTCATGATGTAAGTTGGTTCAAAGAATTCAAATACTAAATTTCATTAATACGGCAAGGTTATATTATTAAACATGCAAATATGCACATTTTAACCCACGAAGTCCTGGCCACTTAACCATTGAAACCCCAGTGCCCATGGCTTCTGAGCAGGACAAAGTAAGTAGAGCTAGATGCTGTGACAAAATTATTTCATTATGTTACTCAAATTGACATATCTGACGAATATTCTTTCTTAATACGCCATTCTTTCCAGCAAGTAAACTAACCCCTAACGTAAAGTAACTCATAGCAATTATTAATACTGTAGGGGTGTGAGGTGTTAGCGATCTCACATTTCAGAGTCTCTGCAAATGAGGGCAGTAGCCATCTTCTCTCCCTCGCAGTCTTTACTTCCCGGATTAATCTGGTACCCATTTAAGACTGGGTCAACCTGGGAGCTATTGAGATCTGAAAAACATTTATGAGTTAGGTAGTAATTACTATTCACTAGTGCAGTTCCACATCAGAATGCATGGACACTGAACACAATTCGTTCAGGAAAATATGGTTTGTTGTTCCAAAGTTGCACCACATGTGATAAGCCGTCTTTAGACATGGTTAGGGAAGGCAGTGCTGTATTATCTTTGGATGTATAGTTCCCAGAATACAGTGGCCCTATTCATTCCTTGATTCCTTCATTCAGGTAATGTGAGTGGGACAAATGAAAGGAATCCCATTGAATCTTACAGTTGCTAAAGTTTGTGTTAATTTCCATTTATTAATGTTTATTAATTCTTATAATAACAAGATTCCACAGTATTATTACCGGCATTATTACATTATTTCTACATCAGTCTACTATCAAATTCTAGACTTTAGACACTTTTGGGATGCCCAAATCACCTCCTCTCCTTATTATCAGGCAGGTTTATACTCATATTTCTATGGTACTGAGAATTTACTATTGTATAATGGTAATGCCTATAATGGCAGAAAAATAGGAGAATAGCTATGGCCTTTCAATGCAGAAATTTATTTGATATACTTACTATATAGCACATACTCTTTTTTTCAGTCCCTCTGAGTTTAGCATAACTTATTGATCACTTGTCTAATTCATAGATTTCAACACTCAGATTATGAACTGATATAATATTGATTTCATTTTTAGAATATTTCCCAAATATAAATCAATTCATAATTTTCTAAATCTAAACACAAGTTCAGTCTTTTTAGAATAGAAATATCCCTGATTTTGAGCTCACTGTCTCATAACAGCCAAATTATACTGACAATCTTTGGATGCCATTATTTGACTATTTCTTCCACAATACATTTGTATTTTGTGACATCGGTTGTCTTAGTACATTTTAGTATTTACAGTAAGGTAATGATGGTCTGTCTGTCTGGAGGACATGATTGTTTATGTGTAGATCATAATCTCTGGATGTTAGGTTTTAGATGGTTAATAAACTGAATAAAGTGTTGGTATATATTAATCCTATATAAAAGGTTTTTAGAGGGCTATTTTATGTGATAATTGAAGGTAATTTGCAATGCCCTACTCACCATGCAGAGTAGAGGTTGGATTTTTAAAATTAAACCTCAAAAGGAAAAAAAAACCTACAATAGTTCAGTGGTTAGTGCTTCCTTATCAGGTGGTCCAGACTCAATGTTCTAGTTCAACTGGAAAAGTTGTTAGATTACAAACAGTTCCTAGGTTGACCAAGAATGAGAAAAATGGTTTAGATTGATTGACCATAAGACACAAGATGACTCTTCCAATTGAGGTGACAGAATAGAATCACAGTATTAGCGTAACAGGACAAGTAAATTACAAATCATGGAAGCCTTATTGAGGTTAGTGGTTCAAAGGGCATGAGCCCATGGACAGGTGAATCAACAATCAACCAACCATTGAGGTTAGTGACATTTTGATCAAAATAGGTACATATGATAATGAATGTTGATTGGTTGAATTGGTCTTCATACTACGACAAGCAGACCCATTTGTAATAGCCATCCATTGCAGGCAATGATCACAGCAGTTTCATACTTGTTGGTGCATCTCTAAGGTGCGTATAGAGATGACTGAAAAGTCCAATCCTGACATAGAATCCCCTGCCACATTTGGGGCACATATGATCAGAATTGGGTATCTGTTCTGTTTTTTCTAGGCAGCACATTTTCTCTATCCAAGTTTTTGCTTCTTGATGCAAGCACCTTTGTTGGTGTTGATATACATACTCAGGATGTGGCGTTGATGTTGAAGTTTTTAGGGACACTTTGAGAGAGGCATTGAAGCATTTCTTATGTCAGCTGGCCAGACATTTTCCTTTAAGGGGCACACCATACATCAGCTGTTTTAGGATGTGTTTGGTGTCCAGCTCATCTCAGTTGGGATTTAGTCAGCATTTTATGAATTCTTGGGATATTGGCCCTAGTGAGGACTTCAGTATCTTGCCACTTTATCCTGAGAAGTTTGCTGATACTGTATGCACGGAAGTGATTTACCACTCCCATGAGTACTCTCTCTCCTAGCACATGTTTCAGAGCATACCTGCTATCTGTTCTTCTGACTTGCTAGTTAACTCTCAGTGTATGCACACAAGGATTACATTTTTATGCACTCTTTCATAACCAAAATGAAAGCATGATTACTAACAATGAAATTAACATTAACAGATATGTTTATCTTACTGTTATGTGATACTGAATTGACAGTGGGGCACTCCGGACAGCCCCATATAAGTTTCATCTCTTTCAGCAGATGGCAACGGGTATGTATACTGATAGTTCCTGTAGCAGTTGGTTGTATATCTTCCTCATCATACCCATCATTCACCCTCCTCCCCCCTACTATCTCGCTGAACTATGCCAAACTTCTTCACTTTCTTAATAACAGTATTGACCACCACAGAGTCCTCATCACAGACGTACATATATAGTCTCTTCTGGGTAATTAAGTACAGTGGTTAGAGTTAGACTCTTAGGCATAGAACGCATGGATTCCTATCACAGGGCAGGTACCATAACCAATATAAAATATGGGCATATTCTTATTACGTTGGTGCATAACTTTCTGATTGCTGTAGACACCTCTTGGATGGTTGCCTCATCTTCAGCTAGGGCTGTGGGTTTGCTTGCACGCAGGAGGACCTGAACAGATTTAGTTTTATGCCGTTGGTGACATTCTTAAGTCCCATCTTCACAGCAAGGAACAGGCATCGATGGGAATGATGGTCATGAAAGTAGTATTTTCTGAATTCATGTTTTATTTATCACTTCATATTTCCCTCTATGTATTGTTTATTATTTTTGTTTGGCAGAGATATGCAGAAACAACGAGGGAGTTGAAAGAACTTTATGAAGATAAAGATGGGTATGTTTGCTATTCAAATTTGTGTTTTTTCTGATCTGAACTGTTTTGTGTGATTATTTTACAAATAAAATGTAACAACGAGCTTTCATCATTGCCTTAATTTTATTACCAGTCAAAAGCTGTATTTTTAGCCATATTTTTCATTCATAAAAGATATTAAGGAATAAGGTGGTCTAATTATGTTATGTTATGTTCCTCCAGGGCCATAGGCAGCGCATAGGGCAGAAACCATAGCTTTCCATTTCTGTCTTTGTGTTGCCAGGTCTTTCAATTCTTGCGTGTTGTTTAGTTTCATTGACATGCCTTATTATGTACAGCAATATTAAAATAAAAGAGGCCATACAAACATTGAAAGTAAGTGAAATAATCTGGTGTAGATAACATTCCAGCAGAACTATTGAAATACGGAGGAATCATCATCAGGTAGCGTATCCTAAACATCACAGCCCTTCAAAACTTCTGTCTATCTCGAGCCAGTCTTCCTGCTTCTGTTATTGTCATGTTCAGGTGGTGATGTCTTGCATCCATCTTCTTGGCCTGTCTCTTGTTCATCTCCCTGGCATCATCCCCTACATTATGGTTTTATCTATGCCATCATGGCGTTTGATGTGGCCAAAATATTGTAGTTTTCTGGAAAGAACCATGCTGTTTGGGCAGTTTTTTTTACATTCATTTCTCTCAGAATGGCTACATTGGTGGTCTTTTTGCTCCATGGTGTTATGGAGGAATGAATGTGGTAAATAATACTGTGACCAAAATCTGCCAGAATATATGTTGCACAAAACAATGGTCTGCTGAATGGACACAATCACTAATAATACCCATTCCCAAGAATGGAAATTTGAAAGTGTAAGAATTACACAACCTAGCATGGTTTGGACATATATGCAGACATGATTTCTTGTCAAACTAATACTTCAGGAAACAGTCAACGGTGGAATAAGCGGTGGAGGTCAAATAAAAACATGAACAGACATCAAGGAATGGAAAGGACAAGAGTTTTCCTTACCCATCTGCATCGTTGGAGATAGAAATCACTAGTGGACTCTGTGTGCTGAAGCATCCAATGTGTTACCCCTAGACCCTGATGGTCGTTACAGGTTTATAGATAGATATATTTTTACAAACGGCCGAAGTACGGATAGAGTGATCATGACAAGAATTTAAAAAGCCATCTACATAGATTATGTAGTTGCACCAATTTTGAAACACAAATCTATCCCGATGGAAACCAAAAAAGGCAAATCATAAATTCAATCTTCATCCCAACATTTGATGTCAGACATGAAAACTAGAGAACAAGAAAGAAAGTTTTCTACTTGTGAAATGAGATGAATAAGAAAAACAGCAAACATAACAAGAAGAGATCATGTGAGGAATGAAGAGATTACAAAAAAAAAAAAGAATGTGTAGTCAAATTTAATGAAAAACATACTGGAAAGGTTTGGTCACTTAATAAGAATGAACCCTTATTGGCCAGCGGCAATAGCATACAACATGAAAATGGAAACATCAAGATACAGAGGAAGGTCAAGAAGATTGTGGATCGAAAGAGTTTTCAACAATCTGAGACATCATAGTATGCGTCACTGCATATCAAGCGACCAAACATGCCTTAGCCCAAATTCTAAGAGAATTTTAGAATCAGGTAAACCGTGTGACAGTTTTCATCATGCATTTTCTGGATTTATATTAATTTAAGGGAATCTACCTGGCATAGTGTCTATGAAATTCACGTTGCACTCACAATGTCATTCTTCGAATTTCATTCGCACATCTTGTTTATAAAGTTGATTTTTTTCCCCCCAGAAATTCCTGGGAATTATTGCATTATCACTTATCTGCATTTCAGAAGGACTATAGGTACAATACAAGAATCTGTGAACAAATCACGTGACAACATGCCAACTTTTAAATTTCATATGCTATTGCACTATCTCGGAAACGTAAAAAGTTGTAACTTGAAAAGCCGATCGAGCGATTTGTGTGCAATGAACTGGTCATCCACCTCCCACTCAGTGTGTAGTGCGCATGTTGAGTGGTCAGGGACTCATCACTCAACGTGTTGAATATTGGATGAGTTGGTATATGCGTCTTTATCGGAATTTCGTTCCGTTTAATTATGTTAGCTATTTGTTCCATAAAAACCTGTCCACTGATTCTTGTATTGTACCGGACTATATGTGTTGATGCATCCAATGTGGTGACCCTAATGGATTATGGACTTTCAATGTTGTGCAGATAGTTAGTGTAGGTTCTCACAAGGATGAGATCAGAGGTGTTTGTTTCCCTGTTCTCTCTCCTGTGGTAGATGATGTTTATCATTCTCTTTGGCTGTGATGCTACCCTGTACTCTTATCTGGTCCCTCCTCAGGAAACTGCTCAGTATAGGTGATCCTTCATAACTAAAGCATCCCACTTTAAAAAAATGAGTATCATCATCTTGGAAAGTGGTTAGGTATGTTTTGATTGCTGTATTTAATGTTTTAGAATATCATTTTGTTTTGGATGTCATTTGTTATAAGGACATTTTGCTGTTCCATTTGATTCAGGGTCAGGAAAGAAGAGATTCAAACATTGGCAGGTCCAAATGAGTATACAGAGTTCAAAAAAAGACTGAATGCTATAGAAAGTTTTTACCGTCAACACCCAAATGAGGTAATTGATACAAAAAATTACAAATACCCTGTAGTCAAACTTGATGAGACTATACAAGTATTTATTATTTGGTATTGGCTTATAAACAGATGTTATTACATTTCAGACAGAGCTGAACCACTAATAGTGAAGAGTAAACATGCTGATGGTTCTCACATGATGAGCATAATCCTGACGCTGCCCCATAGATGTTCAATCCTATCTGCACCACATTTCATGCTGAGTTCTCTAAACAGCAACATAGATATATCATCAGTTGTACTGTCTGCATCCAACAGTTCATAGTGAATTCTCTCAACACCAACATAGATATGTCATCAGTCATAGTGTCAACATGCAACACGTGGTCACTAAACAGGTTCTCTATGTCCCCTTTATCCATCACCGATTTTCCAACTGCAAGTCTCTGAACCATTAATTACTAGGAACACCAGCAAGTCCAATGCATGTCCAGTCATGTGTTGGTAAACTGGAAGGGAATTAAAAAGTGAGAATTATTATGTGAGAGCTGTGTATTTTCAGTGCTTCTATATAATGCAGTATACAGGAGAGTAACACAGAAGGGAATGTCACAGTTGTCACCACATCATGCTTACAAAAAATTTACAAAATCTTGTGTCTAAATAGCATCACTAGCTAAGAACAACATATGTTGAGATACCAAGAAGAAATGCACACCATCTTGGCTGAGAAACGATCAAGTTGGGTTCTCATTTTCTTAGAAGCAATAATGACATTGCCAGAACAACTGTCAGTTTCTGTCAGAAAGTAAAGCACTATATGTTTTCCTCAGAAATTATACAAAATTCTTCAGCGTTCATTCTCAAATTTCTGCAGATTAGCAGGATGGAATGTAATGTGTAATGGTTTACATCTTAGCTGCGATATATGGGCCTTTCAGCTTGGCACATCCGACTTCAGCATAGCTCTGGTTCACTTTGACCATATATGGGATGGGACAGTAACCCCACCCCGAAATCTTCTTAGTTTTCTCTTATGACATGCATGAAGATAAATATGTTTGCTATTATTTGCTCCGCTTTCAGTTCCTAATAACACATGGGCAAACATTGTTCTATTAATACTAATTTCTACTGAACTGTTTATATTTGCTACCATTACTGACAATTTTGTGTCTCTTCTAGTACCAAAATACTACTGAAGATAATACATGAAAGAATTAAAAACAGACTAGACATCAAGTTAGGTGAATAGTTTGCTTTTAGGGAAAGCGTAGGAAACCAAAGAAGCTCTACTTAGTATCAGACTAGGTACTATACAAGAATCAATGGCCATGGTCACAACTTTTAATGTTATGCACAGACACTGCGCATCTCATCCAACTTTTTAATGTTTGTTATGCGCAGACACCATGTGCACATCTTTCGTGTCAACATAACAAAATGGCAAATACAGTTGATGTCTGTCTACTGAGCTTGCCAGCTACTGATAAAGACGCTGTACGTTAGTTACAAACTCGAGTGCTACAACAGGGCAAGATCAGGGTCATCAAATAATCTTATTGTACAACAATGATGGACAGATTCAATGGAAATGCAATGTAAGGTGACACTGCCAGTGCGTATATGTAAAGGTCAACACATGCTTGCAATGCATGAACATTTCACTTGTAAAAATATGCTGTTTCATTTATGGATGAGCTTTCAAGATGACATCTTCTGGCTGGTGCGTTCATGAACTGCAGATTAGCAAGACAGTTATTTAATATGACTGTCAATATTGAATGGACCTAGTTCTGCACCTAATCTAAAAGCTGCGACCAATGGCCACTTCAGCAATGGTTTTTGTAGGGAAACCATTGTCCAAGTCTTGGCATTGTTTTTTAAAAATAGTTGTTTGTCTTAATTGGTTTATGTTTATTGACAAAGGTCCCAATAGGTCAGACACGTCGAAAATTGTGTTTGTTCTTTGTTTTATTGTTATTTCTGATTTATTTATATTGATAGTTATATTCATTAACCTTTATAATTAACTTCATATTTCCTCTTACATTAATGTAAGACATAATTAATGCCTTTCAGATATGGATAAATAGAAAATTAGGGAGAACTTCATAGAAAGAGAAGAAAACAAACAAAGAGGTTGTGAAAACCCTGTGAAATAAAACTATTTAAATACAAATCAAATAAATATAATATTTTGGACAAAGGCTTCAAATATTGAGGTCCTTTGCAGCTAACCTTTGAGGCTGATATGGCACATTTTGATATGTTTTTTTTTTAAAAATGCATTCTTTTTAAAACATCAAAAATGCTGGTAAAATTAACGAAATAATATGTTACAGGTGAGCATACCAATGTCAATAGAATTTGATGAATTGGCCAAGCAACGAGAGAACCCACAAGAAGAAGCTCAAAGTAGGTTCAGGCAGACTTGTTTTTGTCAAAGAAACTTCTTTTTCTATTCTTACCAGTGCACCAGGTAAATAAGTTGCCTCCATTAAAACCAGTCTATCAGGTAAATGAGTTGCCTCTATGCATGCAGTCATCAGCAGGTCTTTGAAGCTATCCAACAGTCTCTTACATTTTTGTCTCTTGGTCAGGTTTTAGCTCTCAAGTAGCCAAATTTACATTCCTGCAGGATGTATGCTGGTATCTTGTGGCCCAGTTTTAGCTCTCATGTGGCTAAAGACATACCTACGAGGCATGTTCAAATGAAACCGGGACTTGTTACACCACGCGTGATAGAGCGCACTGATATTGATGACATTTTGCACTAGTAATGAGTATCCAATAATTTACATACGGTCACGTGTTCATCTTCCCAGCATGCATATGTGCTGCAGAAGACTGTTAACAATATGGCGGGTGTGATTCCGAACCCGTCCAAAGTGAATCAGCGTGCTGTGATCCAGTTTCTTTCATTTGAAGGATGTCAAGCAGTAGACATTCATCGGAGAATGAAGGCAGCATATGGTGACAAATGTTTGTCGAGGACCAGAGTGATGGAGTGGGTGCGTATGTTTAAAGACGGACGTGAGTTAACGGCAGATCTTGCACGGCCAGGTCAGGCGCATATTGTTGCAACAGAAAAAGCCATAGCCGTGCTTGATAAAGCAGTACTGACTGACCGTCGTCGGAGCATTCGTTCGCTTGCAGAAGAATTCCATATGTCAATTGGGACAGCCCACATGGTTGTTCGGAAGAAATTGAACTATCGGAAGGTGTGTTCACAGTGGGTCCCACGGATGTTGACTGACCACCATAAGGAAGAACGGATGGGGTGGAGTTTGAACCACATGGGGTGGAGTTTCAACAGCGACGCAGACGTGAAGACAGCGGTGACCACATGGTTCAGAGAACAGCCACGCAACTTTTTCTCGGACGGCATTCGACGTCTACCTAAACAGTGGGATGCTTGCCTAAATGCATACGGAGATTTTTTCTGATGAACCCAGGTGCATTCTTATTCACAAGTGGTTGCTTTGTTCAATTCCGTTGAAAATATTAAATTGCGTATGATACTTTTTAAATAAATCCACAAGTCCCGTTTTCATTTGAACACGCCTCGTACATGATGTGTTCTGAGTTTTGGGATCAATTTGTAATGAGCATTGGTCAGTTTGAATAACTTCTATTTTGTAGAGATGTACTTGAAGGTTACTTGGGAAACCTGAAGATGGTCATTTACTGTGATCTGTCTTGCTTTAGGATGGGATCTTATAGCTTGGGGAACCTGAAAGTGGTCATTTACTGTGATCTGTACTGCTTTAGGAAGGGATCTTATAGCTTGGGGAACCTGAAAGTGGTCATTTACTGTGATCTGTCTTGCTTTAGGATGGGATCTTATAGCTTGTTGATGTGTAGTCTTGTATTTTATTTTGATGAGTGTTTTGCTTTCTTCAGTCATGCTAAAGTTGGTTGTGTGAGATCGGAAGGCGCAGATATTGAAGTCAAGCTGTAAACTAGGACATAATACAATTTGTTCTAAAGATTACATCCTGCTAATCTGCAGGTGTTTGAGAATGAGCGCAGAAAAAGCTACCAACAAAATTTTTTTTTTCATTTTGCAAAACAGTAAATCAGATTGCTAAATTACTAATTAAAATATTAATAAATATGTTTTAGTTGCGGTGTGATACAGAGCGTGGCAGCGACGGCCAAGGCACCAAGTTCAAATCCCACCGCAAGCAGTTGTGCATCTGGACCATTCAGAAAGAAATGGCAAACTACGGAACGTAAACACTGCCAAGAAAATCATTACAGCCAAAAATGCTGGATTGGTGTATATATCTGAATAGAATATACGCTCAAGACGGATGTGTCGGACCATTGGTGCAAATAAAACGGTGACGACACAGTGCATTTCCATACTCTGGACTACATCCTGTTGGAAATCTAGTATGGCCATTGTCCAGTTACAAGAGAGATCCAAAAGGAGCTTGAAAATGAGCATTGAATAAGAAACATAAATATCAGAAACATCAGATTTACTAGAATCACAGGTGCTCAATAAACAGCCACTGCAAATATGTGTGTGTGTGTGTGTGTGTGCTGACATTTATTACAAACTACAGCAATGCTTTTGACAGGTCTTGCTGATGAAAAAAAATAGTAAAATAACATCGGTTCTTCCAGAATCAATTATTTTTCAGTTTTCTTAAGTAATTTTGGTTCACAGATAGATTGCACTTTATTATGGAACATAGTTTAGTAATTTTGTCAAGTTTTTATAACAAGTATAACATTTTATCTATATTTAACACAATATGTTTACAACTACGTAATTATATCTCCTGCAGCTGGATTATTTTTTGAAAATTTGTGTTTTTGTTGGTGGCTGTTTTGATAACGTGTTAACTTTTTTGTTGTTAGAGATATTTAAATAACGTTTGTACAAATAAATAAAGAATTTAATTTTGCATATATTGGTGTAAGTTTTTTGTTTGTGTGTGTGAGAAAGTGGTAAAGACATTTTTCACACAAAAATAAATTATAAACAAAATGAAGGAAAAAATTATTTTAAAATTACCTTTTTTTTTGAATTTTCTGGAGTGACAACACTGTGATACAGACCTAATTCTACAATATTTATGTTGTGTTATTGTCAGATTATCATAATTTCACTGGGGAAAATGAATAAACCATATAGATCTGTCATAAAATAGTTCTGTGAAGCTAGATCTAATCCAAAACTGAATCGCTTCAAAACAGTTGTTTGGCCTCTACATAAAGAAATCAACGTGGTTGGCTGTATATTCTACTGTGAAAACTAACTCCCAAGAATTCATCATCCGAATCAAATCCATTGTGATTTTATTGAAAATACGATAAAACAAGTCTCTAAAACCCAATTCACTTTCATGGCACCACGACGACTTGCCGATGTGGACATGTTGTCGAATGGAATACCTAGCTAGGATTAGTCAAATCTGGTTACCTGAACATTTTATTTTCAAGTATTAGAGAGTGCTTAGCAACGGGCATATGCATTAGCCAACAGTGTTCCGGAAATAGAAAATTGTTGGCAAATCCATTAGCGTAAAGCCTCCTTAAAGTTAAATTATATTATTCCACTAAAATAATAAAATAGCAAGTAGATTTATAGTTTGACAAATTATCACCATAAATTTGATATTTTTTATGTAACATTTCTTGTGTGGTAAATTATGCTCCTTAGATGACCGAACCCTGTATGCACTTGAGCACCTTTGGTATTAAGACCCGCATTCATGTATATAAATATTCTGTAATGTATTATCAAATTTCATTTTGTTTTGTCACTCTCTCCTATCTATCAATGTGACTGCAATATACACTGCATCCCAAACAATTGCAATATACAACGTTGTCCTCACTGCCACTATGTATGCCTCTTAGTTCTGTGTGAGCTGTCAGTCTTTTCCAGTGCTATAATCAGAAGGTCTTAGATATCCTGACAATCGTAGTCTTGGTCTACTTCTTGTTCTCTTTCCTGCAATGTTTCCTTCCATGATTAATTCTACTAAACCAGTGTCTCTTTATATGTCCAAAATATGTTAGTTTGCATTTTTTGATAATTTTGATGAGCCAGTCTTCTTCTATGTTCAGGCCTTTCTGGGCATCTGCTTTGGTTCATCTTTTTGTCCATGATATTCTCATTACCATGACTCCCTTCAGTTTTTATATTTTCAATTATTATTCATCCACTTCTAGCATTTGTGTCTTCAGTTAGCATTGTTAGGCAATCATATGTAGTGCTATCCTCTACTTGTTGAATGTTGTGTTCTTGATAAAGACCTTTTGATCAAAACATCAATTTGTGTTTGTTTTTCAGTGCTTCTAGTGATTTGTTTCATTACTCATATTTCCATTTTTTGCCTGAGTAATCCTAAAGACTTTGATCCTGGACATGGTCTGCAAGTGAGTTTGGTATTGAGTTGTGCACCAGGTGGACCCAGTCGTCTCATGTAATAGTATATAAGACCACGGCATCCAACCAGCAATGATGAGACATCCCTTTCTGTGTTTAATTGTCCATGATTCGCTTCCATTTAGCATAATTGACTTTATATGGCACTTAAAATTAACAATCACTAGTTACCTATGATAATGTGATTACATTTTTTTTTTTAACTTTACATTCTAAATCACATCTCCCATAATCCATTGCAGACATGGTTGATTTTACCGATGAGGAAGGTTATGGAAAATACTTGGATTTACACAAGTGTTATGAGCAATATTTGAACCTCAAAGGTATTGAGGTAAGTATGAAGGCTCATTTTTGGGGTAAACATACAACAAATGTGTTAAATAAATCAACAGAGTTAAAATAAAATCAGCTGTCATTTCTTCTGCATTCATTTCCAAACTCCTGCAGATTGACAGGATGTAGTCCAGAGAACAGAGTGGGTTGTGAGAGAACTGAGTTCATAGTGTCATAGTTTACAACTTAACTGCAATATCTGCATCTTTCAGCGTGACACATCTGACCTCAGCATTGCTCCTGTGTCACTCTTTCCAATATTTAGTTTGGGACAGCCAACTCCACTCCCAAACCTCTCTGGTCACCTCTCAGACATTTTTGGCAGGTAACAAAGTGCCACTATTCTTTGCTTCCCTTTTGGGCCCATCGAAATGATGGAGATTTACAAGCAAGACTCAATCTTAATCCGTCTTGATGAAACAATCATAATGGTGCATCTATTTGGCTGTGAGAAATATACATAGATACCCCTCTCTCTGCCATGTGTGCAGGGTCCAAAAGAGCATCTCATAATCCTTTTTTGCCCTGGCGAAACCTTTGAAACCATATTCATGTCTCAAGAAACCATTATATATATATATATATATATATATAAAACGAGCATACAAGAATCTTGAAGACGTCATCACTGATATAATAAGTAGATGTCACAATGAACAAATGATCATGTAGTCATTCTCCTCGTATTCTTACTGTCCTGTGCAGGCACTCAACAACATATTTGGAGTGATGACAGAATCTGTCAAAATTTGGTAACTGATTCAGTTTCTTACATCCGAAGGATGAATCACAGTGTAATTCTGTTGCACAATGATGCTTGCGCTCATGATGTGAAAGTTGGTCTTCTGTCACAACTATACGTGCACAGCTCGGCAGCGGACGATAATTGTTACCTATTGCCCTTCTAAAAACATTCTTGTCCAATCCTATATTGTTTTCTGAAAAACACATTTTCCACCATTACACTGCTTGCATTTTATACAGCTAAAATTTTTTTATAAATTACTTTATAAAAGATATTCGCTGATTGGACATCATTCAGCCTATCGACTGTGTCCACCTGGTCTTTAACTTTATGTGTTTACCTGAACGGATTCAACAAACTGGGTCAGTGGCAAACCGGCCGGGTAGTGGAAGATCCAGAGTCACAACTCCTGCTGAAGACTGCTTCATATGACTGCATCACCTCACGAATTAATTTGCATCTTTGTCCTCCACAGTCCATCAATGTCAGCAGCTCCTTGAATTTCAGATAAAATGGTCCGAAACTCTGCCAATAAGACATGGCTCCAGCCAATCTCCGACAGTTGTCTCCTGCATTGCGGGAAGAATGGGCTACCATCCCACAACAACATCCAACGGCTAATCGGATTATGTCACGGAGATGTCGTTCTCTTATAGTGGTCAGAGGAGGCCAAACACCTTTCTGAAATGGAGGCTTCAGTCGCAAAGATTAGGCGTCCAAACCAAATTTAATTACCGGTAACAATGAAATGATGTGCAAGTCTGAAACGTTCATTCCAAGGCTGAAACATTAATTCCGTAAAATAAAATTTTGGTACACGTTTTAAATTTGGTGTCCATTAGCACTGCAATAGTGTTGCGTGTCATTTTTTGAACAGTATATGATGAATGTTGATTGGTTGACACTCTTCTTCGGCTGTAAGAAACTGAGTCACTGCTTATTGATCATATTTGGACGGATTCATTATTACACCAGCTATGTTGTCAACTGCCTGCACAGGGCACTGATAATACGAAGAGAATGACAGTGTGACCATTTGTTTATCGATTTGTCACTCATTGGTACTAAAGAGAATTTTGTTTTGGCTGACAGTGAAGATATTGAGTGCAACAATAATTGTTGGAAAAATGATTGCGTTGATTATGGCACTGAAGCGATTATGTTGCTTACATTCTGGGTTTGGCATATAATTTTCACAATATTTAGTATACACCTGAAATTTCTATATATAAAGTTAAACTTTTAGGAACAGTATGAACCAGACATTTATTGTTCACCTGAGGGCAATCTCTTTTCCATTATCACAGAGAACTGTCAGGGGGCGTTACTGACCTGACATGTTTACTGCCCAATGGATGATGTTGAAGCTAGGGGAATCTATATCTGGACACTGGTGTATCGAAACAACTGAAAATTCATCTACGTATTTCTAGACAGCCGCAATTGTTAAAACTTTCAATGAACTATATTAATTATGACAGTATTTTAAACAAAATATATTCGAAATTCATTTTGGATTACTGTTGATTGCTGCGCATATTTAAATATTTATGCAGTTATCATATCATTATTTTTCATGTTAATTCAGTAGTCCCATTATTTTAAGTGTCAAATTTGTTAGCATAGTTTACAAACTAAATGTGCAAAATAAATGATTATCTCATTATTTACAATAATGTTGCAAGCATCTATAGATCTAATTTAAGTTATTATATTATAATTGAATTTATACATTGAACATATTTAGATTGCAAGCAAATCAATGTTTTGTTACCATGTATGCATGCAGTGAACTAGAATAAATGCTATGGGTTAACCTTTTACTTTGGAATTTCTTGCTTGTGCCCCTTGAATGGTTGGTTGCTGATCCAGCGGTCCATCGGCTCATGCCATTTTACCTAATGGCATTATATTGCTAGGAAGTCTGTGGATTTTCTGCCCACGCCGGGACAGAGCCAGAGAATAACTATCACACCTCCAGGAAGGTAGGTTTCAACCTATGCACTGCTCCTAGCCACTGCAGCCAAAATAGGGTTCACTGTGCTCATTCCTCGCCACCAATTGACTACAGGTTATGCCAAACTTCTCTATTGCTCCAGGCATGCAACCAAATGTTCAAGTCAAAAGGATTGTCACGTCCTGAGTCACTGTGCCTCTATGATGGGTTTCAGCCATAGGAAAAAAAAATGCTGTCAGTCTCCTCCTCCCCAGTACTGCACAATACATCTCTTGCTCCGTCCCAACCACAGAGGGTGCATACATATATATCCAGGTAAACATGAAACACATTTCAACAACAAAATAAAAGCATAATTGTATAGATGACGTGCCATGAAGCTTCTCTAAGAAGATAACCTCAATATAACGGCATGTCATCCACTAATGTTTTCTGGAAATACACTTGAAGAGAGAAATGGTTCAGTACCTGATGGGCTCAGGCGCTATTGGGACAAGGATGCTCAGCTCGAGAACGCCTTGCTCTCAAATGCGTGGTGTGAGACTCGAACTTGGACAAGGGGTACACGATGTCGGTGAATGACACCTCGGCTAAGAGGGCGAAAGAGCCAGGGTCCAACTCCTCTGTTGAGTTCTTCCCCTAAGGAACCAGGCTCACGGATGAGAAACGGTTCAGTACCCAATGGGCACAGGCACAGCACGCCCAATTACACGAGGCAAGTTCATAGACAGTGGGACACCTCGTGCGAGTCAGACGAGAGCAAAAATCGTATGGGCGAAGAGTTGACACTACGCGTGTCTGGAGACAGATATAGAGGTTGTCACAGGTTAAGGGTAGCCCACCCGAATTGTCAAGGCATGCCGAAATCGGATGTGCTAGGCCTACAAGGCGCATAACTGTGGCACACCGTAATCACGCTCCCGGCGAAAATCGCACGGATATCCGTGATGGTTACAATGGAGCGAACGCAAAACAAACAAACAAACTTGAATGGTCAGTAGGCGTGAAAAAGGGGCACATCTCCTACCAGTTTATTGTAAATTTGACCAAGAGCATTTATTCATGCTGTATGGGTTTATTGAAATCTTGTAGAAAACTAAATATTCACAAGTTTCACGTGTGATTAACATTTATATTATATGGGTGTGTGCGAAATGGCAATCAGTCAATTGTCCCAACCATTAGGAGGGCGTATAAAATTCAGTGACGGTCTATTCTATTTCTCCAAAGCTCAGAATGTTAGTTTTATGCATGAAAGAGTGAAACAAAAATATAAATAATAATAGCAACTGAACAGAGAATTTTACTTGTGGATTTTGTTCTCTTGCAGAAAATTGACTACATTGCTTACCTGTCAGTGTTTGACCATCTGTACGACATCCCAAAAGACAGAAAGAATGCATCCTACAGAGAGTAAGATCTGTTTATTGAGTAGATATTCTAGTTGGATTAAAGATGTTCTTCTTTTATTGAGTATTTGTGAATTAATATGAAACGGTGTTCAAATTGGATGTCATACCAAAATGTGCAATCTTTCTGTGAACCAAGATGCAGTGTTTCCACTTGCTAGACTATATTCTACTATGTGTTCTCCAACTCATACAGATGAGCAGGTTCTAGTGTGGAGAGCAGGAGTTTTGCCATGAGGAGTGAGGCATATATGTCTGGGCCAGCTTATTCTGCATTTTCTTGTCAGATCGATTGACGTTCTGCGGTGATGGCACTCGTGGCATTCCCCACCACTTAGGAGTGACTTCAAATGTTACGTATCGATTTAGGTATAACTATGAAATGTTAAATATGTCATCAGAAGGTTGCAGTTCACATCTCTGATAGGGTGAGTTTTTAAAATACATTAGCTTTTTTTAAAGCAGATTTTTCATTGGTGTTTCAAAGTCTGGTGAATAAAATTTGATATTTTATTATCATATTTATTTTTACATTGTCGATTTTTGTTGTTAAATCTGTCATATTTGTATTGTTTAAACTTTCACAAGTTGCAACAATTTTAAAGTTTATAAATCTCTTATTTTTTTGTTTATAAAAATACATCATACCCCAAATTAGGATTTGTGCAAATTCTGCATCTGTAGGTCAAGGACAATGTTCTCTGTAAAGTGACTGCTATGTATGCAGACCAGATAATAGTTTATGCAGTTACAAAACTGCATATTTAAACACTCTTAGGTGAAATTTAACTATGTAGTTTAGGTCATCAGTCTATATTTTATATCTATAAACCTGTCAGGGTCGTAGGGGCACCACAATGGATGCATTAACACCGAGAGTCCTCTAACGATTTCTATCTTCAACAATGTGAACAAGTGTCGAAAAATTGTGTTTTGTACAGTCCTTGATGTTGTCTATCCGTGCTTTTACTTGTCATTCGCTTCTTCTACCTTCGATGGATCCTTGCAGTATTGTTTTTTGACAAGGAATCGAGTCAGTATACATGTCCAAACCATGCAAAGTTTCACTATTGAAAGTAATGGTTCTTGTGGACCTGTATGTACATATTTTATCTCTTATGTACAGATTTGTCTTATGCTCTCTATAGGAGATTTGTATAATTCATCTATTACATTTGTATACGAAGGCCAGTAATCATCTCTTCATGCCCGCAGTGAGTGTCCAACTCTCACAACCATATAACACAATAGAAAGCCCTAATGAGTTATTAAATTTGATCTTCCAAATTAAGTTTAGCCTTGACATAGAAGCTCAAGCCATGACCAATCTTATCTTTAATTCTGCTTTGCACATTCTATCACTGCATATGTTAGATCTGTGGTATTTAATAATATTCTATCTCATGTATGTGAATAATGATATTCACAATGTTTTCCCCACAGATACCTGGTGTACCTGTTGGATTATATGAGTGAGTACATCTCAAGGATTAAGCCGCTGGTTGATCTGCCAGAAGTAAGTCCCTATACACATTATATATGTTCACACTTTTAGTTTCAGAGCTAAAGAATACATTTGTTAGTATTCTTCTTTGTTTTTTCTCAAACTCCTGCACTTATCAGGATGGAGAATGGAATGTGCTGTGTCATGGTTTATAGCTTTGCTGCACCTTTTGGGATGACATTAGCATGGTTTCTGCATCATTTTGACCATGTATGGGATGGAACAACCAACCTCACCCCATATCCTCCTTAATTGCCTCTTACAAGCATGGAAAGTAAATAGTGTTGCTATTCTTTGCTCCCCTGTCAAGCCCCAGCAATACAAGGGTGATTCATTAGTATCAGACATCATTATCAGTTTCAAAGTTGGCCAAAATGGGATCTTAATATCCTCTGTCTCTTGACTTGGTGGTGTATTCTACCAGACTTGTTTTCCGGTCCCTCCTATTTGTATCTCAGCCTAACTTTTGCTCACATCTCATTTGTATTTACCTTCAAATAAGGTCTTCAATAAGGTGTTATGTCTTTTAATGTTCAAAATATTTTATTTGTTGGATCTTTATTTCCTTTAATAGTTAATCTTTCATACTTTTTTTTTTATCTTCTCCTTCCATGAAGTTCTCCCTATTCTTCTATATATCAACATCTTAAAGGCATCAATTATGCCTTCAATGTGTTTGCTTATTGTCCATGTTTCTGAGCCATACATTAATGTAGAGTGATATAACATTTTAACATTCTCATGTTTAGTTTGTTTCAGTAATAGTAGAATCATCATGTCATTTAAAGTTTTTAGCCATTCCTATTTTAATTTCTGTTTCACACTTTTTATGTTTAGAGTTACTTCCTTTTTTTTTATTTTACTGATTATCGTGGCTTTTGTTTTCTGGATGTTAATATCTAGTACATATTCTCTACTTGATTTGTCAACTCATCTATTAGTCTCTCTTTTTTTCTTACATGCATGTTGTAAGATGCATCCAAGGGGTTCTGGGGTGGGTTTGGCTGTTCCATCCCATTAAGGGTCAAAGTGAGCCCGATGCCTTGCTAAAGTCAGATTTGTCAGGCTGAAAGATCTCAGCGAAGCAGTAAACCATGATACAATACATCCATTCTCTCGACTATGTCCTACTAATCTACAGGATTTTGACAACAAACACATAAGTTTTGTAGTTTCCGTTCACTTTCTGCCAAGATAACTGTGTCATCTGCATATCACAAGTTGTTTATTATTATTTTTATTATTACTTCCATGCCATAAAGTGATTATTTCATCATCATCCTTGATGCCTCAAACTTGATCCAGAATTATGATTTTCTACACTAATGATGTGATTAGTCTATCTGGTATAATTAGATGTATTTGGAGTAGGACCACTGATTGAAGTGAAGATATTACATGCACTGCTATATTATTTGCTGAATATACTCGAAGTACTACAAGATCTCACATGCACCGCTGTAATGTTTGCAGGACAGGATTGGAGTACTAGAAAAGTTTGTAATAACGTAGAATGTCATAAAAAAGTGACATTAGATCTGGTTCAAAGCTGGACCTTGTCGACTCAGAAGATTTTGAAAAATATGAATCATGCTCACTCTCAAAGACTACGTGGGATTGATGTCAATATTGAGCATCCTGTAAAAGGAATGGGAATCAGAAAACTTACGGACTTGTCCAGTGTGCACTGACGATACCATGCAGCCATAATTCATAAGAATACATGACCTGAGTGTGCACTATGTAACTACTTTCTTGGCTTTATCCTGCGACAGACGTTAGTATCTAGATAGACTAAAATATTTGAACTCGGATAAAATGGAACTATTGCCTGGACTTTATCCTGTGATAGCCCCTTGGGGGCTGAAGGACCATGTCATATGGGTCGCTTAAGACTATCAGAAAACACATATTATAAAGTAGTAATGAAAATAATTTTATGGTTGGGGGTAAGCACAACATGAGGAACTGTATTAACCTTAGGCATGCTGTGTTTACAATTACGCAATTTTTCTTGTGCCGCTGACTGCTGTGGAATTGGTTTTCGAAATGTTACGCAATCGTCGGTGGCTGTTTTGAAATCGCGATAACTTTTTTGTTGTTACAGATATTTAAATAATATTTGCACATATAAATAAAGAATTAAATTCTGCATATATTGATGTTAGTTTTGTTTGTATGTGTGTGATATGAGACATGTGAGAAAATGATAAAGTCAAATTTAGACCTATCTAGACCTACCATATTTTTGATCGATCGTAAGCTGTTGAATATTATATATTTTACATAGTGAGAACCTTCTGAACCTCGTGGTCTATTCTAATTAAAAACAATGTAACACTTACCTTCAATAATTCCACATTGAATTCGGAATAAATAATGATTTCACTGAATAAATTGATGATGGAAAAGTATAATCAACTCGATTCACTGTCATGTCGCCGCAAAGCAGATGCTTAATTTTCACTGCGCTTTAGTTAAGTGTGATCGACAAAAATGTCAATGGCGGCTGTCTACTGTTGTTGTATGCATTCAGCCCAATGATATATCGTGCTAAATAAGCGTACCACAGCCTAATCACAACAGCACATAGTTCGGGGCATGCGCAATCGAAGCCGGTACATTTCCACGTCCGACATGAGTGTTGTAAAGATGTCTAGGTGGAAGGTACACATTTTATAGCAATTAATCTGTCCACATTTGTACACCGGTACGGTGCAATGATGGTGGATCGGTTTTATAGACCTTTCATCGTATTTAGAATAAAATAACATTGAATCGTGGCTTGAATCATGAATTATTTAGTTATTTAGTTTCACAGCAGTGAATATACAGACTGCTGTGTTGGTTTGGGGACTTGTAGATGTTTGATATCGAATATGTTGAAGTGGCACCAAAAATGACTCGAGGCCTTTGCTCAAAGAACGATTTTACTGCAAATCTACATGTTTTATACAGTTCCCCTGGCAATATTTTGATAATTTCACAATGAAAGAACATAAATACAACAGATTTGCATGTGATTTCGTGTACAGTGTTGCCAAGCAATTCGATAAGTAAGGTAAGTTATTTTTTTATTTATTTTTTTCCTCTTTATTTGTTATAAAATATATGTTTTTTTGTGAAAAACGTCTTTACCACTTTCTCATATGTCTGGTATCACACACACACATACATAAATTACACCAATATATGCAGAATTCAATTCTTTATATGTGCAAATATTATTTAAATATCTTTAACAACCAAAAAATTATTACATTTTCAAAACAATCACCATCAATGACGCAAATTTTCAAAAAAGAATCCGGTGGCAGGGAGACGTTTTGTATTTTTTAATCTGGCTTGCTTAAGGTTAAAGATTGCTCGGATTTCCATTCCATAATCAAACACTATTGTCTTTCACCATTTTGACAATAGAAACAGGAAGCTAGATAAATTCTCTTCTCGGTGTTGCCAAAACATTCTGTCAAAAAGTTACAAATCTCGATTTTTTGGTTCAGTTTCGGGTTTACAGAATCGGGCAGCTGATTTCGCCTTTCGTGTTAAGAAATGACACTTTTCCGGCTATATGCTTCGCCCGGTTTGTCAACACAGGGTGTTAAATGGTCACTGCATTAGGAAGATTGAGAACCGCTGATCCAGATAGACTGAAACATTTGAACTCAGAAGATTGGGACAAAGAATAGTTGTAAGATGACAACTGAATTAATTTACTTTTAAAAGAAATAGTTATGATCTGTTTATAATTTTGTTTGCTTCAGGAAATGGAGCAAGTACAGGCAGAGTTTGAGAAGATGTGGATAGAAGGAACATTTCCAGGATGGCCAGTATGTATATATCTATATATTTGTTGTCTTCTTTTGTTCGTTTATAATGTCTATACCTGCAGTGTTGGTTCTTGCATAATTGTTGGACTTCCGGACCAAGATGGTGAGAGAGAACATATGTGTTCTCATAAGGTCATTGGTATTTGGATGTTCCTTCTGAAAGCAATAGCAGACTTTTTTTTTTGTCATGTGACGTATTCCTTCCAGAACGTTATCTTCCCAATGAACTCTTCTGAACCTCTCTCTGTCTTGGGCGATGTGGCTTGCATTTTCTAGCGATGTATTCATGTTATCTTTAATGTCGTCAGTCCATCGTCTTCTTGGTCTGCCCCTTCTCCTCTTCCCAGGTACTCTTCCCTCCATTATTTGTCTTTCTAAACAGTTATGTCTCTTTATATGACCAAACAGGCGTAGTTTTCTTTTTGTTATTGTGTTTAGTAACCAACACTGGAATATTCAGTGTGTTTATAATATCTGAGTTTCTGATTTTATCCTTCCATGATATTCTAAGTATCTTCCTGTAGCATTTCAGCTTGAAGGCGTTGATCCTCATTGCCGCTGTTTTACTTAGAGTCCATGTTTCACAGCTGTATGTTGCAACCGGAAAAATAAAAGTTCGTAACATTAGCACTTTCGTTTCTATTTTGTTGTTTTTCCATATGTTTTTCAGCCGTGTTATTTTGCAATATGCCATTGCCAATCTCTTCCTTATTTCTGCCATGCAGTCTCCTGCACCGTTGATGTTTGCTCCTAAGTATTCAAATTTATCCACACATTCTATCTCTGTATTGTCTATTCTGATTTTTGGTTGTTGTGTTGTTATTATATCTGTTGACATGATTTTTGTTTTCTGCGTGTTTAAATACAAATTTTATGCTTCGCTAATTAGGACAGCAGACTACAGGAGTATTGTGCCAAGAATTTCCTTATTGATTGTGTTGAAATTTTCATATGGAATTTACGAAATTGAGTAAGACGAGTGTACATTGTCACCATACCTGTTTAACATATATGCAGAGAACATAATGAGAAATATGAAACAATTCAACAAAGATTCAGACCCACAAACATTGGAGGTCTACAGATTCCAGAAATTAGATATGCATGCGACACAGTTCTATTAACATCAAACGAGAAAGACTTAACTGAACATAATAAAATCAGCAAAAAGCTTTAGTAAACAACAAAACCTGTTTCTAAATATGAAAAAGACAAAAGTAATGACAACCAACAAAGTGAAAGCAAGACCTAGAATTAATATTGATTATAGTGTTATAGAAGAAGTGATAAATTTCAATAATCTAGGAGCTAACATAAACAGTGCAGGAGACTGTGCAGTTGAGAATAGGAGGAGAGCTGCAATAGTGATGTCCAAATTAAAAACAATTGAAAAAAACTGTGGCATTGTGCAAACACGGGAACTGAGGTATGTTTGTTATGTACATGTGTGTTCCCAGTGGCGACCTACGGCTGTGAAGCATGGACAATAAATAAAACTATATCCAAGAGAATAGAGACTTTCGAAATGAAGTGCTATAGAAGAGGCCTGAGAATACCATGGACAGCAAGGAAGACCAATCAAGACGTGCTAAGAAAAATCAACATTCAAAAAGGCTGGCTTTTAAACACCTTATTAAGAAGGAAGTTGGGTTTTTCGGCCATGTGAAGAGACACGATGGCATGGAAAGTGTTGTTGGATGGGGGTGATAGAAGGCAGTTGAGGCAGTGAGTCCAACCAAGACGTCGCTGGACAAGATTCAGCAATGCATGAGCATGTCACCTGAGGAGGCGGGACAACTTGTTAGAGACTGTGTGGGTTTCAGGAGATTCATAAGGAAGACTATGTTCTGGAAAAGATATGTCACATGACAACAATAATGTCTATATCTGTAGTGTTGTTTCTTATATAAATTTGACTGGTTTTCATTTCTTGTTTTGTTTTCTTGTTTTGTATCATAGAGTTTAACATTCATATGTGTATCATAAGGCCAGTATGTGCACCTTAATGTGTCATAGTTTGCACATTCTTGAAAGATATGATCTGCAGTTTGGTTGGCTTGCCCACATGTACAATTTTAAATTATATGTACATTTGGCTGTCTATTGTCTCCAGTTCTGAGTTGAAATATGTGACCTGTTCTTGTCTGTATAGCAGATGGTAGTTATGGCAGGTAAGCAGTTTCTCTTCCCCCCCCCCCCCCCCCCCCCCCCAACGTTTTCTTAGTCGCCTCCTAGACATGCCTGGAAAAAAGATGGTGGCCCTATTCTTTACATTCTAAATGTGAATTCCATGCTCCAGTTGCCACACAAGTGATGCGGGTATACAAATAAATAGGGACAACTTTATAGAAAGAGAAGAAAACATAATTTCGGGCTACATGGCATATGAAAAAAACCCATTTAAATCCAACAAATTAAATATATTGAATATTTAAAAACATGACACTTTTTTTGAAGACCTTTCTTGAAGATAGTGTGGAAGGGAAACATAAAAAAATGGGCAGGATAGTCTAGCAGCACCAAGACAAGAAGCAGATGATGTTGTAGGTCCTGTTGCAGCTAACTTTCATTGCTGAGATAAAAGGTAAATCATAAATAAAGTAAACAGGTTACTGTGAATACCTAACTGTTGATATAAAACAATAATGAATAACAATAAAACATAGAACAATTAGGACAATTATCAACGTATTGGTTCAATCGGGACCTTTCTCAAGAAACAAATAACAGTTAAGAAAATACGACCATAAAAATATTGATAACCAAGATAACTGGGACAATATCTTCCTCACAAAAACACAATTCCCAGACAAAGATTTAATTAAGTTAACATATAATTAATTATATGTTGGATTGTAAGTCTTGGCAATGTTTTTTTGGTGAGGAAGATATTGTCCCAATCATCTTGGTTATCAATATTTTTATGGTTGTATTTTCTTAACTGTTATTTGTTTCTTGAGAAAGGTCCCGATTGGACAGATAAGTTGATAATTGTTCTATGTTTTATTGTTATTCATTATTCTTTTATATCAACAGTTAGGTATTCACAGTAACCTGTTTACTTTATTTAGGATTTGTCTGGTTACTACAGAACTCTCCATTTTGTCGGACATCCTGTGATATTTTGGTTATTTATATTGCGGAGATAACAGTGATGCTATAATCTCCACAGCTGTATATAAATTGAAGCCTGTCTATGACAGGCTAGGAACGTCTACTGAAGGAAAGGCATGTTGAAAAACTTCTGTATTCATTCTCTATTGTTCAAATCATGCTAGAAATTGGGTTGTTTTATGTGAAATTAAGCAAAATAAATTCATTTTATTTTAACAGAAAGAGGCTTCAGGTGCTCTCACCCACTCTGGAGCTCATCTTGACCTCTCAGCTTTCTCATCATGGGAGGTAAGCAGCTGTATACACTGATTTCACTACCTTAGATATGTTATTGTAGGATATAGAAGACTAAACATAATGATGTGACTAGAATATAGGAGACTAAATGTGATGTGATTAGGGGATAGATGACTAAATGTGGTATAACTGGAATATAGATGACTAAATCACTAGGATATAGATGATAATTCTTCAACATTCATTCTCAAACTCCCACTAAATCTCTCTGGCAGCAGGGCAATGGCCCTACTAGATCTCCAGCAGGATGTAGTCCAGAGAATGGAAATATGCTATGTCACCATTTTATTTGCGCCAATGGCCCAATACATCCTTCTTCGGCAGTATAGATGACTAAATATGATATGACTAAGATATACATGACTAAATATATGGCTAGGATATAGATGACTAAATGAAATATGAATAGGATATAGATGATTAAATGTGATATGACTAAAATATAGATGACTAAATGTGATATGACTAATGTGAGGCAGCTATTGTGACACTTGCACCATAAATTGTGAAATATATGGTAATGTGTCAAACACTCAATGAGTAAATGCGTTGTGTTTAGTATTAAGAGATTGAACACATGTGATATGCGTAAATGAAGAGATTGACTAATTTCTTGTTACAATTTTGAAACTTTTAATGAATAAATTGACAACAAAGTTTGAGTAATTATAAGAAATAACTGAGTGGAAATCAACACAGAAAAGAGCAAGGTCTTGGTTAACAGCAGAGGCACCGACCAACATCATGATGAATGGGTATAAACCTGAGGAGGTGAATACTTTCAAATACTTCAGATCCAGCATATGACGAATAGGGAGAGTCGAAAAGATAACTTATTGAGTACAATGAGAGTGCAGCACAGTGCCAGAGGGCAGCGCTATACACAAAAGGAATGAGAAAATGTTAAAAGGAAATTGGAGCGAAGGTTTTGTTCAGCTTCAGGCGAAGCTTCTAGTGCCCTAAAAAATGCGTAGAGACTCAAACTTGGACACGGGTTCACAATATCGGTGAATGACACCTCGGCTAAGAGGGCAAATGTACTCGGGCCCAAGTCAATCGTCTATTCTTTCCTAATCATGCTCATGTAGAGAAAATGTTACGTTCCCGATGGGCACAGGCACAATACATCTAATCACACGAGACGAGTTCAGTGGCAGCAGAACACCTCGTGCAAGATTGGCATATTTGACCCACACCTAAATCTCTGACTACCATCTCCATGGAGACTGCTACTTAGGGACATGTTTTTGCCTGAAAAGTCCAAAGACACAGTGGGTGGAAAACCGTCACGGTGTAGAGTTGATTCACATCTATCGCCAGGCGATACAAAGACTGTCACAGACTAGGGAAACTCACTACCCAAATTATAGGCATGATGAAAATGGATGTGCTGGGCTTTCCAAGGTGCAAATAACGCAGATACACTGTAAATCAGCAGCACAGTATAACTGACGTTCCCCGGCGGATATCACACATACTTTCATGTTGGTTATCACAGAGCAAACGCGGAAGCAGAAGAAAAGATAAAGCTGGAGATGGCAATAGTTTCTATGTCAATGCTTAACTTAATTTGGAAAAGCAACATCATTGTTAGATAGACTCTGATGGGTTACAGGTTTATAGATATATAGAATTCTATATAGAATATATATAAACTTGATTTTATGGCAAACAAATGATGTCTCATAATGTTATGTGGTGTATCTTTGTAACTTAAAGTCTATCATTGCACATTTCAGGAGTTGGCATCTTTAGGATTGGATCGTCTGAAATCTGCTCTAATGGCTCTTGGGGTCAAGTGTGGAGGGTGAGTCAGTGTTCTTTTTCTTGGTGTGGAGAGCCAAGGCAAAATGTTGGACTTTTTCTTGTTTGCTAAAAGATTTGAAAACATAGACACTGTAGAAATAATTAAGAATTGGAAAACAGTATATTTATTTTGTAAAAGCAACACATATAAAAAATATTATAGAAAAAAATGTAGAATGAGGTCACTTTATGTTGCTGAAACCCTTAAAGGAGAACCATGAATAGTGACACCATGCATGGTCTGCCATTCATGTCATAAGAGAGTTGCTTGAAGGTCAGTATGATGAAAATATTTTGTCTAAGTTGGTTTGTGTAGTCTGTAGGCCACAGATATTGTATATCTCACTGTACTGCATCCATTAAAGAATGAATGCACAGTTAGTATACAGAGAGTATTGTTGAAAAAGATGCAGTATTTTAGCTGTCACATAAAGTGACATTGAGACAATAGATAGATATACATAAAGTGACATATAAGTATAAATAAAGTGCCATAAAGATGATACCGCAATAATACCGCAATAAAACTTCCTAATACCGCAATAAATCACTAGCATGTCAGAAGGACCCAACATTCTGGAAATAGTGGGCTGAGGCAACAGGGAAAATGCAAGTTTTAACGGAAATAGGCAAAATTAAATTTGTGTCAATATTGTTACATGTTTAAATAATACTTACAAGAAAAACTCCGGACATGGCTAGCAGAAGGAATACAAAGATATAAGTGTAACAGGCATCATGAAGATATGGACATAAATACTATGTTAATGTAATATTGTTACTAGATAATCTAGCAAATAGTAAAACTAATAGAAATCACAATAAACAAATGAACAAGGACTTTTTCTATGTTACTGCTCAACAGGGAACTTTATCAGGAAACAAAAACACAAAATTATTAAATGATCTGTGATATAATAATAAACGTATACTAGGTGAAAATATGGGAAACAATAACAAGTAGACACCTGAAAGAAAAAAATAAGGACATATCAGTTTTCTGAATTTATCACTGCAACTAGAGTCTGAGGAAATGTTGGAGATCCCTTACATTTGATGTGATGGTTCTGTTCTGATCTTGCCCATGTGGCAATCAGAGCATGGACTGGTGCAGTTCAGGGTGCAAAAAATCTGGCCACTGCCTTCTTTACAGGCATGTTGTAAGAAGTGACTGAGGGAAGTTAGGGAATGGACTGACAACTTGTCTTGTGAAAAAAATAATTATCACTCTGCATGTCGTGCATTGATTTCTTACTTTTGTCTTCTGTCGAATGGTCCCCATAAATGATGCAAACATTGCACTTTTGAACTTTTGTGACAAAATCCTAGGTGGCGGGGACTGCTTGATGTTCTATCACTGCGAATGAATGAAGTAGTTAACCCAGACTTATGTTGTTACACTCCAGGCAGGATGTGATGATCCTGCATTTCTGCCTCACTATCATTCCTGCCTTCTGGGACTATACATACATTTATAAACCTCCACAACACAGCTATGCCTTTGAGACAGCAAACCGTATGTATTTGATTGTCACCTCAGTTTCCCAACTGAGGAGGACCTATGCTTTTGTCAGAAAGGCTATGGGCTGTTAAGAGCTACCCTACCCACAGCTAAAGGGATTATTCGATCATTTCCACATTTTACTAAAACATTAGAACATCATTGTATCGTTCTGCTCATTTTTCGCTGTATATGTGTATGTAATCTTGATAAAGGTCTTTTGGTTAAAACATCGATTTGTGTGTGTGTTTTCAGTGATTAGCAAAACTACATTACCCTGTTTCAAGATTTACCTGTTGGATTAAAGCTTTGAGCATTGAGTACATATTATTTGATCATCACTAATCTGATCTTGAAATTCTTCTTCTTCTCCTGCGTAAATTTTCAAACTCCTGCATATTAGCAGGATGTAGTCCGGAGAATGGAATGTATTGTGTCATCGTTTACAGCATTGCTGCGATATCTGCACCTTTTGGCCTAACATATCTGACTTCAGCATGGCTTTGAGTCACTGACCATGTATGGGATGGGACAGCCAACTCCATTCCATTGATCTTGAAATGTGGCTTGTGCATTCATATTTTTCATGTGTCTGCCTGCCCACTTGGTTTCTTGAAATAAGTATACAATCTTAAACTGTTTCAGGACACTGGAGGAGAGAGCCCAACGTCTGTTCAGCACCAAAGGCAAGACCTTGGATGAGTTGGACCCTGCTTTGTTTGCCAAATCTAAGCCTGGGAAAGCAGCTAAGGTTGGCAGAAGCAAGTGAGATTTATGTGTGTGTTCAGTTATTTTAGGATTTGAAGTGTTGTGCGCCTATGTGTCAATTCCTGAATTAGGAACATGGAATAGTAATATTGTTGAATGTCATATTAGATGACTAGGGGCATTTAGAAATTGTTGATAGACCACTTCAAAGATTGTTAATGTGACCCAGCAATGTAATGCTGAAGTTGGATGTGTCTGCCTGAAAGATGCAGACATTGCATCCGTACTGTAAATCATGATGCACCGCATTCTATTCTCTGGACTACTGTACTAGGATATCTCTTTGCTCCACTCTACATACAGACGTGAGCAATCAGTTATACATTGGATGTATTGTCTTTGATGTTTAATCATTGTCCAACATGGCCGTACAGAAAGATTTGGGTCATGACTTACTTATACACACTTGTGTGCTGTATAATTACCTTCAGCCGCATGGTCTATTATGCTTTTCATTGGCTGGAAAAGTATAAATAAATGATCAATGGCAATAGTCAGATTGACCTAAGGTAGTGACACTGTAGCACAGGCCTGTATTAAGTTGGTCATGATGTGGGCTCAGTATCTCTAGGGCACAAATATACTGTCCTGCCGCTGGACTGTCCCAAGCACAATACCAAATTCATTTTGTGACATAAAACATGAACGTTTAGATACACAAGGGCTTAGCATGAGTCACTGATCGAAGAAGATGTTACAAAATGTAGTGGGGATTTCTCATTTTCAACCAATTCTCACAGAAAACATATACTTCTCTAGGATAGTTTTTCTCCCTCATCTCATGCAGTATCACTTTCTTTGGTACGCCCAAATTGTTCCATGATTTCCATTAACTGGCAAAAAAATTATAAATTGCAGCAGTCAAAATGAGTTGCACTGTGTGAGATCTGCATGTAGGACTCACAAAATGTGTAAAGGATTTGTTTCACTGTAGTCAGGTTTCCCCATACAGTAGAACCCCGCTATATCGAACTCGCATATTTCGAACATTCGGTTATTGCGAATATTTTAAATAGTCCGCGCAATAGGTAACATTAATCCCTCTAATAAATTACGGATATAGCGAAGTCGGGTTTGCACCATTTCGCTTATAGCGAAGTTCCACGGTGGCCTTTTGGTAATGAATCGACGTGTATATCGAAGTCCGAAACAGACAAAGATTTGCTGACCTATCATGTCAAAGAATATCAGGTCCGCGGCCCACACGTTGGACATTGCCAAACTGTATTTACAAGCCGTACAACAAACCAAAATCTCGTCATTTGGCCAAATGATAATCTTTATGGGACTGCTACTATGACGCTGCTGTAAGGTCATGTAATTCAGTTCGGTAATGTGTTTGGCCACCTCGGCAAAGAAATCAGGCAGGAGTGTCAACCCAGTAAAGCCACGTTTTCAAACCTGTGATAGTGTGGTTCAGTCCTGGTTGTGATTCTACTGATTTTGTTTAAGATGTCTTCGCCAAAAGAGCTTAAACGTAAAAGTTTGTCTGTTGATGACAAAGTTGATGCTATTCTGTCAGTGGATAGAGGTGAAAAAAAAAGTGTAATCGCAAGCGTCTGGGAATACCGTTAAACACGTTGTCAACATGGATTAAAAACAGGGACAAAATATTAGCAACACATGCCATCACCAACCCAAATCGAAAATGGAATAGAATGGCTACATATGCCGACGTGGAGGAAGCCTTGCTAAAGTGGTTCACAAACTGTCGTACTAATTCTGTGGCAGTCAGTGGTCCAATTCTAATTTCCAAAGCAAAGAATTTTGCTGATGCCTTGGGGTACCCAGAATTTATGTGTTCTTCTGGATGGCTGGATCGATTTAAAAAGCGACACGGAATTTCTGGAAGGTGCATCACGGGGGAAAGTGCAGCTGTTAGTAATGATCTTATGTCAAATTGGACTAAGTCAGCACTTCCCAAGATTCTCAGTCAGTTTAAACCGAGAGATATTTATAACATGGACGAGACAGGGATTTTCTTTCGCCTAATGCCTGACAAAACTTTGACTTTCAAAGGGGATCCTTGTCACGGAGGAAAGAAGTCCAAGGAGCGTATAACGGTAACAGTCTGTGCTAATATGGATGGGTCGGATAAGATGGAGCTTCTTGTTATTGGAAAATATCAGAATCCTCGATGCTTCAAAAATGTTAAGAAGCTCCCTGTACAGTATGTCGCCAACAGAAAAGCTTGGATGACTTCGGAGATTTTTGAAAACTGGCTGCACAATATGGATGTAAGGCTTGAAAGAGAAGGGAGACAAATACTAATGCTGGTAGACAACTGTCCGGCACACTCTAAAATGACACACTTGAGGGCAATCACACTTAATTTTTTGCCTCCAAACACCACATCGTGTCTTCAGCCAATGGATCAAGGCATTATACACAATTTGAAGACACTGTACCGTCGAATGGTTGTGGAACGTTTGCTGTGTGCTGTTGATAGAGGACAACCTGTAGACAATAACACTGTGACACTGCTAGATGGTGTTCGGATGCTGCACAGCGCTTGGAATCAAGTGAAGCCAGAAACTATTGCTAATTGTTTTAAACACGCAAGATTTGTGCAGTCAGATAGCGCTGGCCCATCTGCTGTTGTTTCTTCGATTGCAATTTACCAGATGTAGGAAATTTATGGGATCGTCTACGTTCAGCTGGTTTCGACATTCCAACGTTTGAAGACTTTCGTGATGCTGATAACGACTTGGCAAGTAACGAAACCATGACTGACGAAGCCATAATTGAGTCGGTAACTTCACAACATGATGATGATGATGATGACGATGATATTGGTGACAGCATGGAACGTCCCCCACCCACAACAGCCGACGCCATGGAAGCTCTTGCTGTTTTGCGTAACTGGATGGAATGTAGCAACGCGGATACGAAAAATGGATTTAAAATGGTAGCAGACCTGGAGAACATTGTTATTAGCTCACGTCCGATGCAGCAGAAATCAATTACGGACTTCTTCAAAAAAGATACATACATGTATACTGGACTTAATTGAGACTGCTGCCAAAGTTGAATGTATCACCATATGACTACAGCTGTATATACATGTACTTACAGGTATGTAAATGTACTGCCAATTTTTATTATTTAACTTTAAAAACAACTTTTTATCTCGTGTTTAAAAAGAAATGTATAGTAGGCCTAGCTCACAGCTCCGTGAAGCGCGCTTCATAACTCGTGAAGTCGGCTTGACATTGCAAGTTCTTAAAGCATTGCATTTAATAAAAAAACGGTTATATCGAACCTCGGATATATCGAATTAATTCAATTTCCCCGAGAACTTCGATATAGCGGGGTTCTACTGTATATATATATATACTCCATGCTTTTCACCGGAGCTGCATGCCACCTGCTGAGAGTACCACTCAAAGGCACATAACTCCATAGCTTCAAGGGATAATCCCAGAGATCTATGGAAAAAACTCCACTTTGTAGACAAGATATCATGAGCCAGAATCGAACCTATGACCTCTTTAGCACAAGATGAACAATTTAACAACTAGATTACGCCCACTCCATGCATCTAAGACTTCTGAAGAAAGACTTGGTAAATATTGTACTGAAGTCCCTGCTGTTTTTAAGTGTTAGCTCAGAAAGTAATGTTTTCTGTGGTGTGAACCCATCCATCATGATTGTGAGACCAGCATTCTAATCATTTAAAATAGCATACCATATTTTAAAGTGTCTGGAGTTTTAGCATGTATAATGAAATTGATGAGGTGCTATTATTGTGATCTCTTTTTTGTTTGTAATATACACATATCTGCACATTTGTCTGTTGTTGTTCGTCCAGCATAAGTGATGATGACCATTTGTTAATCCACTTTATAAAATTCAGTTAGAGTTATATCCTTGACTATGAGTTCATTGATGGCTAATAAGCCCTATGCTGGCTGCAAGGCCCTTGCACAATTTGGGCATGAGGTGACCACTAGATGGTGTTAGATCTATCCATGATTTTCTAGCTTTCTCTGCTATTGAGCTGCTTCACTTTTTTGCACATTTGTCTATTTGTAACAATAGTATTTACAGTGTATAAATGTGGCTGTCTTGTAGAGTCACTTGTTCTGAGGCATAGAATGACAACTGGTTTTAATATGCTTGTTATCTGTGTTGGTGACTTTCTGAATGATTTCTGCAGAAAATGGATGTGTCTGGCCATTGACGCAATTAAAACGGTGACACAATGCATTTCCATTCTATGCACTACCTCCTACTGGAAATCTAGTAGGACCATAGTCCTGCCACAAGAAAGATCCAGCAGGAGTTTGAGAATGAACAAAGAAGAAGAAGAATGATTGATTAGAACTTTTCTTCTGATAGTGTTAATTAGTACATCATCATTATATTCTAATAAGAATGTGTTCTATGATGTCTCCATGTCCAGAGATTCTGAGAAGCAAAAAGAGATATCTCTTTTGGAAGCTCAAGTTTACAGACTGTCTGAGATGCTCAGCGATCAACGTGCAGCCACTCGTGACAATGTGCAACGAAAACAAGCTCAAACTGGAGAAGAGCGAGAAGAGTCAGATGAGGAGAAATTTGATGAGTCAGACACGGATGATGATGCTGATGATACACCATACAATCCAAAAGATCTTCCCCTTGGTTGGGATGGAAAGGTCTGTGCCTTTTGTAATGTCTGTTTTGTAATTTTGATCCATCATTAACTTGATAATGTGATATCATCAAGTGCTGTCTCCACGACAGAGGTTCGCTGCAATGGACCTCCAACATCCTACCTCTTGCCTTAGTCATACACTCTGAACAGAATGTATCCTGTCCATCTCTTCAAGTAAGGTCTTCTCTAGGTGTCAGGTCTTTTAATAAATCCAAAATATTTTATTTGTTTGATTTTTATTTTCTTTAATAGTTATTTTTTTATATGAAGATTCAGAAACCTCTGTTCGATTTCTTCTCTTTCCATTAAGATCTCCCTATTTTTCTATAGATCTGCATATCAAAGACATCAATTGTTTTCTAGCTTATTGTGTATTATCCGTGTTTCTGAGTCATACATTAATTTAGCATATTTGTTGCATTTAATAATTCTTATTTTTAGTTTGTTGGTGATTTGTTTAGATGTTATTTTCCTCATGTCATTGAAAGTACTTTTAACCATTCCTATTCTGCTTTTGACCTCTGTTTCACATCTACCATCATTTATCAGTATGTGTCCAAGATAAAGGTATATTTTTTTGTATCTTTCAAATATTTATATGTTTAGCTTGATATTCTTCTTCTTCTTCTTTCGTTCACTTGAAACATGTCTATATCTGTAATTCTGTCTCCTTAATAAAACTCACTGTCTTTTGTAGTTCATACAGTGTCCCATAGAGCTTTGATTCCAGTGTTGTTTCCTCTGGCCAATATGTCTGCCTCAGCGTTTCATGCTCAGAACACTCTTGAAGTATATGTTTGGCACTCTGTGCTGCCTGTCCACATGTACACATGGCCGTGTTGCCAATTTTGAACTTTGTATACATGTGACTGCGGAGTCGGTTGTGTCCTGTTCTGAGACGTAGAATTATAACTTGTTTTGATCTGTTCATAATGTGATAGTCATCTTGTGTTGGTGTTTGTGGCTTTCTTATTGACGTTATCATGTTTTTTCTGATGGCAGGTGATTGCAGCTTGATATAAATGTAATATATAACATTTAAACTGACTGCATTCATTCACATCATAATGTGATTGAAAATATGAAGACTGACTGCATTCATACACTTCACAATATCATTAAAAAATTATCTAAACTTACTGCATCCATACACCTCACAGTGCTATATATTAAAACTGACTGCATTCATTCACTTCACAATGTTATATATTAAAACTGACTGCATTCATTCACTTCAAAATGTTATATATTAAAACTGACTGCATTCATTCACTTCACAATGTGATAAGTTTATATCAAAGCTGTATTTTAGTGTCTGCTCAATGTTATTTCTGAATAGCCGATTCCTTATTGGCTGTACAAATTGCATGGGTTGAACTTGACCTATACGTGTGAGATATGTGGAAACCACCCATATCGAGGACCAAAGGCCTTCCAAAGACATTTTGCAGTAAGTGCACACTGTTCTTATTCTGGTAATATATGACTATGTGAATCTCATGTATTTTTTCTTGATGTTTATTTTGCTTTTGACCTTCTTTTTTCCCTCTCTGCATTGAACCACAGTGCAAGGGAAGGTGAGCAACAATATTAGTTTAGAATCTTTCAAGATGGAGAATGTCATATAATGTGTGTGTATGTTGGAAGATATAGCACTTTGTGCGGAATGGTTAAGTGTGCCTGCAGATTGCCAGACCTGAGTGATAATACCTCTCAAGAGATCTTAAAGGGTGGTGCCCTATTGCAGCGGTGTCTTAGGTGCAGGCATTAATCAATGAGAATTCTAGGGAAGGGACATGATTATATAGACTCATGGTTTGGTTGTTAGTGGTTGGGCTGAAACAGTTGTAGTGTAGTTTCACCCACTTTCTCACCAGGTGATTTTGTTTAAAGTTCACTCCTCACGCATGGTTTTAAATTTAAAAAATGTCAGGAAATGAGTGTTACGGCTGTGCTCTAGGGAGGTCAAGAAATGTCACCATAACTACTTAGTAAATGAAGGCGACACTAGTTAGTCAATTTCAAATTCCCAAATCACTTCATGTCCCTTGAACTAGTTTGGGAACCCTTACAATAGATGGTTATTAAGCAACTTGTATTCCCCCCCCCCCCCCAACCACAAAACCCAGCATAGGCATGCTGTCTAAGCTAGCCTGCTCTATCCCTTTCATAACTACAAGAACTTGAATAACCAGGACATTATACCCTACTGAACATACAGGAGCACATTTATTATTGTAGATAAATTATTGTGTACTTTCTTAGTATTTCTTTAACATCTGGACTTATTCTGCAGGAGTCACGTCATGCTTTGGGTATGAGGTGTCTAGGCATACCCAATACAGCACACTTTGCAAATGTGACATCAATTGAGGATGCTCTAGCATGTAAGTACAATGTCAGTTTGTTTTAGCATATAAGTAAAACCCTTGGGGGGGGGGGGATATCCATTGCATATTAGTGAAGTAATTTGCAGTGTGCTCAAGAGGTCATGGGTTCAATCCACGTTCGTGAGGTCTTGTTTAGAAGTACATTTTAATCCCAAATATTTCCAGGGGTTATCACTTGAAGTCACTGAGTTACATGCTATTAGTGGTACTCTTAGCAGGCAACATGTCCGCTTTGTTGAGAGAGAGGGAGTAAGTATGGGAAAACCCGAGTACAATAAAGGTAATCATCTATGCCTGTTTAAGTAAAATCGTGCAAGTTCTTCTAATGTCAATATTATGCAGCCTTCCAATGTCATATTGGCATGTACCTTCTATGATTAAGGTACTTTCTATTATAAAAACTATGAAAGCGTGTCACCGCATGACACGATTTTCTGTCCAATTTTGACTTCTGAAGAGTGATACTGTCTTCTCCATATATCAAACGCTTGAGAGCAGGCTTCCTTTGCTTGACATTTACACAGTTCATGTTACAGAATTCTTGAATATTATGTTTGTGTATGTTGATTATCATCATCGCACACCTGACATATCCATAGGTGCTCAGATCTCCACTTCAGTAAATCTCTCGAGGTGTAACGGCTGATGATTCCTGCTTTGTGTAGGTTATTCTATAATATTTTAGGGTTAAATTATGTTTTACATGATTTTCTCATGCACATCTTCTGTCTGAACTTCATCTTCGATAGCCACAATGTGGGTATCTTGCTTCCTTGAGTTACAACAACCATACCTGAATAGTACATCATGTTAGAAATCTAGTTGGATCGCTCTCCTGCTACAAGAGAGATCCAGCGGGAGTTTAAGAATGAACACTGATGAAGAATATTACCAGCACTACATGAACACATAGGGACATCATAAGATTTTAACACAGGTGAGTGGACTGTCTAGTCATGCTGGGGTCTAGTTGTGTTTACATCTCTCTCCACTTGCATGTAATATAGTGGGTATCTTAATTCTGAAATTTTTAGCTATTTTCAGTGAAATCATTGCTCGTACATCATTTTTGACTGATCTCTATAATTTGAATATTTCAGTATGGACAAGAATAAAATCTGGTAAAGAAGCTGAGAGATGGAAAGCAGACACAGAAGTGAGTGTCCTGACTTGATCATTTCAAATGTGTGATTATAATTTTACTTTGCTCAGAGATATCTCTTAGTTGAATATGTATCCAAACCCAAGAATCATATTAGCAGCTGAATCATCTCACACCCCCCCTCTCCCCCAATGTAACAGAGATTAGGCTCAAGACATCAGCTGCTGAAAACTAAAATTGGTCAGATTCCCCTGAACTCGAGCAAGACCACATTCATAACTAGTAAGTTATGATGCTGCAGATGGAGACATTTCATCTAAAATATTAGCTAGTCTGACATGGCATAGCAAAGAATCGACAACAATCCCGATAAAAGATTCTGAAATATAGAATGATCACCTGTACTAGTTAGCACGGCACTCGGAGATGAAGACCAATACTTTCATATTTTTTTTACTAGAAGCATCTTTTCTAAGAAATGCCTTGTTTTTTTAATTTTGCCAAATCAAACACAGCAGCTTTATTGAAAATGTATTTATTTATTGGAAGATTCTTTGAATACTGTAGACACCTGACACCCACTATATTTTGGTAAAGTAGTATTTCCACAGAATATGGAATCACTGAGCTATAGATAGTTTGAATTTTCTTCACGTCTATTTACAGGCCTAGATGTGTTTATACAATTCCCTGTAACAGGGAAGTACAGACTAGAACTGTACTCCATATGTACTGTCTAGTGGGCACCATAACAAAATGGGGTCTCTGGAAATCAGTGGTCCAATAAGTTGGCCAAGGAGGGAGCATATGCAGGAAGACAATGAAGTCACATATCAAGAAAAGAAGAGAGCTATACAAACCATCAGAGGTGAACATCATGACAAAAGATGCCTACCACTAACTAAATCAGCAGGGACAGGTCACAATACTTTGCCTGAGAACAGGCACACACAACAGACTGAACAAAAAAACACATGCATAAGATGCAATTGTGTGCCACATCACTGTGCACTTGATGAACATAATTATGAACATATTCTGCAGAACTGTCCCCAGTATGAACATTTGAGAGTGACATACTGACCAAATGGTTCAACCATGCGGGCAAAGATATATAGAACCAAAGAAGAGCTCCATAAACAGTGGAGTTCATCCATAAGACATGTCTGACAGTGTAGACATCAAGTAGCAAACAAAACATCCCCTCACTTCTATTTTGTTGACCTGCATGTGTTGCAATTTCTGCATGTCAATTTCTAGGCACAATATTCCCATAGGTCGCCATTACTTTCGGGAAGGAACAGCCGCTTATCAAACACTGTAAAGAGAACATATTCGTTCTCGGCAGCCATATTGGCAGAAGTCCATGTAAAGTGGAGTAGCTGTGTTTAAACATTATACTGCACAAATTCATCAGAGAAACATGGGAATATTTCATGAAATTATATTGGGAAAAAATTTCAATTTGTGTATCTGCTTAGTGTTATTGGTTACTAATGCCAAAGAAAGGTCAACTGAGATGGGCAGGACATAATGTGCACATGCCTTACAAGCACATCTTAAAACAAATAAAGTATGGTGAAAACAACTGGCTGGTGGACAGAAAAAAAGCACCTCAATATTAAAGAGCTGAGTATTGATGTCAAATCCTGATAATCTTTCATTCAGAATTATCCTATACCAACACCAGCAAGGTGCTCAAATCTGAGATGCATAACATCTTGGAGGTACCGAGAAAATTTGCTGCCCAAGGACAGAAGAATAAACACACAAATTTTCTACTCTGATTGTAATATCCCAAATGTGGCAGGAGATTCTATGCAAGAATTGGACTTTTCACTCACCTGCAATGAAGAGTTATTGTTACTAGTTCTGGTTTGTTTAAGAACTTTCTGATAATGGAAGTTGATAGTGAGTGGGTGCTGATAAAATCTGAAGGTGAACAATTGTCATTATTGTATTTTTTTCAGGAAGAGTATGAAGACTCACAAGGCAACATTATCAACAAGAAAATGTATACGCTGCTGAAAAAGGAAGGGATCTTGTAGTCACTTTGTGCAACCTTGAAAAATAAAATGGTTTTTTTAAGCTAAAGTTATTTTAAATGTCAGACAATAGTGAATTTTTTTATATGTTGTGATGATGGAGGCAATTTGATGTTCAGACTGCTGAAAGCAAACAAAAAAAATAAATAAAATAATGCCCCTGACCAATTTCAGACAAAAGGAGAATTAGTACAAATAGAGTATAAAGTAGCTGAAGTATTTTATCCTGAGCAGGATATAGCTATCATCACATCTTAACTGAATAGTCACTATCTCATGATAATCTTCCTGTTTCCATGTGTTATGCTCAGGTTATATTCTTGTGTCCATTTCCTTGTGTATCTGCCTCTATTTTTTTAAAACTTTTCTAGGCTGAAATATAATTTTTTTAAATAATTGTTGAGACAGCAGTAAAACTGTTCAGCAATAGGTGGTAATGGAAATCACAATGTAATAGGTTTTACAGTTCACAAAACAGTCACACAAACAAATTTAGTTAACACTTTACAAAACAAACTGAAACAATGTTTTAACCAAAAGATCTACATCAATTTTTAAAAATACAGTACAAATATCAACCAAACAATCAACATCAGAACAACATATAGACTCCACGCATCATGCTAGGACTTTCACATGAGGATTAATACTGAGAAGACTGAGGGTAATGACAATCGCAAGATAGGCACGCTACTACAAAGACTACAATGGAATCCCATTATAACAACATGGTCTGGATCATCGAAATATGTATGTAATAACAGAAACTTACTATATACACTACAAACAATATGAAATATAATTGATAATTTTGAAAAATGTTGTTACATAGGGAAATTTATTATAAAAGAATGAGCTATAGAGGGATTCCACTATCTCCATAGATGGACAAAAACCTCAAGAAAGTGAGAGTTCACCTTCCTAGGAAGCATTATAACATTGAAAGGGAAAAACACAATAGAAATACAACATGGTGTAAAAAAAAAGTCCTAGGGAGTATGTCTGCTATACTCTTGTTTATACTGTGTTTCAGTGGGGCCTGAGAAGGGAGCAAAGAAAGCAACACTGTTTACCTTCTATGCATGTCGTAAAAGGCGACTAAGGGGTTATGGAATGGGGTCAACATGATCCAAAGCCATGCTAAAGGCAGATGTGTCAGCATTGATTTAAATCATGACACAACACATTCCATTCTCTGGAGTACATCCTGCTAATCTGCAGCAGCTTGAGAGTGAATGAAGTCTCCTATACTCCAAAACAAAAATATAAACATGAACATCAAAGTAGCATGAAGAATGATTATCATACCAGCTCTGTGCTACCAATGCCAAATGTGGACATATACAGAAAAATCAGATTAGTCATGACATGCAATGAAAGAATCATAAATGAAAACATCAGAAGACTTAAGACAATCCAGTTTTAGATTACAGCAGAAGATAACAAAATAGTTTTGGATTACAGCAGAAGATAACAAAATAAGTGGTTTGTGCACACTTCCACGTTACCAACAAAAAGCATTACTACTCAGACACAAGCGATGCGAAGCCAGAGGCCGACCTTGACAAAAGATGGATTACAGGAATAAAAGAAACGGGCATATGTGAAGCACATTAACAGTCACCTCCAGAGCACCCTTTACCCACTGACGCTGCAAGGCATAATAATGAATAGATAGTTACAAACAATAATATTGCTAATGGATGAGATCACAACATAGGGTGCTAGTCTTCTATTATAGTAGTCCACTTGAGGACAGAACAATATAGATCAAATGTTAACAACTAAGTGATTATTGAATCATGTTGAAATTGGAGCAAAGAATAGCAAGATTGCCCTGCCATTGCATGTCATAGACGATGACTAACAAGGTTTAAGGGAGGGGAGTTGGCTGTCTCATCCCATAGATTTAAGTGACAATATAAATAGAAGTCTGATGTATCACAGCCACATTGTAAACCACATGCACTGTTGTCTGTTCTGGACTAGATTCTGCTGATCAGCAGGAGTCTGAAAGCAATGCAGAAGATTAGAAACTAACATCACACTCCAATAAATCTTCAGCTGTCTGTTTCATCAGTCATCCACCCACATGTTCAAATTCCAGGTCCCAGTCAAATGTTTGTCCACATGATTTACTACTGTCCTTACTACTCATTTTATATGTCTATGTCCACAATGCAAACAAAATTTGGTGTAGAAATTTAAACTGTACACATTTGGTATCAAACAATTGAGATTTTTATAAAATAAAAATGTGTCTTAACCCCTCAGCTGCAGAGGTATTCTTAAGGATATGACAAAAAGGCCACAGCCTTTTTGCAGAGACCGTCCTGATTTTAGCTTTCCGAGGAAAAAAATCTGTCTTGATGTTTATAATAAAGCATTCAGATGAATTGTTTTCCTGGGAAACTAAGATCTCAGAAAAATGGTGACAACTCCTCATCGTATCCTTAAGGATACCTCCGCAGGAAAGGCGTTAAAAATAAATTTTCTGTTGATTATAAATTTTATCAGACTTCGTCTCATGTATTTGTCTAAAAGTGAAGGAAGAAATGGATGCCTGAGAGTGACAGAAGATGTTCAAGGGGTAAAGGAATAAGTTCTCTGAGAGTGAAGGAAGATGTCAGACTAAAGGAAAAAAGTAATGTCTGATTGAATAAATTGAAGTCTGACAGTGTAAAGGAAGAAATTAAGGTCTGAAAAAATTATGATAGAAAAGAGCATTTGATTTTATATGTTTGACACTTTCGCAATCATGATTTTTTAAATTGAAAAATCACAATGCAGCAATAATGATTTTAACCAGGTCAGCTAAGATTGACCCACTCATCTCACAATTTTCTGTATTCGACCACACTGCATCCCTAAAAAAGATGCAATTTTAGTCAAGTCTTCCAACGTGTATATTCTCAAGCTACTATAAATATGAATAAATAACCAAACTGTCAAAGGTTGTCCAGCAAAATGGAGAGTGCCGTGGTAGCATGCACCATTTAATTAAAGAGATAAGTTTGTATTTGTTTCTTGAAAGTGGTCCCTTTTTTTTACCATAACGTGGAAATAGTCCTTGTGTATATTATTTATTTTTTAAATATTTGATAGTTGAATCAATATTAGTATAAATATGGACAGGTCAAACAACACACAAATAAGGTATACTTGTAAACACATGTGTTGATTCAGATGTGACTTGGGATAATGTTCTTGTATTTATCATTTACATTTATTATTTCTACTTATTTATTAGCTTATACGCAACATTGCATTACGGTACCTATTCTTATGGTATCACATTTCCTATTTGTGTTACTGCTGCCCTCTCTGTTAGATATCCTCTGACATTTTGGTTATAAAGCACTTTTGTAATGAAGTGACAGGTGAAGCTTGAAAGTTCAAGTAACTTAACACAACCTGATGGAAATGGAGACATTTATTGCAGACAAAAAAAGATGCAGCTAACCACAAACTACATGCATTATCTTTTACTTGGCTAAGAGCACTGTCAACAAGTGAAGTTTAACATTTAAAGATAAGATGCCAATAAATCAGTTTAACATGTAAAGACAAAAATGGCAGTGCAATCTGCCAGGAGCACAATTACATTTTTTATTTTTGAAATCACTGCATACATACAAACCATTTTTCTTGACATGATTCAGCTTAATACAGTGGAATCCCTCTATTGCAATCACATCCTTTTACAGCAGAATTCCATGTTTATTATGACAACAGAATTCTGTTATCACGTACATATTTTATCGGCCCAGACCAAGTAGTTATGAGATTCCACTGTATAATATAAAAAATTGAGACAAGCATATTATATTAACTAAGATAAAAATGTGTTTTGGCAGTTAAGGGGGGTAAAAACTGGCCAAAAATTTGTTGCCCAGAAAAGGGACCATGAACATGTAACAGGCAAGAGGGGTAGGAGAAGACCAACAGCGAAATATGCTTGACAACCTAGCATTGTGGCATGGGAGAACATCGTTATTGGAAATGATTGACAGAAAATGAAATAGAAGGCTGTGGAAAGACATAACAAACACCACACAGCATGGACTATAAGAAGAAAAATAATTTATGGACAACCTCAGAAAAGATCAACAAAATATGAATGCTTTGCATTAACATATTCACTTTTTACTTGCACTGCTCAATGTGTAGCAGATTTCTACTTATTGCCTATCAATTAGCTTCTCTTTGAAACAAATGTTGAACAAGCTTAATAATCCTAGTAAAATGTGCATGCATAAACCTCCTCACACCCCATGACTTTGAGACAACAAACCTTATGAGTCTGGGTGTTGCCTTGGTTACTCAAATGAGGACCTGTGTTTTTTATGGTCTGTCAATAGGTATCCCTGCTCACAGCTAAAGGGATTACTTAATCTCCATTTTCATACTCGATGTTGTAGGCAAGCAAGCACCTTCCTGCCATTCTTGAAACCCAATATGCAATATTTGTTGACTGAGACATCTGTATATATGATTATGTCTTGCAGCTATTAGAGGAACATAACAATCTATTCACTTGTGACTGTGTGCCATAATCGACAATAGATAACACTTTGCAGCAGCAGAACATTTGTTACATGTCTGCAGCCGACATAATGTTGATAGCACTGATTCTCCCTTTACTTTCTTAAAGACCTCAATGTTTGTTGAATGAGAGACTTGAAAGTTATCCCTAAATTATATTTAATATCATGGTCTCCTATCGATAATGAGTCCCTACAACTGGCTGTGTGCTATCTGTGTCTAGCTTATTATTCACCATTTCCTTATTGATGATGATGATGATTCAATCCCTTTCGCTGTGCGCAGGAAACCCTTGACAGCCCATAGCCCTTCTGGTGAATGCACAGGTTTTCCTCAGTTGTGTAGAGTGTTGTGTATAGCTGGAAGTGGTGGTAATAGTTCTTGTCGGATGTCTGTTAGTTTTGGGCACTGCAGTAGTAGGTGGTTTAACCGTCTCTTGTGCGTTGCTTCCTTATTGATAGAATCAGTTATGCCTACATTAGTTGTTAAAGAACTGTCTCATCTATTTTCTGTTCTACGATTTTAAGAAGTCTTGTGGGGTGAGTGCGTTTTGTTACTGTGGACTCGCACATAGTCTTGGCCAATAAATGGCATGATTGAATGGTCCAGCATGTATCTCGTTACCACACAGGGGCATCTAGAGTATCCTTAGACTGTTCGACATCCATCATTAACTACACACTCCGGACATTGATATTGCATGTTGGATATCAGTGGTCCCAAACCATAATAATCAACCACTGACAGAAAAACCGCTGGTTAAAGGGAATGGCTGTTGTTTCGATCCCCAGAAATTGTGAACGATTAGTTCTAACCTCACACTTGCAACAGGGAGTTTCTCCAAAGCTTTATTTCATGTTTAGAAGACCCCCAACTCTCAGCAGCGTCTGCAATGCTTTGAGAAGTCTCCCACTTAAAGAGTTAAATTCTAGGGGCGTATGATTTTTTTTAAAACCTTTCTGCAACATATAGAGTTTCAGCTCCCCTGCCAAGCGTCCTTGTCATAGAAACCGAGCTCTGGAACATGGTAACTGGGATGGGCAGAGCATCCAGCTATGCATTCCATGTCATACATTGGGAGGGGGGGGGAAAGAGAAGACTCTCCAATTATTCGAGGCTAACATGTTTGTCCGATATTGACTCTCCTAGGGAATTGTCATGCCCTACACAGAGTTGCATTTCACCACACCCCACGTACCACCTGTTAATAGCCAGGGCACCATGAAACTATTGGCGGCTAGAATCAAAGTCAGGAGCTGATCTGGTTTCTCCAGCATGCTGTGCAATGCGGAGTTCTCTGAATGTTGTACCACAAAAGGAAACATAATTGCACAGATGAAATTCTGTGAGGCTTTCACAACAGGAAAACCTCACATTGACATGTCATCTACTTAGTTGACTGTTGCACAACCACTGGCCCAATTTTGAGACCTTCTACCTGCGGAATGATGAGGGTAAGTACCAGTAGCTATTGTTCCAGATGTACAGCCAACATATTTAACAGCTGCTATGTCATTTTTGCTTCTCTGTATAACAAGGTAGAGTTGAGGGTGGTGAGAAAGAGGTAGGCAGAGATACAAATCAGATGGACAGGTTAGCCTAGTAGAGTGCACCACTAGGACAGGAGAGACAGTATTTCTAGGTATGAAATAACGCTCTGGAGAAAACACCCCATTGCACATAGGAAGGAAGTAAGAGCTAATTGCTCGTATTTCCTGGGGATCGGAACAAGTTTTTGGCCAAATATAAGCTCAAATGTTTGAATCTGAGGCTCCTTAAAATCTTTGTGTAAGTCAGGCAAAAGCAGTATTCTAGATTCAGTGGGTACTATCACATTGTGGTGCCCTGTGAAATGAGATGGTCAAAAAGGGAGGAGAGTGTATGCAGGAAGAGAATGAAGTCTGATATCAAGAAAATAAGAGAGCTATAATGAGCATAACATGACAAATGACACCTAACCACTACCTAAATCAACAAAGACAGGTCACCATACTTTTTTGCCTGAGGACAGGACACAAAAGACAGAGCACATGACACAAGATGTGATTGTGTGCCATGCCACTGGACATTTGTGAACAGACCTCTGAACAAAGTCTGCAGAACTAACCCCAGTATGAACAATTGAGAGGTGTACTGGTCCAACGGCTCAACCCTGCAAAGATATATGGGACCATAGAAAAACTCGGACAACAGTGGTGTTTATCCATAAGACTCAGTCTAATGGTGTAGATATCAAGTAGCGAACAAAATAAATTATACTAGATATGAATGAAGAATGTTATCAGAGAGGTCTTGCAGTATTAACACTTTTGCTGCAACAACTTTTTAATGCAATGTCTTTTCCACTACCACGCCATTTAAAAAAAATTGTTTAGGTATTACAAGTTTTACAACTGATCATTAAAAATTCAACCAATAGTTTTGAAACTTTCAGATATTAAACAAGAATAAGCTATCCAAAGACATTTATCTCACGATTTTATAGAAAAGGTTTAATTTTAATTTATTTTTTAAATTTTAATTTATTTTTTTATGTTATCTAGCAATAATGCCATGGTTCTGTTTGGAAGCGGATGTCTATCACTCCTGGACACAGAACTATTTCGTATCAATTGATTTGAATCAGTCAAATTCTGTATCCTATAAGTATTATTGCTATTACTCGCTTAAAAAGTCAAAGAAAGAGCCACTTTAGACCAGGTATCAACTACATCGTCCATTTGTTCTTTAAAAAAAATAATTCAATTAAATAAAAAATAAACACCGAAAGGTACATGAGGACAGAAAGAAGAAGAAGCAGATAAAAAATCTCTGCATTATTGGTGTTGGATCGATCCAATAACAGGCTCACCATATTGGAATGACTGTATTAAACGGCATTCCTGCACTGATAAATACTAAAAAGAAGTTCTATTCACAGATGACAAAAATCAGTGGCGGCAGTGAAAGTGTTATATCTATGATGGCTATGGGATCTCAGCAACTGCTTTTCCTCAACTTTTACCACTTGGTTTTGTATGTTGATTATAAATTGGGCATTGTCACACCAACTTTTGGCTGAAACATACACTCATACTTTCACAAGAAAAGATTTAAATTTACAGCATTAATCATAATTTGATGTGAAACAAATATATTAGATACGAGTCCACAAGATTGAGATATAATGGGAAAACTGAACATAGCCACACAAATGATATGAAAATAATTGTAGCCCACTACAAAAATGATTTGATGCTTGGTCCATCTGCACTCATATCTGAATATCGTTATGTAACATAATTACTATCGTTTATATATTTTCTAATGAACAGATGGACCATATTTGCTGCACTAGAAACACTTTCATAACAACAATAAGTTGCTTGCTGAAATCCACATTCCAAATGACAACCAGGCACAGCACAAGACTGCATCATGTCCCATAAGATCAACAGGGCAGAAGTTTGGCACGGAAGGCTTGCACCAGCAGCTTGGCCTATCAAATAAATAGAAACTCATCACAATCCACAGAACGGGGATCATTATACTGTTGACTATGATTAGCTAGATTCTGTAACAAATATTAACTGCAAATTATTAATTATTGTATTCTCCACCCATTTATGGTTATCAGGAGCCGATATCATTTAACTCCACGGAAACTCATAGGTACTCAAGTCTCACCCACAATATATGACGAAGGGTATGTAATTATAAAACTCATAACTCGTTAGGGGTATCATATTGAGACATTTGGTGCAGGCCACACCTCTCTATCCTTTACAATCCTGATGGGTTTTGAAACTTCACACGCTGTTCAGTCCTTGATATTATCCAGTCATGTCTTCTGGTCATCTCGTCTTCTTCCACACTCCACCATACATTGAAGAACATCAAGGAGTGTCTCATCACATACCTGTACCACCAGAGTTTACTTTCAAGATTGTTAACAATGGTTCTTGTTGACCTGCTAATACATTAATTCTATCATGCACAAACTCAGTAACATATACCAAACACATATCTATAGCATTTGGTTCCAAACGCCTGGATTCTCCTATGTCCACAGTTAAGAGTCTAAGTCCCACAGTCAAATAGAAATATTGACAACCAAAGATTTATATAAGTTAATCTTATTAAGGGTGGTAATCCTGTGTTAAGTTTTTCCAAATGGTGATTAATCTTGTCACTGTGGCCATGGCCAGTCTTTTCTTAACTTCAATAATATGTACTTACTGCGCTAAACCGAAATCCAACTGGTAAATCCAGAAATAGGGTAATGAAGTTTTGCTAATCACTCAAGACACACACAAATCAACGTTTCGACCAAAAGGCCTTTATCAAGACAAAAATTAAAACAAAATTAACACATACGACAGAAAACGACAGTAAGGATATGGACGTTAACATCAGCATGTACAATATAGACTTACCAGAAGAGGTGAAACGACATCAGACAAGGAATATACAAAAAATGACTATATACATGTGACACGAAACAAACAGAAACTATGGAACAACTTCTTAACTGCAGCTGTTGATTCACCATCACCACTAACCTGGGCTCCCAGTTAAGTAAAATTTGAAACCTCCTCGTCCTCAAGCACTTGATTGCTAAGCTTTATATTGGTAATTAAATTAAGCTTTATGAAAGGTATGCATAATGATGGTTCCAGTGGCCTGCTAGTTAAGCATCTTTCTCATTTCTCCCTGCAGGCATCCAGTTCTATCCCACTTATACACAAATCTCATCCTAGATGTGTCAATGATGATGTCCACATCAAGAAGATGCTCATGAAGTAGTTTCCGCATGTCACTCTTACCCGTTATTAACTCCCAGTCGATGTTTTAGATGCATGTCTATCTACTCTCTCATTACTGTGCACACTCCGAGGCAGTGGATCCATGTGAAAGCCTGGAGTTTGGATACAGCTATAAATGTCATTCACTCATAACAACACATGCCATTTTGAAGCCCCCCAAAGCATGGACTTGGAGTCTGACAAGATAACTGCCTTAGAGTCCCAGGGAGCCACATGAAGGCTGTTGTAACCACCTTGACCGCCATCCACATGCTGAATGTAGTTGCTCCGTTTCTATGACTACCACCAGCACTAGCTACAAAACCCCAATCAGACCTCTCCCATCGATGCACAGATTCATTGGTACATAAGTGACATCATTATTTCTGGCATTATAAGCACTTAGTTTATCTATTTCAAGGTTTGGGTTTCCTTGTCCCAATCTCTCTAAATTTCCTGACACGGGTGATAACAACTTTGTGGAAGCACATCATGGCCCCCATCAATCAAGTGCTATTCACTATTGTCAAGTGAGAGACTGTATTTCCTATCATCTTTTCAGCTTGTGCCATCCATTTATAAAAGCCTAAATACTGCTTGTAGTCTCCACTCATTTATGCAAAGAATCTTACGAATATGGCACTGAAGAAAGCAGTGCAGCTTGCACAGAACGCAGAAGTTTACAGACTAGCAGTTAGTATAATGTTGCATAATGGACAGATCTCATAGAAGGAATATATAGTGGTGTCTTGTTATAGCACATACATTTATAACAAAATTCCCCATTTAACAACACTTTTCAAATCCCGAATTGTTTTTATTCTTTATTGTTGTAATTCTATATAGTTAATTTCCGTTATTACATTTCATCTGGACTAAGTTGTTAATGATACTCCAATGTATCTGGTTTCATTTTCTCAAAGCCACATTCTTCAATGATCCTGCAACTCTGGGCGTTTGCCCTTTGGTTCAATCTGTATACACAAAATTAATTTTGAAAAAAATCTTGGACATGATAGTTTTTCAATATATTTCTAAATGTTCTAAGAACTCTTGAATTTTTGTATTCTATTTTGATATTAATCTTTTTGGACTTTAATTTTCAAAAAATGCATTTGGTCAAAACATTTGTGCGCATTTGCCATTATGTTTCCAGTGATTAGCAAATCTTGTAATAGATAGATTGTAATCCAGATTAGTTTTAACCTATTATTTTATTTCAAGCATGAGTGTCCTAATATTTCTGCATTTATTTCAAATATTTGCTGATCGAGTTATGTTTACTATAGAATCTGAAAGTAATTGCTCAAGAACTTACTTTGGATGTGTAGTCTGCCAGCTTGTGGATAACAAGAGTGTTGCATCCTTGGATAATTGGATGGCAGGATGTCACAAAATTTACATCCTGCCAAAAGGAAAACATTGTAAGAAAACATATTTTAAAATTTGTTTACAGCTTGGAAAATATTTAAAATACAAATGTTCCAGCAAATATAGTAATGCAGCACTGAAGGAAAAAACGTTGATATAGCTTGTAATGTCACAAGAATGAATGGTTAAGAAACATGTTAAGTTGAACATATTTAGGTGAAGCGTCTAGTTTTATCGTAGTTTTTATTTTCATAGTTTGGTGAATCTGGAACTTTTATTATGAAAATATGTCAATTATGAAAATAATCTAACAATTAAACTATAGCAGCTCAGTTTGAAAAAAGAAACTGATATCAAATTATATATATATAATTACATACACATACATAACTTGCAATCTCTCTGAAATTAGGAACAACAGCTTTCTTAAAGTTCTTTCTCATCCCAAGTTTATTGACAACAAACCTTAGTTAAAGGAGACTGGGCAACACCATTCAGTGTAACTGAACTGATCGGACATCCTCCATGAAAGCGACACTTGACTCCTTTCTCTGTGATTTTAGTGTGGGCAATAAACAGAAGGAAACCTTCACCTGAAAGTACAAATAACAAAGTAAATTATTTGAAGCCTACAAAGAATATCTAACCAAAATGTCAAAGAGAATATCAAGACAAAATTGGAAACATCAACAACTCTACCTTGATAGATTTGCTGAAGTGGGGGTCTGAACAAACATGCCATCCAGCATGCCAACAAGGTTTAAACTTACACAATTAGTTTACAGCAAGATCTATACATACACAAAATTAACACACAAAGGGATTTCAAAATTATAAAAATAAAAAACTAGAAGACATGAACAAAGGCGTAGCTGAATATGTAGATGAAAACATTACATTCATTTTTCCTAAACCTCCTACTGCTAAATTTAGTAGAAACAACAAGAAACTGTCTCCCCATCACAACAGTATTTAAACCAACATAGCAATGAAATACTAAAATCCTACCTGGTGCCACTGGATGAATGTTACTGTTAAATTTAACCACAAACTGACTGGATTCACGGAGAGGAAGACACTGCATAGCAAATAATGGCTCTAATAAGTTAGCAGTGCCCTCCAAAGTTGAAATGACTCGGCTCCTGAAAGCTTGATCCAGTCTTAAGAGACATATCAAAAGACAAACAAGAACATGTTATTAGCATCCTTGTAGAATATACTGTTATAATAATAATAATAATAATAATAATACAATAACCCATCAGAGTCATAGGGGGGGGGGGCCACACTGAAGACATCAACACAAAAAGACCTTCAAATATGTCTATCATTAGCCATTCGGTGGAGTGTAGGAAAATCACAACTAGACCATTCCTTGATGTTATCAATCCAGGATTTTCTTTTATTGCCTCTTCTTCAAATCTCAACTGTGCCTTGCAAAAATAATTTTTGAAAGTGAGACATGTCTCGTTACATGCCTAAACCAAACTAGTTTACACCGTTTCACCACTGCCAAAAGTGGTTCTTGATAACCGGCAGGTTAGTTTATTTGCTGCTGGACAAATATATTTGTCTTGTGTTCTATACAACTAATTCTGAAACAAATATCTGTAGCACTTGTTTTCAAAAGTCTGAATCCTTCTTTCCATGTCTGCAATGAGTGCCCAACTTTCACATCCGTATAACAGTGTATTAGCAATACCGATCTGAATAGATTAATCTTTACTGTAATACTGATCTTACGAATCCAAATCATATTCAACTTTGCTATGGTATCTATCGCAAATATTATTATTAGTATGAGAGCAGAACTGTTATGTTAGAGAATAATATATCATATGGGACACTCTACATGTATTCTTCTGTTGACTATGAAAAATATTGTATCGGTTTTTAAAAGTCGTGCAAGACGGCAATGGTGCAGTGATATATCAGATTGCATAAACATATTTCTAGCAGTGGCAGGTCAACTCGCACAGAGTGTTCAGAGAATCCATAAGGAAGACCACATTTTGGAAATATGTCACATGAAGTTTTTTATCAGTTTCCACAGTCAAGTATTTTGCTTTGCATTTACCAGAGTGTGGGTTGAGAAAAATGGAATTAGATTTGAGGAAATCTGAGTATAATAAAAACAGTCTTCTATACCTTCTAATATTTTTTGTTTTGTTTGTGCTCTGCACCAAAGCTGTCATATCTCACATTTGTGTCCAACATGTTTCCAATTGAACAGGTTTACCCCGACTCTTTAATGTTTACTCATTTAATCAGATCGCAGTCATGCAACCTGGTATAGCAGAATTCCTCTATCATGCATCCTTTTATAACAAATATCCCCTTTTAACCTTTAGCGTCCCAGATTAAAAATATGCAATATCTTCCCTGGGATTGGATTCTTTTTTGACAATGTGCATTGTTTTTGGTGAATGTTTGGTAAATGCGATAGCTTTTTTTGTTTGTAAAGATATCAAAATAATATTTGCACATGTAAATGAAGTGAATAATATAAAAATATTTTTTGGTTCTTGTATGTGTGATGTGATAGCAAGTTGTGAAGTTGAAAATGGGGGGAAAATCTCAAACTATAATTTTTTTAAATCACAAAAATAATTTCTTGATGCACCTATACTTAAACAATGTGTGGTAACACTGATAAAATCCTTCTAAATACCTATTTTTCCTGTTGTATATATGTTGTTTCATATCTAAACTACAACCTAATAAAACATGAAGAAATCACATACAATGTCCATCCATTCAACACTAAGTCTAGGCTCATACAATGTAATTATTTTCCATGCCAACATGCTGCACTCTTGATATATATTGTTTTTATGTTATTCAGTGAATAAACAAACATTCTTATAATATAGCAACACACAAAGCCAACAACTAAAACATGTAGATATTACTTTCCTTGACTATCACTTACCATGCCACCTAGTACTAAATTTGATATAAATATGGCATGGAAAATCAACATAATTCGCTATAGACTTTTGGTGAATAAATCAGCCGACGTTCTTCTTCTTACAATCATAATGTATAAAGGAATTTCACCTTTAGACTGTGATGTATTCCTAGCTTCTTGTGGTGGGAATTCTACTTCATGTGAGCTAAACTTCGTGTGATTCCATAGTGAGGAATCAGGGTATAGCAACTTAGGAGACTGGAGATGCTGGCGGGTCCTGGTAATGTAATGTCGTCTGCATTTCCAGATGCCTATGGGGTCCGTAAAGTTAACAACACTTTCCAAAATCCACAATTATATTTACTCTTAATTGTTTGTACTGCACACAGCTAATTTCCATTATTAGATACATATTTTGTCAGCCCGGGCCAAGTTGTTATAAAGGGATGTGACTATTTATTCTTCATTATTTGTACTGTACATAGCAAATTTCTGTTATTACATAAATATTTCATCACTCTGGACAAAGCTGTTATGGGAATATACTGTAATAGGACCAGGGACGTACAAGTTTTCTAGGTTATTGGTCTGCTCTGACCTCTCACTCACTACACTGTTAGTCCAACAATTATTCAATGTCTGTGTGTTTACCAATCATGGAATTGAAGCAAAAACTAGTTACACTATCACCTATCATGCAAGTGTTGTAAGAGGCAACTAAGGATAGATTTAAGCATGCGATTTGCTACCCCAACTAAAAGAAAAGTAAACAGAAAAATCAATAAACTATGAATAGATAAAATCCTAACTATCCAAAATATAAAACTTTTTAAAACAGAATGCTTAATAGGTTATCTCAATGACACATTTTTAAAATGCCAGTTCTCTTGTTCCAACATGACTTGTTAACCTCTGTTTTGTCTGCTATCATTATGCAGATTTGGATAATGATCATCTTATGACATCGCAGCATGTGGGAGACCCCTTTGATCCATTCTCTTTTTGGTCTTCCCCTGCCTCTTGGTGTTTCTTCTTTGTTCATTCTCAAACTTCTGCATGTTAGCAGAATGTAGCCCAGAGATCTTCCTGGTATATTGGTTAAGCCTTTCGCTTATATTCTCAAAAGATCGTGGGTTCAAATCCGGACGTTGTCTCTTGTTTATAAAGTGGATTTCTTTCGGAGATCCCTAGGGATTATCGCTTGATGCTATGGGGTATGTGCTATGAGTGATACTCTTGTTAAGTGATATGACTGATGCAGTTTTATTAAGAGAGAGTACATATGGGATAATGCCAGTACAATGAAATAGCCCCTCTGCAACATTTTAGCAACTATTTTTAGTCCAAAGAACAGATTGCATTATGTCATGGTTTATAGCTTATCTGCACCTTTCAGCAGAACACATCTGACTTCAGCATGTCCTATGAGTCACTCTGACCCTCTATGGGATCGGGCAGTCAATTCCGCTCCTCCCAAAAACTTCTTAGTTGCTTCTTACATGTCTTGCAGGTAACCATCATTGCTATTATCTGCTCCCAATTTGGGAGCCCCTGCACACACAGGCATTGTTGTTTATATTCTCATTGTGTATGCTCTTGTTACTAATTGGGGTTAATTCTTATAAGTGGCTAAACCATTTCAGTCTCAGTTGTCTCAATATCTATCCATGTATCTATCAACCCGTAACTCGGTGGGTTGTATGGGTACCACATTGGATACAACAACAGGCAATCCTCTAGCAGTTTCTATTTTCAACAATCCGGATGAGTGAGGAAAAGTCTTGTCTTGTCCAGTCTTTGATGTTGTCTGTCCATACTCTTATTTGCCCTCCTCTGCTTCTTCCACTGTTCCCAGCAGTATTATTTTTGACAAGGAATCATATCAGCATACATGTCCATACCATGTATGTTTTCGTCATTTCACTATTGAAAGCAATGGTGCTTGTGGACCTGTATACATCTCCTATTTCTTACATACACATTTGTCTTCTGTTCTCTATGGAAATTTGTTTGTAACACTTGTATTCGAAGGCCTGTAATTGTCTTTCCATACTGCGGTGAGTGTCCAACTCTCACAACCATACAAGATAATAGAAAGCACTAGTGAGTTATAGAGTTTGATTTTCATTCTAACACAGATGTTGCTTTTTTATTTCAATATATATGAATAATGACTACACACACCTTGTGTCAACTGTACTGTATAGTGCAAATATAGGAACAACCAGCATAAAATAAGAACATGTGGATGCTTATCAGATGTGCTGCTATCACATGGACAAGTGAACTGGACTATACAACTCTTGAAAAGGATGTACACATGTCAACCATCAAATATTGGTCACAATATGAGACAACAAAGTCTGTAACAGGTTACTGAAGAGAAGAAATCAAGGTCTTCAGGCACAAAAACACTGTAGTTCAGATTTATGCAACCCTAAACAAACATAAACATCTAAACTTTCATGCTTTAGACAAGCATGCTGACATAATTCCTTGTCAAAAAAAAATCTTGATGGATAAAGTAGAAGGTGGAATAGGCAGAGTAAAGCAAAGAAAATTATGGTCAGATATTCAATGTCAAGACTTTTCTTCATTCATCTACATCACTGAAGATAAAAATTGCTGGAGAGCTCTGTGGTATCCAATATGGTACCCATACAACCATAACAGGTTTTGGGTTGATAGATAGATACAATAAGATCATCATCAGGTGCCATGCCGGATAGCGTTGGCGGTCATGGCTCTCCACAGATCTCTGTCCACAGTATTATGTATCAAAATCGTTGTTGTTTCCTTGCCGTGCCAGGTTGTCAAACTGTCTAATATTTTCTCACGTTGTCTCCTTCTGTCTCTGTTGCTTTAATTTTGCCTGTTATGATTATGTTCTCTAAACCTGCCTGTCTCATGAAGTGGCCAAAAAAGAAGAGGGCCTTTTTTCTTATATTGTTGATTATATAATAAGATAGAGATTAATAGGATATAATAAAATAGACAACATAATGAGATAGTGTGCAGTATAAACAGGCATGATGAAAGAATGTGATCTAGTCTTCTGACTGTTAAACATCATACGTAACACATTTCCAGACAAAATTTACCTCTGACAATGGAACCGAACAAGACCCTCTATGTGAGGATTTCTTCGTTCAACCGCCAGTTCCAGTGCTGACACAGATGTACATGTTGGAGCAGCAATGTTCACACCCACTCTTAACATAAGATTAACCACATCTCGATTCTGTTTCTTTATAGCCTGAGAAGTATGCAACAACTCATATCAAAAAATCCTCCACTAATATTGAATGTAGTCAGATATGCTACCTTCATTGAAACTGTTTAAACAGATCAAAAAGCAATAGATTAGTTTTGTTCACAATTGATAACCTCAGACAAGCTATCTCCATCGAAACTGATTAAAACAACATTTAAAATAATCCTTGGCACAATGGTTAAGCTGTTTACTTTGTGTTAAAGAGGTTGTGGGTTCGAATCTGGCTCACATCATCTTGTTTATAAGTGGATTTTCTAGAGATTCTGGGGGTTATCGCTTGAAGCTATGAATTATGTGCGATTAGTGGTACTTCCCGCAAGCGCCGTGACGCATTAAGAGATGTAGTACATATGGGGTAACCCAAATACAATGAAGTCAATCTCCTACGACCTTTAGTTAAATAATCATATCATGCCTGGCGTGTCCAAGAACCTTTTCAGCCAGAATAGAGCTTAAAAGGGCATTTACAAACTCACTGTCAAGGACAATTATAACTGAATTTTTATAAAGTAGATGTAACAAATGGTCATTATCATCATGTGACAGATGAACAACATGTTATTAACAATGACTTGTGAAAATTTGATGTCATGTTCCAGAACATCTGAAGTACAACACATTTTAACATTTGTAGATGTAGATAGTGCAGGCTATCTTTGTCCAGGCATGGTCCTTTCAGCCACTGACATGGGTCATCAGGGCATACGACCAATAACAAAATAAAGGAGATTGGCACTCACGTAATCATGTCACAATGAACTCGAAGAAATCCTTTTTCTTTTTAACTTGTGTAATCATGTTTCAACTGATTTATAAGAGAGAAAGATGTAAAGTAATAATGAGTATAGAGTGCAGCCTTACTTTATCTTCTTTAGATTTCTTGTTGATTGTACCTTCTTTCTTCAATCAGGTTTCATGCATTCTTTCTGGACCATTCTCTATGTTAACTACACTTGTTAAGAACATTTCACATGTACTTCAAACTCAAGCTTGTGCCAGCAATTGTCAATGGTTTTTTATGAGACTGAGAAATATAGAAGCCTTTGTGTTCAGATTTGTGTGTTGTATTTACTTATCTTTAAGTTGTTTTTTTTTAAAATGTCACTTACAAGAGATGTGGCTGAGATTTTGTGTCTCACGTAATAAGGACTTAAAACAGCTGCAAACAGTTGAGAAAAAATATGGTTTATAAAATAGCAAACCTACTGAATGTAAATATTGCTTAAAAAATCACTATAGTCAAAATAAAGCTGGCATGATCACTACATCCTGAATTGATATGCTTCAACCAATAAAAAATGGTGAACTGAATGAATAAAACATGCATGCTCCACAAATGACCAGAAATAAATCGTGACAATACTGTGACTAAAAGATATTTATCAAAAGATAAACACAGCAAATGGCATACCTTCATAAGAGCTGTTTCTGCAAGATCAGAGTGTGCTGTATACATGCTGCTGTTGGCACCATATTTCAGAAGTAAAGCAACTAGGCATGTTCCATTCTGAAAGAAATCATATATAAGCAAGATTGACCAATGTGAAACAATCACATGCTAAGATATATTTTCTAATCATATATAAGCAAGATTGACCAATGTGAAACAATCACATGCTAAGATATATTTTCTAATCATATATAAGCAAGGTTGACCAGTGTGAAACAATCACATGCTAAGATATATTTTCTAATCATATATAAGCAAGATTGACCAATGTGAAACAATCACATGCTAAGATATAATTTCTAATCATGGAAGCATATGTCAAGAGATGAATAGAGAGGCCAAAGTTTCATGGACAGAGCTAAAGATGGTGGCATAGCATAGACATGGTCTTTCTTCTATTGTCAACAACAAGGTGTAGTAGTGAAGACAGAGTCCTATTGTAAATGTCTTATTGTGAAGGATGATGATGCAATAATCCCTTTAGCTGTGAGCAGGAAGCTCTTGACAGTCCATGTCTTTTCTGACAAAAGCACAGGTTCTTTACTGTTGTGTGTAACTGAGGCAACATGCACTTATAGGCATGGATGTTCAAGGGGGATTTATGGCTACGTGTTTAGTCCCAGAAGGGAGGCATTCTAATGTGCGAGAATCTCTCCCAGGATTACCAAGTCCTGCAAGAGGCACAGCACACACACCTGAGCCAACTACCTCATCATTCTTCTGTCATGTTTGTTGACCCATCCACAATGATGGTACATCTAGCATTCACCATCACTGTGGAGTCTGTCACAAAAGGACAAATGTGTAATGTCCGCTGGCCCGCATCTCATTGCCATCCATGGCGATTATTTTATAGAGGATAAAAGAAATTGTGATAAAAATAACAAGGCGTGAGGTGAAAAGTTACCAGCCTATCCTTCAACTTTCCATAACCGCCTTCTATGACATGACTGGAAAGAAGACAGTGGCCCTATTCTTTACACCCTAAACTGGTAGTCCGGGCCCCAGTTGCCACACAGGCGTATATTGTGAAGGAAAGAATAGAACTAGTCAGCTCTATATGCATGCAGTAATCCCTGTCTTTTGTCTCTCATGTTTGTTACAACACAACAAATGTCTTCAATGTGACAGGTGAAAGAACAATCCCTTTCATTCACTTGGAATGTGCTTATATTTGAAGAGAGAACAATTAAAGTCGGGACTGTTGAGCCTCTGGTATTTATGTTGAGCCTCAAGACCTGTTCATGTCTGACTGAACTTTTTCTATTTGGTTACCTGAATACATACCTCAATTATTTCATTTCCTGAATTTTGGAATGGCTAAAAGTACTTTCAAGTAAGGAAAATATTAACATTTAAACAAATCACAAACTAAAAATGAGAATTATAAAATGCTATATCAATTCTAAATTAATGTATAACTCATAAACATGGATAATGAACAAACAGCTAGAAGACAATTGAATCTTTGAGATGTAGATATATAGAATAGAGAGAACTTCATGGAAGTAGAAGAAAACAAAGATGTTCTGGCAACACTGTGTATGGAGAAAAAACTGGCAACACTGTGTATGGAGAAAAAACTGGCAACACTGTGTATGGAAAAAAAAACTATTACAAAAAATTAAAATCAACAATAAAATATTTTTGCTGAAGACATTACTTGAAGCTAAGAGTCAAGGAGAAATCAAGAGATAGGCAGAGATACAAGTGGGAAGGAAACACAAGATGGGTAGGTAAATCTCTTGACTAGTCCAGCAGGGTGCACCACTAAGACAAGAGACAGAAAGTATTGAAGGTCTGTTGCAGCCAACCATCAATGCTGAGACAGCATCTGATGATGAAGTCTGGTGCTGGTCTTTGTAGAATGAACATGATATTCTGTAATATAAATAATAACCCAACTGTCAGAGGATATCCGACAAGGTGAAGAGTACGACAGAACCATAAAATAAAAAGTGACAACAATGGTGTAGGAAAAAGTCCTTGATTCTGTGTTTTTTTGTTATGTCTCATTCTCATTATTTTTGCTATTTATTAGTTATATTAGCAATCAGTGACAATAATATTTTATCGTAGTTGTTATCACTTCCATAATATATAAACTAAGAATGGCAAGTAAGTAAAACAGTATAGTCATCTGTGAGTTGATATTCACACAGAATCAGGTTTAATAGATTATCAGGCACTTGCAGAAGTGCCATTTAATGTGTAACTGTCAAATAAATAGAATATAGAACTTGAAAATAGAAAATTAATTAGGATATTGAACATTTGATAAACTCAGTGCAATCCAACTGGCAATGAAGTTAAGGTTAAAAGTACATCCTCCGCAATTAATAGCAAGTGTGGAAAACACAGCTACACCAAGAGTTAGACTATAGACATGCATACTGTTTTCATAATTTATCTATAAATCTGTAACCTGTCAGGGTCATAGCGTACCACATTAGATGCATGAACACATAGTTCTCCAGTGATTTCTATCTTCAACAATTGAGACAAGTGAAGAAAAATCTTGCCTTGTCCAGTCCTTGATGTCTTGCCATACTTTAATTTCCCACTGCAATATTTACGTCTGCAAAAGGTTTAGCTGGTGGCGTCCATCTCCTCTCCAGTTTTCATAAACCAAGTTTATGAACCCTTAAATATCTATACAACTATCACCCCCCCCCCTCCACAAAAAATTTAGAAATTCAGACACAAAATTATCTAAGTAACAAGGTTTGGTCTTATAAATAGTATACTATATGTTAATAATTATGATTAAGAGCTTGGTCAAGGTCACCTGTTCAGCAGCAATCATAAGGGCTGTTGTTCCATTGGTCTGTTGAGCGTTGACATTTACCCCATGTTCAAGCAACATCTCTGCAATGATTACTGTACCTAGAGACAAGATTACATTAAATAATCTACAGATCTATTTTCATATTCTAAATGATAAGCACCCATTTTTACATGTAACTTAACATAAACACCCCATCACGGCAAACTCTTTGATGTGGAGATTCATTCCAGCCAACAGAGGCTAGAAACTAAGATTGGTTGGGCCATCCCCTACATCGAGTAGGACCACAGTCCTTCCCAAGCAAGCACTTGTACTGAAGTCAAAGATACTATGCTGATAAATGCACCAGCAACCATGGTATCAAGCAACACGACTAGATAACATGTCTTCACAACAAAATCATCATACATATAAAAACTAATGTGCAATATAGTTTGTTGTTGATCAAGTTGTCCATGGGTTTATGCCCTTTGAACCAATTAAACTTGATATATGCATGTGTTCCGCCTGTGTGTGACCCGAGAAGGGAGCAAAGAATAGCAACTGTTTACCTTCCATGCATGTCGTAAGAGTGACTAAGGAGGTTATGGAGTGGACTGGCTGCCTAATATAGGGTCAAAGTGACCCAAAGCCATGCAGAAGTCTGATGTGCCGGGCAGAAAGGTGCAGCAATGTTGTAAACCATGACACAATGCATTTCATTCTCCATACTATATCCTGCTGCTAATCTGCAGGAGTTTGAGAACGAATGTAGAAGAAGATATGCATGTGTTTGTGATCTGTTATTTTGTTCCATATAGGGTGTTCTATTTATCTGGATTTTGGGCTACTTTGACCAGGATAGGGCAACCAACTTTATAAATATCCTTAGTCTCTCCTTATAACATGCATGAAAGGTCAGTATTTGATTAGTATTGTTTTTCTTTGTTTCATTTTCGGGCACTGGCAACATACAAGCCAGAAATGAAGTATGATATATCAGTTTGAGCTACAGCTTCCAAAGCAAGACTCTCAAAAATACAAGATACTGTCCAGGATGTGTAAAGGAGGTATGACAGCAACCCCAATTCAGTCAATGGAGAAATTGATAGATAATATCAGTTGGTAGTCTACATTTCCCAAACCTAGATCGTGTGTTTGACAACTATTTCTTGGCAAACACCAAAAAGGATAGTTTTTTTTAATTATAATTTTTATTGGAAGCAAAAATAACTCCAGATAACTCTTCCACCCCTGATGCCGCAAGCCAAACAAGGGCCACAGCATAAAGATAGATAGATTTGAAGCAAGCTGTACAAACACAGGACAAGTAAAGTATTACAGATCACTAAAACTGATGTTCCTGTCAAAAAGCCTTTACCAAGACTAAAACATAAGTCCAATGGGTAGAAAAGAGTACTGTCTATATAAAACTTGAATGACAAATATCAAAGCACAGCATGTTTGGACGAAATACACAATCACCTGTTATACTTCTTTGTTCGCTTTCAGACTTCTACATTGATGATTGACAAAGCACCAGGTTCCTGACATTGTCGTAAAGTTTTTCAAGAAAAGAGACAGGACAAGGCATGTGCTTCTATGCTTATCATATTTTAGGCAGGTCTGCAACAGGTATTTAGTATTACATGGCTCATACCACAACTGGACAGATTTGTTATACACAAACTATCCAGTAAATGAGATGGTTAAACTGGGCATATGAGGAAAGACAGTGTCTGAAAAGATATTTAAATCTAGGAATATTACCATAAAATATTATAATGTGTCTTCAAAAAACATAAAAAAGTACCTTTCTGAACTGCCCTCATCAGCAAAGTGACACCTATGTTGTCTGGCTGTTCAAAGTCCAGTTTGTGGTCACTGGACTTAAACTGTTTGATAGCACGCTTAACTACTTCAGCTTTGCTCAAATTCACAGCTTGAAAAAGATCAGCTGCTCAGAACAGAAAATCATTAACAAAGAATATATAATGCAATGTAGAATTTGTAATGTTCTACAAATAAGAAGTAATTGTAAATCTCCGTCAAAACTTGGTGGGTCTATGTAAGTACTACTGTTATACAGTTTTAGAGCGTAGCAGTCTTGCTTATTACAAACAAGAAAGTCAACAAATGAACATCTTTAATAAGAATGTATAGAAGAATAAATACTGATTTATATTGTCTTAAAATAAAATAATGTATACACTCAGATTAGATTCTTGTGTGTCTACTCTCAAATAATCAGCAAAAATATTTGTGTGATTTGAGCCAGAGAGTGTGAAGTATGTTGTGTTACTAGTTTTACAGTATATCTGCATTATGTCTTTCTGTCCTGTTATAGATTAACATAATCAAGTGAATATTATTGGACCTATGTCAGTGCATAATTATGTCCGAACATGAAAAGACTAAACTTGGATTTTTTCCTCCCCTTTCTTCTTTACTGAAGACAGCACAGTATATATCTCTATCGCTGAGACTGTCTATTGAGTTCCTGTAACAAAATCTCATTTCTCCTGTTTTTTTTCCTCATTATTCTTCTATGTCATCTGATTATTTTGTTATTTATTGTATAGAACTGCTGATTCAACATTATTAGCCAATTAAACTGTTAAAGAATCTGATTGTTTTCTGTTATGAGTTATGACTACAGGTTACCATCAGCACCCGAAAAGTCCATAGGTGCTCCCTGTCTCAATAAACCCATCAGAGTGTAGTGGCCGACAGTTTCAGTTTGTTGCTGATTTATCAGTTTCTACATGTATCTATTATGTTTCTCTGTACGGACTGCTCCAATGTGTACACTAGTCTCACACAGTCTTGAAAGTGACCATGTTCACAATTTTCAATATCTTCTAAGAGGATACAAGGCACATCACCGCGTCAGCTATATTAAATCGAGTTATTGATGTACCTATTAACACTGGCCCTGTTCGCCTGAGTATCGCCAGCATGTCCTGGCACAATTAAAAAGGGTCATTTTTCTGGTCATTGATTGTGTCAATAATTTCACTAAGTGACACTTTGTTTTCTAACTGTTGTATGGTGTTAGCAATTGTTGGAGGTTCTGGTAACAAATCTTCTCCCTATGGGAAATTCCAGCAGTATAAGTTGTGCTGTTTCATCTGCTTAGGCACAATTTGGTTTTTGTGTGGGGTTTAACCTGTTTAAATGTTTGTTCAGTTGGAATATGCTTAGCTCTATGTGACATTGTTAATGTCTGCATAAGTCATTTCTCTGTACATGGTGCACAAGGTAGCTTCATTTGCTCACGGCTTCAGCTATTTGTTTTTGATGTAGTTGTCCATTATCTGTTTGGTTGTTAATAAAGATTAGGAAGATGCTCTTGGACTTTGGAGAACCATATATTTCTAGATGATAGTTTCCATGGTGAAAATAATAGATAAAGAGTTAAGCTTGATGCTTTATCCCCTAAGAGCCTGGTTCTGATATAGAAAACACTCCACAGCAGAATTGGACTGGGGTTGGTTTATCCTTTTAGATGGCATATGCACCATGTGCCTGTGAATAAAAAACACTTTATCCTCTGAGAGCATGGTTCTGATACAGAAAAACTCCAAAATTTGAATTTCTACACACATTTTTCTACAGAATGGAACAATTTGGCTTCCTGTCAAAAAAAATTTCTTCAACACATACTTCTGGAAGATGATTACAAACTCATTCTCGACTATGAACACTACCTTGGCTTCCACATTTCTTTGTCATAATTGTTCACAATGAAGTGGAAATCACCTTTATTTCTATTAACAAGATTTTTGATTAGAAACTATCATTACGGCACACAGGACAGTCCTGTAAGTGTTCCGCTCTGCTTTCCAGCAGCCATCCAAGAGTATGCAGACTCAAAGTATAAGTCAGATGATTATGTGATCTTCTGATCTTTCCAGAGACGAAACACTTTCTCCCCTTACCCGTTGCCACCCATATTTCTGTAATTTTTTGTATGAGGTTGTTTCTAACTGAGCTGTGATGTGACAATCAATATGGTGACTTACCATTTGAAACAAAGGTGATATCTTTTTGCTTGTGTCGCTCTTCTCCCTGTAAAAGTAAATGAAGCACATTTATTCAATCAATTCGTTCACAGCGCATTTGGAAATGGTTACATAACTATTAATTTGAGATTTGTTTTTAATCTTTCCAAAACGTTGTCTTTGTCGTGGATACCCTGAACGCCTACCTGTCCTATAAATCGTCTTCTTGGTCTTCCCCTTCTTCTCTTACCTGGCACTCTGCCCTTTAGAATCAGCCTTTTGATACCATCATGTCGTTTTAAGTGTCCAAAATACTGTAGCTTCCTTCTTATGATGGTATTTAGAAGCTAGCCTTCATTTACTTTCAGTAATTTCAATGTTCTTTTTCTTTGTCCATGATATTTGTAGGATCTTTCTGTGGCATTTCATGTTTGCCTAACCTGTTCTTCATTCTCTGCACACAAATTGATCGGATTGATGTTTAGGTTTAACTGCTACCACTGAAACCTCTTCTATCTCTTTAAATACACAATTTTCAATGTTACTATTAGTTACACCACTGTTCAATATATCTATTCTGAATTTTTAGCATTTTACTCCCATAGGTTGCCGTTTAGGAAAAATACAACTCAGAAATAATGAGATATGGTATTGTAAGGGCCTCATTAGTGAACTACTTGGGTGTAAGTAGGACAGAATAATGGTGTGTCTTGTTACTGTTATATTGATGTCACTTTCGCACAACTTGTCTTAGAAATGTTATGAACATCAGACTGTTTCACTCACTGTTTTTGGCAGATTTTGTAGCCCTAGCATTGACACTTTCTGATGCAGTTTTGTTAGGAAAATCACGTAGTATGCACGCTAGATCATCGTCTGCCAAAGATACTTCTATGAGTTGCAGAAGAACATACATTCTCAAGGTGGCCAAAAAAAACCACTACAATGGTTCGTTAAAAACCTAACTTAAAGTCTTTGAACTAGGCCAAGATACATGGAAACTAGCACAAAATAGAGTTACACAATGCTCTACAGTAAAAATGGTGCCTCTTCTTGTGAAGAGAGGAGAAATGTAGCAGCAACAGCGAAGATAGAAAGTCATGAGTAGACCAAAAACCATCTACAGTGGTTATCTCATGCCCAAACTGGGGGGGGGGGGGGGAAGAAGAGAGAAAGAGGAAAGAAGAGAATGTTTCAATATATCAGTCATCAATAAAGTATAAGATATTAAAAGAGAATAGAGAACAAGAAAGACTTCTCTCTACATGAAAGAAAGTAAACTTCCATGGGAAAATATATGTGAAATCAATGTACACACACACATGTACCTACATGCAAGGATACAACACAGAAATGAGACTAACACATTGATTTATTCATAGTCTGTGATCACTATTCTACTTGTACATGGTGACATATTTGTCAAACATTCAAAATTCATTACCTGTTCAACAAAATCCTCCAGCTCATCACAAGTACTTGTCATGATCCGTTGGTCGAGGTCAAACTCTGAAAATATTGTCATTAAAAGGTGTTTAAATATAAGTTCAATCGGGACTTGAAAAATTTGGTACAGCAAAATTTATTAGAAAAAAACAAACAACTGGACAAATTAGAGAACTCATATTTCATAGATTTTAATAAACAGATCAATCTCAATCAACTGACTGTGCATACTTCACCCACCAAGGCCAGCCCTCTCATGTCACAGAGATGTGCCGTAAGTATGCCACTGTTGGTTGAAAAACTTAAGCCAAGCCACCCCCAATTGAGCAAAATCACTGTCTGTCCTAGTAGCTGAGAAATTAAACCAGGTCACCAACATCTGAGCAAAATCACTGTCTGTCCTACCAGTAGCTGAGAAACTAAACCAGGCCACCAACATCTGAGCAAGATCACATCACTATTTGTCTTACTAGTAGCTGAGAAACTAAACCAGGCCACCAACATCTGAGCAAGATCACATCACTGTTTGTCCTACTAGTAGTTGAGAAACTAAGCCAGTCAATCTACATCTGAGCAAGATCACTGTCTGTCTTACTAGTAGCTGAGAAACTAAACCAGGCCACCAACATCTGAGCAAGATCACATCAATATTTGTCTTACTAGTAGCTGAGAAACTAAACCAGGCCACCAACATCTGAGCAAGATCACATCACTGTTTGTCCTACTAGTAGTTGAGAAACTAAGCCAGTCAATCTACATCTGAGCAAGATCACTGTCTGTCCTACCAGTAGCTGAGAAACTAAACCAGGCCACCAACATCTGAGCAAGATCACATCACTGTTTGTCTTACTAGTAGCTGAGAAACTAAACCAGGCCACCAACATCTGAGCAAGATCACATCACTGTTTGTCCTACTAGTAGTTGAGAAACTAAGCCAGTCAATCTACATCTGAGCAAGATCACTGTCTGTCTTACTAGTAGCTGACAGCATGCTGCGTAAGATAGAAAGGTGCAAGTTAATAGAAAAAAATGGTCCCATTACTGAACAGCTTGGTTGTCCAAGGCATTACAAAGATGCTTTCCAGGTCACACAGGGTTCAGAGTGGGCAATGATGTGGTTGATGGTACAGTACTGACAAATGATATGGGGGGGGGGGGGGGTGTACCACCTTACAAGGGCAGTCCTTGATTTGCTAGAAAGTGAAGAAGACAGTACTGAAAATGAGCAGGGATGCGGGGAAAATGTGTTCCCTATCTAGAAAGATTGGAAGATCACATAATCAAAATCTGAATAGACTCTTGATTGGCTGATGGAACAAGGCATTTATGTAAATGTCATGTGTGCCATGATATGCTGGTTTCTAATCAAGAAACAGGTCTCACTAAAGTACCTAAGCACATGATGTGACACAGCCATAGAAAATGTAGCACAAAATCAGAATCCATGAAAACATTCTGCAGATATTGTGCACCAATAATTAGCAGATCCAGCTCTGTGGCAAGGTACCAGGTTAAAATCCTGCCACAGGCAATTGTGCACCAGGATCATTCAGAAAGGAATAGCAAACTATGGAACGTATTTATTGCATATATTGCCTAGACAATCAATACAGCCAAAAAATGCTGGCTAATGGCTACTCCCTGAATAGGATATGTGTCCAGTGATTAACGAAGATTGTGCAAATGTTAACACTGCGCCTGCCTCAAATAGCCAAACCCTGCCATCTCTGCATTACCTGGAGAACTAAATGCCCAGCATAAAATACCCAGGTCCCTAGACTTACTTGGGAGAAAAAGCCACAACCAACTTACATATCATGCTAGTTAAAACTTATTATAAGCGGTGCAGCATACCATATTTCAATGGTACTGCATCAATCTGGCCAGAAGCACTTTCCGCCATCTTCAGTTCAAAACACTTTTTATGGAGGGCACACACATTTCACAAACTGGCTGCCCAAGGATGAAAAATGTGATAGATAGATATACTACACTATATCCCATGATTATGTTCCAAACTATACTAATTAACTATATCTCATTTATGTTCCAAACAATTAGTATAGTTTGAAACATAATCATGATATATATATATGTATATATATCATGATTATGTTTCAAACTATACTAATTCACTATATCACACGATTATGTTCCAAAATCTACAAACTGATTTATTTGGTGGCTAATGTTCCAAATGTGGAACAATGAGAACTATCAGATTTTAGCCATTTTAATCACTGCAAATTTTAGGACTACCCTGGCAATGTAAACATGTACACATTTTTAGGAATAGCAGTTTTAAAATAGTCAGGAAAATAAATGGAGATATTTTTTCTTAATAACTATAGTAGTCATAAATCTGCTGCTTATCATCCCTGATTTATGCATTTGTTCTGTTGTCAAACACTGATATTTCAAAATTAAAAATATTTAATCTTTAATTTTATTTAGTGACTTACCGCGAGTGTTTGGCGATGGAATATTTTCCACAGGCTGGATGATTTTGGTACTTCGTTTCTTGGTTGCATGTGCCTCAGATTTTTCAGCATATTTTCTTGGCTCACTAGATGAAGCCTGCACTTTACTGCTTGCCTGTTTTCTAGAATGTGAGTTTGACACATCTGTAGCTATTGGAGCCTGTAGACTGCTTGAAACTGCCAAAATACTGGTCTTTGAGCTGCAAAAATTGTGTTCTCCAGAAGAAATATTCATGCTACTAGATAGTGAAGAAAACATGCCTTGTTGACGCTTGTCTGCTACAGTATCAGAGTCATCATTTTCAGAATCTTGTCTTGTAAAAAGGAATGCCCCATAATTTTCACTAAACAAACCTGGTCTTTCCAGCTCCATGTTGCTTTTTCGTACTCCACTTGTACTTCGAGATGTAGCCAATCCTGAAGATGGTTGTACAGTTGAAGAGCTCAGCCCTGGTGTTCTACTAGTAGTTGAACCAGCTATAGTGTCCATATGCAAGCGATGTGCTAGTGTATCCACGCGGCCAAATGAATCATGAAGAGCCTCCCTAGTTAAAGATAGTCCGCTAGTCGGTCCTTCGTCAAAACTAGAATCTGAGCTATCAGTATGGCTGGAAGTAAACAACAGCCGTCGGCTCTCTGCTGACAAATGTGATTGTGAACTTGAACCCTTACTGATAGATGTATGAGTTGAAGATGAGTGGCCAACAGGTCTCCTGTTTCTGGAGCTAATTGCTTGCACTGTGGTAGAACTACTGCCTTCTTTCAATGGAGAACTAGGCTGGAAGGATGCAGATGTTAGCAAGCCACTGCGACTAGTACCTTCACTGGAACCATCAACCAATCTGAACGAGCTCTTTTTACTCCCTGAAGCTGAATTTCTGCTGCCAACATCGTGGTCACATTCTGCATCAACATGCTCACTTGCTACACCTTCACTACCTAACTCGTTTTCCTCAATTCTAACCTGGCTGTCATCCCCTACATTGCTAATCTCATCTCCATTGTGTTCATTATCTGTCTCAGCATTCTCAACTCCATCATTCTGATCATCATCATCAGTCTCTATAGGCATTACCCCACCCAATTTTTTCTGACCATTTTTCATATTCCTTCTTCGATTAGATTTACAGTCTGACCGATTGCAAGCACCATTCCATAAGCAGTCTTCATCATGTGAGCGTTCCACAGCCCCACTGGCCTCTGACTGGACATCTAGGACTGACCTCTTCTTTGTTTTGCACCAACCTGGCAATGCGCCACCAGATGTAGAACCGCCATCATCAAATGACTCTTGCAAGGTTTCACTCCCATCCCCACTGGCGCCAACATTTATACCAGAGGGATGATCTTGACAGCAGTCATCTGCACAAAAATAATATTTTAAAATTTATGAAAGACAAAAGATCAGGAAAACAAAGAAACAATATATTCTGTTACTGGCACTTCAATACATCTTTCACGCACAAAATGATACAAATATTTGCATTTAAATTTCTCATCAAAACTTTTAAAATATTAATCTAAGCAATAGAACAAAGAAAATATTGTCTGCAGCAAGAAGAACATGTTCAAGTACTTTTAGAGAAGAAACGCCTGTGTGTTGTCAGGGCCTGAAAGGGGAGCAAAGAATAACAACACTTTTACCTTCCATGCATGTCGTAAAAGGTGACTAAAGAGGTTGTGGGATGGAGATGGCTGTCCCATCCCATATAGGGTCAGTGACCCAAAGCCATGCTGAAGTCGAAAGGCGCAGATATCGTAGCAATGCTGTAAACCACGACACAACGCATTCAGTTCTCCGGACTACATCCTGCTAATCTGCAAGAGTTTGAGAACGAACGCAGAAGAAGAAAAGAAACAAATGTCTTAAACACTGAAGTAGAAACCATAATGTTATACATCACTCTTTATAGCAAGTGATTTTTGACAAAGACAGATGTGTCAGGCCATTGGCGCAATTAAAACTGCAACAAAATGCATTTTCATTCTCTGACTACATCATTCTGGAAATCTAGAAGGACCATTGTCCTGCCGCAAGAGAACCAGCAGTTTATCATTAAAAACATACAAGGTCATCTGAGAAACAGAATCTCTGAATCTTTGGTCACTGGACAATCAATATGCTAGCTCACATTAAAAGTGAGTAATCATATTTAGAATCCATAAAGGCCATAGCAGATATTTTTTCAAAAAGCTAAAAATTATAATGAACTTTGATTAACATTATGTCTAATTTGAGTCTTCTAGAGATGACTGCCATAACTTTCATGCAATCTCAAGGCATGTTGCAGATAAAAGGGTTGATCACTTCCAGTAGTTCAGGCATAGGTCTTCAGCAGGCTTCATCATAGATATGAACATGTTGCTGCTTTGACAAGACAAGCTCTGTTGATAGGATGTTCCTCAAATAGGTGAAAATTATGGTGGTACCTTACCAGTAGACACCATAAAATTTTTAACTCAACAAAATTGAATGAAAAGAAATATTTCTATAACCAAGGCAATAAGGGACAACACACCAAGATCCCAAATGTACCTCCTCGCGGTGCACCCTGGAAACAGAAATACAGCAGCTCGAGCTGATTCTGGTCAAATCATTTGGGGATCGTGTCCGAAAATATGGAGGTAGCAGATGGAAAGAGATTTGAATGCACAAGAGACAGACAATATCTCCGACACCACCAGCACATGCAGAGGCGCTGTCGACACACAGTGACGCTAGTAAGTCCAGCCAAACATTGGAGTGGCAGTCAATGGAAAAAGCACGAATTGGTAGATGCATGGCAAAAAAAAATAGATGTCATACCGAGTACAATGAAAGGTCAGAACAGCGCCAAATGCAAATAGAAAGTGACAACGTTCCAAGGAAATAGGAACTACAAGCTCTGTTAGCTCGAGACGAGCTTCTAGTTACCTGTGCTCCTTATGGGCAGAGACCCAGACACAATCATGAGCATCTAGCAAAGCAAAAAGACCTGGCCTAACTCTAATGTCGAGCCTTCCTATACCGGAAACATGCTCGCGAAGAGAAATGGTTCCGTACCCGATGGGCTCAGGCATAAAAAGCACAACGATTTTAGCCCTGACCCAGCTCTACTGTCAAGCTTTCCTATGCCGGAAATACACTTGCAGAGAGAAATAGTTCAGTACCCGATGTGCTCAGGCGCTATTGGGACAAAGTCGCTCAGCTCGAGAACACATTGCTCTCAATGCGTGGTGTGACACTCAAATTTGTGCGAGGGGTTCACGATGTCTGTGAACGACACCTCGGCTAAGAAGCCAACGTCCAACTCTTCTGTCGAGTTCTATCTCATACAGAACCAGGCTTGGGGATGAATAACGGTTCAGTACCAGATGGACACAGGCACAGTACGTCCAATTACACGAGGTTAAGTTCATAGATGGTGAACCACCTCGTGCGAGATAGATGTGAACGACAATCGTCTTCGCGAAGAGGCACTACACACCCGCGTGCCCGGCGACAGATAGACAGGCTGTCACGGACTAGGGTAGCACACCCGAATTGTCAAGGCATGCCAAAATCGGATGTGCTAGGCCTACAAGGCGCATAACGGTGGCACAGCGTAATCACACTCCCAGTGGAAATCACACGGATAACGTGCTGATAACAATGGAGCGAACGCAACAAAAAATGTGCACGCATAATGCTAAATCTATAAAACTGTACTGGTGATAAACTTTAAAATGTTCAAAACCAACATTTTCTAACTCTCTTGATGGATAACCTTTTTTCAAGAGTCAGTATAAATTCTAGACTCAAACTTGCTGTTATGTTGTATCATTTACAGGAGTGTCACGGCACTATGATTTGGTACCAGCACTAAAAACATGTCTCTAAGCATAAGTAGATCCATTGTTGTGGTAGAACTTGGCCTGCATAATTTTTACATTTTGTAAACAGCCTTCGCCGATTTTGGTGAGTTTTCCCACCCCACCAATTTGGCTCCGCTGCAATCTGAGTAACCACTACACACTTCTTGTAGAAATGCATTCCAGTTCACCACACTGTTTTACTTAGATTCAATTCTCATGCACAGTATTTGATTGATGTTGTCTGGATAAACCTAAAGTAGATGAATCTGATGATATCGATGATGGCTATGACCATCACACGAAAATGCATGAATGACCCTTTCTTTTAAAGAAACATCCTCGCTAACAACAATTATCTAACATAATACCTGTGTAGTGTCTGCAAATGTCTTTTGATTTAACTGAATGTGGTATCGGAGAGTCATCATCCCATGCTCTTCCATCAAAGGATCCTGCATCCAAACGTATACTCTCAGTGGTAACTGTTAGCATGGTCTCCGATGACACAGTCATTCTGCCACTTTGTTCAACATTGGACACATCCTCTGTACTATCATCTGAATCTGAGCATTCTCCGGCTGTGGAGTAAGATGATGAAGAACTGTCATTAATATTAACAATAGAGGAGCATACAAGACATGATTCTTGTGTTAGTAATTGTCAACTAATGATAGCTCAGGTTAGATGTCATCTACACATCAAAGGTTGACAGTACTTAGCATTTTCTCTTGTCATTTGTGATAAATTCTGCCAGATATTTTTCTATCCACGTCTGTGACCATGTTGTTGTTCAGCGAGTTCCAGATGATCTTTGTCTTGGTGGGATTGATTGATTGCCTTGTAGTCAGTGCACCAGAGCGACAAATGTTCTAGATTACTCTGGATGCCATCAATCATGTCTCTTCTGTTTCTGTCATGCTTGTACAGCAAGAGGTCATCCACATATGTTAATATCCTGCCGGATCTAGCATCCTGAAGCCGTGCTATTTTGTATGTGTTACGTTAAAGAGTACAGGTGATAGTGGCGATCCCTGCAGTAGTCCCGATACTATCGTTCTGATCTCTGATGTCCAGGATACCAATCTCGGAGCCACAGGTCTGGACATTAACACCATTGCTATCCATCGAATTATTCACAAGTTGATGCTGAGTTCACTTAGCAAATGTATCAGCTGGCCAACGCTGACTCTGTTGTAAGCATCTTCTAGGTTGAACGTGGTGACCAGTTTCCTCCTTTACCTGAAAGCCCTCGTAGATGTCATAGGTGAGAATTGGTGGTCGTGTCTCTATCCAGTCTGTATGAACCTAGAGTGCCAGGAAGTTGGCCTCCATTTTCCAAATCGAAGACCAGTCTTTTAGCGATTATTCTCTCCAGCACCTTGCCATAAACATTTTGTAAGGTGATGATACGATTACTCTTGATTTCGAGGGTGTCTTTGCCAGGGGGAAAAGGAAGCTGTGTCGCCACTCTTCTAGTACGTGTCCTATTTTCAGGTTTGTGTTGAAATCATCAACAATTGTTTTAAGCCGGTTTTCTGCAATATCTTTCAGGAAGCTGTAGCGTATTCCATTGGGTCCAGGTGCACCATCTGATGTTTTCTTTATGGTCTCTTTTACATCCTCCAATGAGATCAGTTCCTCACCAGATCAGTTACCAGCAATGTTGTTAAAGTGGCCACTATAGTTTTACGTTCATCAATATTGTTCTGATTGTTGGAGGTATCTGCTGAAGAAAGCGCTGCCCTTCTGTGGTTAGTTAAAGCCCTGACTCGTCCTTGAAGCACAAGTTTAATTTTATGTCAGTATTTATTGCCTTGTGTAATTTTCAAAATTTTTATAGGGCACTGTTGGCTGCAACATTTTGTGCAAAATTATCCCAGTGTTCTTTCTTGGCTTCCTTTACAATTTGTTTAAAGACTTCAGTGGTCTTCTTCATAGTAATTTGTGTCTGTCGTCTCTTATGTTGCCACTCCCTGACACTTTGCTTCTTCTTTACCCATGCAGACTATTGCTGCAGTCCACCATTTGGTGGTAGTTGTCGATGTTTGGCCTCACTGTATTTCTTTGTCATGCCAGTTGTTGCAACTTGCTCAAGATCGACTCTTCATTGCGCCTATATTTAAAGACATGTTGTCTCTTGTTATTTCTAGTTCTGCCCTTTTGTGATTGTTATCAAGCATGGTAGGTGGTCACAACCATGGTAAGCCAGTGTCATCCACGTTGTTTCCATTTCACCATGACACGACACCAGTACAAGGACAATGTTTTAATCTGAGTCTGTCTCTTTGGTAGCTAACATGGTCATTCTGTCACAATCTACTTTGGTCTTGTCTACCTCGTGCCTTGGTCTTCTGTTGATATGCACGAAGGGCTGGCTGTGCAGGTTTCATTCTCATGATATAACCAAACCATCGTGTTTGCTGCCTCTCGATGTAGTCTTGACTTGAGATAGTCTTTATTTCTTTCCTGATATTTTCATTTCAGCTGTCTCTTCTTGTGACATTTATAGCTTTCCTCAAACATCTCATTTTGCAAACTGTGATCTTTTTTGCTAGTGTCTTTGTCAAGGGCTATGTTTGACATTGGTAAAACGGAGTTGGTATAGAAATACTGTTTATCAATTCTGCTCCTTTAAAAATGAGCTCTGTGATTGAGTGGTACAGGACTCGACCATTTTGCATCTGTACCGTTCAGAAAGCACTGGCACACTACTGAACGTATTTATATTGCCTAGAAAATCACTACAGCCAAAAAATGTTGGGTTGATAGCCACGTCCTGAATAGGATATGGTACCATTTCTTTCTTTCCTTTTAGAAAAGTCAGTCTTGGAGCACAATGACTACTGAGTATCAGACAAATCTTCATCCAATTATTTATATAATAGTTGAATCTTCAGTGATCATAAGTTCACCCATGTGTTACCAACCCAAAAGAATAGCAACCCTGCAACCTGTCATGTGCCAGGCCAAAGATGCAGATACTTCAGTAAAGCTTTAAAACATGACACACTTTTCACTTTCTAGACTACATCCTGAAAACATGCAGGAGTTTGAGAATGAACACAGAAGAAGGAGCTTTAAGCTGAAATTTAACAGTTTATTATTGGTGTTTCTGTCTCCAATTTGGCATTTGCTTCCAACTTTTGCTAAATTATGTGCCTCTTAGTTTCCATGCATATTGCAGTTGGCTGGGATTCACTGACAAGTCATTGACAAAGAACAACTAGAAAATGTCAGCAACTTTGAATATCTCGGGTCAACCATCAACACCACAGGAGATTGCTCTGCAAATATCAGAAAGAGATAGCAATGGCCCTACAAAAAACATCACAGATGACACATCTATGGCAGGGGGCAAACAGAAAAATTAAGTTACTAAGTTACAACTATTAAGAAGCTATATCTTTATAGTGGCAATATATAGCTGTGAGACATGGGCAATGATATCTGCAATGGAAAAGAAATATATTGGTATTCGAAATGAATTGCTATAGAAAAGACCTAAAAACATCATTGGCAGTTAATAGGAGGCCCTGTACTTAGACGTTGAAACTACAGTAAAAGCTATCATAAGCTGAACCGCAAGGGACTGGGACATTTTCCAGCTAAAGCGACATTTCCACTTACAAGGTGTGCTATGACACTAAAATATTATAATCATTTACTTATTCACAATGTCCCAACGAAATCCACACAACAGAATAAATAGGCTACATCACAAAGATCAAATCACGATATTTAGGCTATGACAACACTTCTACAACTTGAAAAATACATGCAAAGAATTACCACAGATCATACTTCATACTGCAACAGACGAGGAGGAAACAGTACAACACCACCTTGCACTACAAGATCTGCAAAAACAACTGTCACCACCAAACCTATCCATCACTAACAACCTTTATACAGACACAACACAGCTGAAGAAGACATGCACAAACCACCACCTAGCACATGGAAGAAAGAGTGAAAGCTCCCAACCACAGGGATCAGATAATTTACTTATTCACACTAAAATTGAACATATGCAAACATTACACAAAGAAATTACTTATTTTTCTGTAGTTTTTCCAATAGTCCAGAAGGGTTTTCTGCACAAAGCTTACACTCTTGGCTAAATGACTTTCCACAAAGACTTCAGCTTGAAAAATCAGACTAAGCATATCCAAATCATTTCATTGTAGGGCAAATTTCTGTAGTTCCTTTGAACTTCTGCTCTTCTTCTTTCCCCCGTCTCATCCACTTCTTTCCAATTTTCGCCAAAATTATCTAAGACATTGATATCCATTGTGTCTGTGTCTGCAGGTCTTTGTCTATGTTGATAAAGTCTTCAACCCTGCACTCCTATCTCACTAAGGTGGGTAGCATTGTCTGATCTATTTGTATAAAGGCTACACTGGTCTCCTGAGATTATTTAATATTTTCCAATGTTACTCTGGGCATGAATTTTGGAATATTGGAAATGTTCTGCACAAAGGCTTATTTTTAATTTCCTCATTAGACAGTTTCAGTTGAAACCAAAGGAATTTAATGTTTCTCAACTACAAGATCACAGGACTGGAAAATATTTCTGGTGAAGACAAATTTCATTTTAATAGAGTCAGCTTAAAAGAGGTTTTACTGCATTACAAACTTTCGCCAGTGCCACGACAGATTATCTAGTTCATTATATAATTTCCTCTCTCCATAGACAACTTACTGAGTCATGTGATATTCTCTCAGGATAACCCTCAACACCACATGGAAGAAGAGTAATTACTTTTTTTTAAAGCAATCATTCTCCCACTAAATCTCTCTTGACAATGGTCATACTAGATTTTTAGCATAATGGAGATGTGTCAGTTTTAATTGTGTCAATGGCTCGACACATCAGACTTCATTGGGGAGGGGGATAAACAAATTAAAAATTGTCAACAGTGTCATATTTCTGTGTATCTTTTCCCTTGTTTAATACTTGTACAGCTATTTATAAAATATCTCATAGAAAGTTAGAGGAGTCAGTTTTGACAATAACTTACCTGAGGGACTTGATCCTGGGTAAACTGGATTAGGCAATGGCAGATGTGTGCTGTTTGTTTTTGGTGTTGGAATTAAGGATGCTCTACTATCATCTGGCACTGAACAGGGAGTGATTACAACTGAAGCTCTGACTATTCCTACAGTTTCTGAAGTCACTGAGCTAATGCTTGACTGTTTATCCTCTGTAGACGTATGACCATTTCTAAGTTTCCTGAGCCTACGTGACCTTTTAGTGCCAATATAACCTGTGGTACTAAATGAATCACTTGATCGTTTACGAACTCTGCTAGAAAAAGAATGCAGTTCCGGAGACTCTGACCTTGGTGATGAGTTAATGTACTTGGAAGACACAGGAGAAGATGATCTGGGCTTGCGCAGATAATCCCCACGTAAAAGTCGCGATGGTGATTTTGGAGTTGACAAATTATGTTGACTTCGTGCATGAAGAGATCTGCTTTGTCGATGATGCTTTTTATGGCTTACCTCAGATAACTCGCCATTGGCAGCACGTCGACTGCCTTTCACTTTTGAGTACATATCTGCTGAAAACAGCTCAGTATGGTTCTGATGACGACCTAGTTCAAGATCTTTCCAGAATTTATCTTTTACAGTTCCATACACTGGGTCAAACTGTTTGCCATTATCACCAATAGCCTCTTTATTTGATGGTGCGTCTACACATGACTGATTTCTCACTCGTTGAGGTCTCCCTAAACTCTGACTAGGTTTTATCTGCTTCTGAAAGTGTCAGCAAATTAAAAACACAAACCATTATTTGTATACACAAACCATTTGTGAAACTAGTGAGTTCATGAAATACCAAAAGAGTAAACATAGGAATAAACAATTACAATAAACACAACAAGCCATGATACACAGCACACAAAAAAAGTTGAAGATAATTTAATAGTCATGTGAAGTGTTTGAAAAACAGCATATGGCAATATATATTGTTCTTACTGACTTGCTGAGAACAGCTATCAAGCTCATCACTCTTACACCAGTCACTGCTAAGTAAATGTGGCATTTTAAATCATAGATTTTCTGATGACTTTTTTTTAATCCACAGCATGCAGAAATAGAGTATAGCCCCTTGACAGATGGTTTTCAGCCATAATCAGCATTCCTTATCAATGTGTTCTAGGTATGTTGATTATCCTCTTTGCACATTAGACATGTCCATAGATGATCAGATCTCCACTTCAGTGAATCTTTCAGGACATAACAGCTGATGTTTCCAGTTATATATTGGTTCAGTGCTCTTTGTGAAGTCTTTGTTAGGTGTTCTCTACAGGCCACACCTATTCTCACTCCCAAATTGCGCATTCTCTATATTGACTCATGCATCTCAAATACCTCTGAACGTGCACTCACAAAGAGGACTGTGTATGTCAGCTCGGTCCATAGACTGACCATCTGTTGTGGCGGGGAAGCTAGCTATTTTACTATATTCAAATTTTCATCAGTGTTGCAACAGAATATCTAATTCATTGTAGAATTTTTTCTTACAGAGAACTTATAGAATTATGTGCATCGTTGGGTAATTTCCAAATATGCATGCATCAAAATAAATGTACATCTGTACTCTTAAAAAAAAAAGATAATTATTTATATACAACTGCTTCTGAAGCTTATTATATATTGCTGGGTTCTCAGCACACTGCAATACAAGGGAAGTCATCAAATTTGGCAACTCTGATGTAATTCACAGATACTAACGAGATATCCTTTATGGCAGAGTTGGGCAAATAATGGTCAGTGGGCCAAATCCTGATCGTTAAGCCATTTTTCTTTTGTCATTAAGGCTGATTTCTTCACTTGTTCTCAGACTCCTGCAGATTAGCAGAATGTGGTCAGGACAATGGAATGCGTTGTGCCATGGTTTACAGCTTAGTTGTGATATCTGTGCCTTTAAGCATGACATCTGACTTTAGAATGGGTCACTTTGACACTCTATGGGATGGAACAGCCAACTCCATACTTAGTCGCTTCCTACAATATGCATGATAGGTAACAGTGCTGTTATTCTTTGATTCCCTTTTTGGTCCCAACAACAAACTTTTTAGACTACAGGCTGATTTAAAATTACTATATGCACAGACTTCCCCGAGCTCAGAAAATATCAAATTACATTTCTCAGCCAAGCTGTAAAATGCAATGCTGGGAAAAAAAACATACGACAAGGATGAAATGATTCATTCAAACCACTACTGCTAATGTTACGAGCTGAAAACAGAGTTGTTTGCACCACCAGCTATAGTTAAATTTGAAACAAAGATTTCAAATGTAGCAAGTTTACAGTGTAGAAAAAGTTTCTGCCGCTTGGAGACAATGACCTGTCATCCATTGAAAGTTCAAGCGCCTACAAATAAAATTCATAAGATTATTAAAAAAAGGTTGTTGATCACCACCATCATGAAGAAAACCCAATCCGGCCTGCAAACCAAAAAAGGCAGCCCAGCATTGCTTAAGGTCTAGCCTTGAATTCACATGAGCATTTAGACTTTAAATCAATAATCATCTGTGCTCCTATCTCTCTCTGAAAAAAATACCTCTAGTACATTATGTTGCTCCCCGACACTGGAGATCCATCTCATTCGTCTGACAAAAGATCATCTTACAATAGGTGCTACAAATATGGTGGTAACTATGAGATTACATATTTTAAATGATGTCTTACCTGAAGGCATTTTAGATTTGTATTTGAAATGTTCTGTCCAGACTTCATCTACTGCCCACTCTGAATTTCTGAACCTCCTCATTGTTCACTTACATTATCCTATTGATTTTTTATAAAGTCTGTTATGGGCTTGTTGCATCAGAATACAATTTTTCCTGGCAGTTAAGAGAGCCCATCTCAACTCTTCTCCATTCGTAAAGCCAATAATCCTGGAACATGTGTCGCACTGTCTGCTTGTTTTCCCTCACTCAAGCACTATCTGTCTCATCAGACTAAATCTAACATATTTCTGAACTATCAAAGAGCTCTAATAATGGTAGTGCTATTTCAAAAATCATCAAGTACCACCTCTGCAACAAAGGTTGACTGCAATGGACCTCCAACATCATGTATATTGTTTCAAGAAATAGTTGAAACAGAATCCCATTGTTTTCCTTTGATCAGTTGCATATTCTTCCATCTACACTTGGAGGATGCCGTCCAAACACTGATGTGTTAGTTATCTTTGCTCAATATGTTTATGAGAGTTTCATGTAGCCTTATTTCAGAGGAAGGCAGTAATGGCAAATGTATGGTAACTCACCAAATCCTGTGATAAGCTTGCCTGAAGGTGAACACTTGCTATCTTCCCCTGTGTTTTTGTAGTGATTTTTGTTTCATTTGTTATAATGTATTTACTCATCCCAGCTCTCTTTGTCTTAAAAATGGACTACTCTTTGGGTAGGCGGCTGTCCATAAATTATATCAGCATTTTTTAAGCAACTAGTGTTGCCACTCCAAAATAATTCCAAAATAAGGTCAGACATTATTTACAATTTTTTTGTTATAATTTGTTTTTTTTTGGTGAAAAAACTTCTTTACTACTTTATCACATGTCTCGTACCACATACACACCCACACAAAAAACTTACACCAATATATACAGAATTAAATTCTTTATTTATATGTGCAAATATTATTTAAATATCTCTAACAACAAAAAAGTTATAACGTTTTCAAAACAGCCACCACTTATTACATAAAATTACCAAAAAAAATAATCAAGCGGCAGGAGGAACATTAGTATTTTTGTTTACAGCATGCTAACGGTTAATTGGTGTATAATAATACTATTATTGACATCAATTTTTGTAATTCCCCCCCAACAACTTTTCCAACTCCCCCACCCTTCCCTGTAATTTATGGACAGTCCCTTATGTCAATCTTGTTAACACCAGCCACATAATTGCATGTCACAATCTTGGAAAAGGAGAGTACACTTTATCTTATGATGAACTTTACACAGATCAACAGCTTACCTTTCTTCCCTTCTTTACAATCTTCTCCCTGTTAAAATCATCTATCATATCTTGAACATTGGTCAAATCTGCAATAGGTTGCCATGTGTCTGCCTCTGGACCATAGCCCTTCCACCTGACTTTATAACAAAGCTTAAGCTGAAAAATAAAATGTATACATAACAAGCTGAAATCATACAGACATTATATTGCTATTTATTGGTTGCTGAACTCTGAAGCACTGTCGGGGAGCAATCAATAGCAATACTGTGATCTGCCATGCATATTATATAAGGTGACTAAAGAAGATTGTAGTAGATTTGGTTGTTCTATCATATAGGGGGTCAAAGTGAACCAAAAGTCATATGAAGACAGATGGGTAAGGTAGAAAGGCACAGATATCGCGGCTAAGCTGTAAACTAACGACACAATGCTTATCATTCTTCTGAAAATACATTCTACTAACCATCAGGAGTTTCTTCTTCTGTGTTCATTCTCAAACTCCTACAGATTAGCAGGATGTTGAGTCCGGAGAACAGAATGTGCTGAAAGTTTGCAACTTGACTACGATATCTGTGCCATGCAGTCTGATACATCTATCTTTATTATGGCTTCTGGGTCACTTGACCCTCTATGGGATGAGACAATCAGTAAACTCCACCACCAAGCCACCTTAGTTGCCTCTTACAACGTGCCTGGTAGGTAACAGTATCAATATTCTTTTCTCTCTTTTTGGGCCTAGGCAACACACAGCAATGAGAAGTTTGAGAACTAATGCAGAAGAATTCTCTGACAGACCATATGCCAGAGTAAACATGGAGAGAACACACTGAAAAATATCACAGATGAGTGTTAAACATCCATTACCCAGAACATAATTATAAACAAGTGGAACAAATTGTACTTGTAGGTTAATAAAAACATCTGTCAAGGGTGACATGTTGCAAACTTGTGTGGTTTTGGGCAAGTGGTGGATCCCACATGAGTTATAAATTGAATACCGGTAGTTTATATTATTACATCATATATATCTACAACTGACAGATCCAGTTTTCTGAAGTTGAAATAGTGACTCCCATTCATTACTTACTACTTTTAGCTTCTCCGGAGGGGTGCAAAGGGTCTCGCATTGCTCTCATGCTGACCCCGGGTTAGCAGATAACCAAGATCCTAAAAATACCTCCTCGTAGTGCACCCTGGAAACAGAAATACAGCTGCTCTTGCTGTATTCCTGGCTAACACCTTTAGGCTTGTGTCCATGGATGGTGTAGATGGAATGAGAACTTCCTGCAGAGACAGGAAATATCTCTGAAACCCCTATGCCATTGCATCCAATATATGCATGGCATATGTGCAGTCCAACTTGGCCAGCTTAAAAAAGCAGAAACATTGGAGTGGCAACCAATGTAAGTATCCCCAATAAACAGTGATCCTACGAGTACACACTGAATCTGGAAAAGGTAACACACACTAGAGGGCAGTGTAGTTTACGTGAGTCGATTCAGTGGCAACAGAGCTACAATGGTCCAGCATGAGACCGACTGGCATAAGTGATATTCATGCTCAAGAACACACAGAAGCCCACATGTCCCATCACAACTGACCCCATTCAAAGTAGTAGTCATGACTCAGGTATTGGATATGCCAACTAGAACATGCACTTCTGGGTATGGAAGAAAGCTTTAAATACAGCTCCCAAATGCACAGAGGACAAGCATTTAACAAATGTCCGGGAGCGCATTGTTCAAATGTTTGATCGAAGTAGTGTTCAGACTTGAAATCTGGACATTGGGGGCAACGTAGAGGGGGTCGCAAGTCTCTAACGACACTGCAAACCTAACCCAACTTGACTGTCTGCTGTTGCCAACAAGGCTCATACAGAGAGAATTGGGTTCAGTACTCAAGGGCCCACTGTGAAGCTCCTCATCTGAGATTCATATTTTACCTATCTCTTTGGATAATATACGCAATGACAAAGAGTAAAAATACACAGACCGTGCCTGGCAATGGATTGGAAGACCATCTCAAGTGGATGAGGTGAGTGCATGAGAATGCACAGGTCAAATCCCAGACCCCTGATGTATTTAGCAAAGTAGCACCTCGTCTAGGAAGGTGTATCAACCCTGAGCCTAATTCGACCATCATCATTGCCTAACATGGCTCATATGGAAGAAATTAGGTCTGGGACCTAGAGACACAAAGGGTGGTAATGGAATGGTCTTCTTACATGAGGAACAGCTCACTGGCAGTGAAGCACCTCATCAGAGGATAGACAAACAATAATTATAACCCAATTAAACTATCAGCTCGCCTCGTCTCATGCACTCCCCTGAGTAAAGGGCTCCTCCAAAAGGCATTGCATCAAACCGAAAGGTGAAGTCTTCTGGGTATGAAAGAAAGCTCATAAACCTCCCCATTATACATAGGAAGAGTTAATCGCTTATAATTCCTGGGGTTCTCAAACAAACAAACAAGAACAACAGCGGTTAAATCCTAGTTTGTCACCGTTGTGCTATAAATAGCACACTGCAGTTATGGATTTCCGTGTAACACCAATGAAATTAATGGATGCTGTGATGTCATATCTCCAGACACAAACGACATCAAGCACACTTATAATTATAATTTTGATAACTAATTTATTTTTTCATTTATAACTGATCCTAACCCTTACCCCCATCCCTAATGTAAATACTAATATGAAATTAATATGCCTTTTCAATGAATATACCTTAATTTTAAATACAAATTCTACTAATCATGCTGCAACGGTTAGGTAATACCTCGAAAGTAGAACAACGGTCACAGTGGAGAATCAAACTAGGATTGAGCCACATCCAACAGCTTCTCTGGAAATATATTTCAGTACAGCTGTGTTGCACTGTACAATAATTATTTTATATGTCTATCTACAAGCTAGGCTTTTCAGTTGAACAACATGACTACTCCCATTCCATGTGATAAACTTGATTGACAATGATTTGTGAAGCATTGAGCTGACGTCTTAGGACGTCTACTCTAACGGTAGTAACGCCTAGACATAATAAGTCACATATGATTCCAGAAGCATGTTACTGTGTTAGTTACATGTTCATGATTGTACAAACACTACTGTACACTGGTACACTACTGTACAGTAGTTATCATCAGTTATGTAAATGTAAGAAACATAACTCATAGTGTATAGCAACAAAAAATGCAATGAGATGTGTTTCTTTTAATGAGATGTATTTATTTTGTTACAAGACAAAAAATGAATGTTAAATTAACAATGACCTAACTGAGTAAATGTACCAATAATTCGTTGATGAATTCAACATGACGCCGGCACTTACCAAATGTTCCCTCCGCTTTCTAGGCCCATCTAATATTGCTTCAACTTCGTAATATTTATTGTCGGGATCTGTTCTCGTCTTTTTACCCGATACTTCTTCTAATTGTTTATTTTGAAGATCGCTGTTTTCTTGTTTTTCATCAACACTGCATCCTTCGTCTATCGCCATATCGGTCTCTTCGCACTTACTGGATTCGCATGAATCTGTGATCTCGACTTCGGGGCCTTCCAACACTTCCACTTCTTCGTCTGCTTCCGCCGTGTTATCGTTATAATCAAATCTCCAAAAAGGAGAGGCGGGTAATATGACCTGAAAGGAATCAAGAAACAAAATAGAACGTGATATCTTCGTGTTTCAAAATAAAATGTAGTTCTAATCAATTTTTAAATGATGCAACTTATTTATCGTATAACAATTCTTGATTAGAAACTGGCCTCACATCACGTGGGGCATTCCCATAAGTGCTCCGCCCTCTGTTCCAGCAGCCATTCGACTCAATGGTGTTTCAAGTCTAATGCTGTCGAAACAGACGTCGACATCAGGGCACAACTCTGGCCCCTGCGACAGGTTTCTTTGTTGTTCTGCCCACCCACGATGTGCCCATAACTAGTTCAAGCACAACGTCGGCTTGTTAGAACAACATGGTAACTGTTATCGAAGGTTACGACTACGGGATTGTATAGATGACGTGCCATGAAGCGTCTATAAGAAGATAACATCAATATAAAGGTATGTCAGCTTAATATAAGGTTTTCTGTTGCATGGTTGGTTTGTCTAGTGAGCCATTGGTGAGAATCACAGACGCAACCGCATGCACGTATAACAATATAAATATGTATTATAGACAATATCAAAGAATTATCAATAAGTGCCGTCTCCGCAACTTAGATTGGCTGCAACAGACTTCAACATCCCTTGTCTTGGACTTGGTGGTACACTCTGCTAGACTGTAACCTATCCATCTCGTGATGTTACTTACTCACTTGTATCTTTGCCTATCTCTTGCTCGCCTCCCATCAACTTTACCCTCAATTAAGGTCTTTACCAATTTGTCATGTCTTTGAATATGTCCAAAATATTTTATTTGCTTGATATTTATTGTAATAATTCTTTTTTCATACGACGTGTTGTTAGAACCTCTCTGCCTTCTTCTTTCCATGAAATTCTCCCCATTCTTCTATATATTTACATCTCAAAGGCATCAATTCTGTCTTCTAGTTATTTGTTTATTTTTCATGTTTCTGAGCCATAGACCTACATTAATATGGAATAGGGGCCTATATATAACATTTTATAATTCTTATTTTCAACGTGTTTGTTTTGGTTGGATGTCAATATATTCCTCACGCCATTGAAAGTACTATTAGCCATTCATATTCTCCTTTTCTTCTTCTTCTGCGTTCAGCATGTGGTCATGCTATACCGTCAGACCTGTCGTCAAGACGAAGTCCACTGTCTTCTCCAGGTCAAAGCGGCTGCCCCATAGCTTTTGCCCCAAGTCTGTATCCTCTGGCCAGGTCTGCTGTCTCTGCTCTTTGTATGTTGGGCAGTCCTAAAGTATGTGTTCTGGAGTCTGGGTTCCTGATCCACATGGACATTCATCTGTGTATGAGATCCTTAATCGATAAAGGTGACATTCTCCTTTTAACTTCTGTTTCACATCTACCATTATTTTATTAGTATGTTAAGTATGTGTCCGCGATATTGATAATGTTCTACTTGCTGTAGTATTTCTCTATGTATTTTTGTTTAGCACCTGTTCTTCTGTGATTTTTTTAATTATCATGTTTTTTTTAATGTTCAACAGAAATCAAGTATTCTTTACTTGATTTATCGAAATGATATATTAGTCGTTGTCGTTATTGTTCACTTTCTGCTAAAAGGACAGTGTCATCTGTAATCTCATGTTGTTTATTATTTCCCCACCGATCTGGAGTCCTGCATTCCTTCTAAATGCTTAAAATATTCTCTGTGTAGATGTCAAATAGGCTGGGTGATAAATGCATCATTTTCCTACCCCTCTTTTTATTTCTATAAATGGTGAGTAGCTGTTCTTACACGTTATTGATGCAGTCTGTTCCCAATACATATTTTTAACCAGTCTGATGTCTTTTCCTCAGATGGGCCATTAAAAACCAAAGAAACTGAATAAAAACTGAAGAGAAGTAAATCTTCCGGTTGTGATAATATAACTGCTGAAATCATCCAGACAGGAGGAGAAACCACCATCACCATCTATTACACACTTTTCACCCAGATCTGGAAAAGCGGAATGTGGTCCAAGGAATGAACATGATCAGGCTACATACCGCTACCGAAAAAGGGAAATAACTTTTTCACTGATCAGTCACGCCAGCAAATACTACTTGGTATCATCAAGAAAAGACTACAACATAAGTTGGAAGAAGAGTTAAATGAAGCACAGGCAGGTTTCAGACAAAGCAGGGGTACTAGATACCATATATTCAATATGCGTAACATCATAGAGAAATGCAGAAAGTTTAATGTCGACATCTACACATGTTTTACTACATGTGTATCTTTTTACTACACTAAGGCATTTGATTGTGTACAACTTCAAAAATGTTGAAATATTATGAACGACATGAGCTTCCCGCTATACCCAATCCGTCTCATCAAAACATTATATCAAGACCAGCAAGCAGCCATGAGAGTAGATAGTGAAAAATCTTATTGGTTCAGCGTGAAAAAGGGAGTCATCAAGGACGTGTCCTATATCTCTTCAATATTTATGCAGAAAACATAATGAGGAATGCAAGAAATGACAAACAGAGAAATAACTTCGACCCACGAACATCAAAGGTCATGAGATGAGATACCAGAACTAAGATATACTGGCGATACATTATTGGCACACAGTCAAACAGATCTCGAACGCCTCATAAATTATGTTATTATTGGCACACAGTCAAGCAGATCTCGAACGCCTCATAAATTATGTTATTATTGGCACACAGTCAAGCAGATCTCGATTGCCTCATAAATTATGTTAAAGAATATAGTGAAAAACAAAACCTATTTCTGAATGGAAGCAAGACCAAGATTATGAAAAGCGACAAAATTACTAGCAAGTTCTCAATCAGTATCAGCAACAGCGAAAAATCACCAGTTTTGAATACCTTGGTTCACTTAACAACAGTAACAGTGACTACTATGAACAAGTCAGAAGGAGGTTGGCTATCTCGTCAATGACGCTGATACAAATGAAAAGCATATGGTTGAGCTGCTGTAAAACAAAACTAACTTTCCTAAGAGCTTGCATATTCCCAGTGGCAATATATGGGTGTGATTCCTGGACAATCACCAACAAAATTAAAAATAAAATAGCATCACATGAAACAAAGTGTTACAGAAAAATCATCAGTATACCATGGAAGATCAAAAAGATTTCTAATATAGCCGTCCTGTGAGAAATGAATGTAAAAGAAAGCTGGCTAAACAGCATGATTCTTTCCAGAAAACTACACTAATTTTGCTATATCAACGCCACCACAGCCTAGAGAAGACCATAATTGGAGGGGGGGGGGAGAGATGATTCGAGGAAAACGAACAAGATGCAGACCAGGAAGAAGATGGACGCAAGATATCAAAGACTACTTGATAATGATACTAACAGAAGCAAGAAGACTTGCTCATGTTACACAGAAGTTTCAAAAGGCAGTGATGACTTACATCCACTTCAGGATATGGTATTTGATGATGATTTGTTTGGTTAAAAATGTGACCACTGCTTCCCGTAATGTACCATAAAGAACATTCCTGTCTGATTGTTCTGACCTCTCGGGCATTGAATTCGACCCTTACCATTAGAATACATACGATGAGAATTAAAACAAGCCTTCATACATGACGATTTTGTTTATTTTCTTGATTTTCATTACTATATATAATGTGTATCGTCTGCCAACGTCAACAAACGAAATGCACGGAAATATATAAAATAATGACGTAAAATGTATTATTTTTATTCTGCTCGCAGGTCTCCTTTTTGCGAGAGTAACGACTCAACCATAATATAAAATGGATATAACAAATCTCGTTGATACAGGGGGAGGTGGTTTGGGGTGTTTACCCCCCCCCCCCCCCTATAAATTTGAACATGATTTTTAGTACTAGGAATTTAGCTATAGAATAGTATAAAAATATAGGCTTTTGAAAAAAAAAGTATTTTTCAAAAAAAAATCACCAAAAGTCTCTTGAAAACACTCGTACTTAAAAATGAGCAAATGATCTTTATTTTGTTAGGCAACCCCCCCCCCCATCCCCTTACTGAAGGACATGTAGCGGCTCTGGGTATAGGTATAACACACATTTGGAGATTTAATAAAAAGTAGATATACACAAATAAAGTAAATTTAGCAAACTGGGATTGTTTAATTCAAATGTACTACAATATATATATATAATAATATTTATGGGCATATATGCTTCCATTTACCGTACCTCCGGGTTTGACCGAGGATATTCCAGTTTTGAATGGTTGTTCCGACCGATAATATCTCTCGGTTTCTATGTCTATTTCTATGTCAACAATAAAGATGTCACGTGCATTTGTGCAAGTGTGTTTTTAATCACGTAAGTCTTCTTCTTCTTCTGCGTCCATTCTCAAACTCCTGCAGATTAGCAGGATGTAGTCCGGAGAACGGAATTCGTTGTGTCATGGTTTACAGCATTGCTGCGATATCTGCACCTTTTTTACCTGACACATCCGACTTCAGCATGGCTTTGGGTCACTGACCCTATATGGGATGGGACAGCCAACTCTTCCCATAACCTCTTTAGTCGCCTTTTACGACATGCATGGAAGGTAAACAATGTTGCTATTCTTTGCTCCCCTTTCGGACCCCGGCAACACACGGGCGGTCACGTAAGTAATAATAAAGTCATGAAATCCCAGAAATACGAGTGTGGAAGGTGAGACCTGTCAACTAAAATGCAAACATGAACTATAGTTTCCGATTTGCGTGAAATATATTTGTTTGGCCTTGGCTATTTCTGGCATGGCCACATGCGACTCTAAGTATGTAATACCGACCAATTAATAATTCCAACAATAATCACAAAAAGGTAACGAACTGTCCAAATTAACTCAGCTAGGAGACCTGTACTGTCCAGAGCCACGGTGGGGGGGGGGGGAGAGGTTTCAATCTATATATATATATATATATATATATATATATATATATATATATATATATATATATATATATATATAACCTTAGTGATATTGAGTCTCATCAATTCAAACTCGTAGATAAAGGGGTGGGGTTAGAGGGCAGGCCCGTATAAATTTGGCATGTTCAGACCCTGTTGCCGGGCTCCGCCCTTAGCATGTTGGAACATGGCTTTTAGTGCTCTGCATAAATTATTTTATTTATTTCGCCCGTATGTTTCTGTATTGACGAGGCCCGAAAGCGGAGCACGGAATAGCAAAACTGTTTACCTTCCATGCACGTCGTAAAAAGCGACTACGGAGGCTATCGGTGGAATTGGCTGTCACATCCCATACATGGTCAAAGTGACCCAGGAACCAGGTTGAAGTAAGATGTGTCAAGCAGGAAGGTGCAGAAATCGCATCCAGTCTTTAAACCGTGACACAACGTATTTTTTTCTCCTCCGGACTATATCCTGCTAATTCGCAGGAGTTTGAAAACGAACACAGAAGAAGATATTATTTATTTGACTTATTCAGTTATTTTCATTGTTCACTTTGTGTATACTCTGTGTTGACAGATAGAGTCAGACAAATATGCACATAGACAGGAAAATATATGCATATATATATATATATATATATATATATATATATATATATATATATATATATATATATATATATATATATAAATAGATCAATAAAAAGACAGACAAACAGAAAGACGAACACATATACATAGAAAAATTAATAGCACATCCTATTCAAGATGTATTCATCAACCCAGTGTTTTTATCCTTAGTTATTTTATAGGCATTATAAATGCATTCAGTAGTTTGTCAAACTTTCTGAATGGTCAGGATGCACAATTGCTTGCGGCTGAATTTGAACCCTGTACCTTAGCTGTCAAAGACTCGCTCTGTACCATCCCGAGATATGGTCAAAGTGTATATACATACAGACAGATAAGTTCAACCCCCCCCCCCTTTGTGTGTGTAGGAAATGAGAATATGACTTTTAGTACTAGGAATTTAACCGAAAGGTCATTCACTTTCTCATGGAAAAAAGGGAATTACAGGAAAATGGGGGAACGATCTTTTATTTTTAATTGTAAACCTTTCCTCACATACTGAAGACTTATAAACGACCCTGGAGACAAATATATAGATAATTAGCTATCTATCTGTATTTAGATAGACATACAGACAGACCCAGACAGATAGACAGACAGACAGTAGGGAGGTAGATGGATGGATGGATATGTTGATAGGTAGGTAGATAGACAGAAAAAGAAAGACAGACTGGCAGACAAATTATATTGTAATATTATAATTGTACACAGCATACTCACATAGCAGCCGCGTTTATCAAAGATGGTTCCCTTATAAGTAAATGACATGATAGTAAACTGTTACTGTGAGATTAAAAAATCATAAATAGAGCACGGATATATTATTTTTCAGCGGAACTCAAGAATATAACACTTCTAACACAGCCTTTGTTTCTAAATTTTGACTTATATGAGACAGCAACTAAAGCAGTGCGTTAAATTGATTTCAAAATCTACCATTCATGCAGCAGCATTGCTCATTTGCATGTGTACAACCTACGAAGTAGTAATACTTCTAACAGCATGTCTATGGATATTCAATAATTATTTAAAGCTACCCGCCTTTTGCTAGCACGGTTTATCAATAAATATTCTTCTCATTTTTTGTCATATTAAGTAACGCATCAATCATCCCTACTGAAGAACTAAGGGGAGGAGCTAGTGCAAGGATGGCTTCTAATGCAGACATTTTCTGTATTTCTTAAGGAATTGCTATTAATATCCTGTCTACTTAATCATCATCATCAAGTTCCGTCTCCGTAACGAAGGTTGGCTGCAACGGACCTCCAACATTTTCTGTTTCTTGGTTTAATGTGCACTCTGCTAGACTGTAATCTGTCCATCTATTGATGGTTCTTTCCCACTTGTAACTCTGCCTCTTGCTCACCCCCCCCCACCCCTTAACTTAACCCTCAAGTAAGGTCTTCAACAAAGTGTCATGTCTTTTATTATGTTCGAAATACTTTATTTGTTTGATATTTATTTCCTTTAATAGTTCTTGTTTTCATACGCTGTCATAACATTTCTGTAACTGTCTGTTTACTAACTCATATTTCCCTTTTCTGTGTAAACTATTAATTTTCTATTCATATATAAATTCTTGCATTCCTTTTAACGATCAAAGCGTTCGTCATTATGTCATCAGTTATGATTGTATTTCATAATTATTGTGGGGTGCAAAGGTAACGAATTGCTCTCGGCGGACCCAGGGTTAGCAGATAACCAAGATCCCAAATGTACCTCCTCGCTGTGCACCCTGGAAACAGAAATACAGCAGCTCGAGCTGATTCTGGCCAAATCATTTGGGGATCGTGTCCGAGAATGTGGAGGTAGCAGATGGAAAGAGATTTGAGATCTCCGACACCACCAGCAACACCACATAGAGCGACACTGTCGACATACAGTGAAGCTAGTTAGTCCAGTCCGAACATTGGAGGGGCGGCCAATGAAAAAAGCATGAAAATGTGGATGTATGGCGAAAGACAAATAGATTTCATACTGAGTACAATGGAAAAAAAATGAAATGGCAGAGCAGCCCTAGAGGGCAGCGCAAACTGCAAATAGATAGTGGAAACGATTACGGAAATGGGAACTACAAGCTCTGTTAGCTCATGACGAGCTTCTAGTTTCTTGACTTCCTTATAAGCAGAGACCCATACCCAATAATGGGCGTCTAGCAAAGAAAAAAGACCTGGCCTAACTCTAATGTCGAGTCTTCCTACACCGGAAACATGCTCGCAAAGAGAAAGAGGGCCCGTAACCGATAGGCTCAGGCAAGAAAGGGACAAAGATGGCAGTTCTGGCCCAACTCTACTGTCAAGCTTTCCTATACCGGAACTACACTTGCAGAGAGAAAGGGTTCAGTACCTGATGGGCTCAGGCGCTATTGGGACAAGGTCGCTCAGCTCGAGAACGCCTTGCTCTCAAACGCGTTGTGTGAGACTCAAACTTGGGCGAGGGGTTCACGATGTCGGTGAATGACACCTCGGCTAAGAGGGTGAAAGAGCCAGGGTCCAACTCTTCTGTTGAGTTCTTCCTCTTAACGAACCAGGCTTACAGATGAGAAATGGTTCAGTACCCGATGGGCACAGGCACAGTACGTCCAATTACACGAGGCAAATTCATAGACAGTGGAACACCTCGTGCGAGACAGACGTGAGCAAAAATCGTCTGGGCGAAGGGTCACCACACACATGCGTGCCTGGCGACAGATAGGGAGGCAGTCACAGGCTAGGGTAGCCCACCTGAATTGTCAAGGCATGCCGAAATCGCATGTGCTAGGCCTACTAGGCGCATAAAGGTGGCACAACGTAATCACACTCCCGGCGGAAATCGCACGGATATCCGTGCTGATTACAATGGAGCAAACGAAAGAGAAAAAAAATATTTTAAAAAAATTGAAAATACACATGGGGTTGCGTATACGGGTCTCACCAATGGCTCATTAGACAAACCACCATGCTCCGCCGAAGACGGATGTGTCGGGCCATTGGTGCAAGTAAAACTGCGGCACAACGCATTTTCTGGATTACATCGTTCTGGAAATCTAATAGGACCATGGTCCTGCTACAAGAGATATCCAGTGGGAGTTTGAGAATGAACACTGAAGAAGAAGAAGAAGAAGAAAACCACAATGCAACAGAAAATCTTTGTAGATGACACGCCGTTATATTGAGATTCTTTTATGGAAGCTTTGTAGCATGTCATCTATACAATTATAGACCCCCTCTGAGTAGAAGTCTCCTTCAATAGGCATTGCGCTAATCCGAAAACTGAAGTATTCCGGATATGAAAGAAAGCTCAGAAAAACCACTCCACTGCACATAGGAAGTAAGAGCTAATAATCGCTCGCAATTCCTGGGGTTCTCAAACAAACAAATTGGAAATTATTGCTAGGACGAATTATGAATGCAAAAAATACTAGAGTATAGTAATATTTACTTTTCTTCCGGATTCTCTCAATGATAACCAATACGAAAGTTCGTGTGATTTTCGTGGGAAGCGTGAAATAAGTTGTGCTTCTGGTTTCACAGAGGAGAAGCGTTATTTTGCGCCTACCGTCCCAGCACATCCGTTTTCGGAATAATTTATTAATTGAATTCAATTGTTTCATATTTTTCTCGCACTGTTCAACAACAGAGAAACAATTAGCAAAATGGAACATTAACCTACGGTAAACATATCATAAATTCAAGCCGACAGATGCAGGGAATATGCAAGATTCAAACCCCAACCATTAGTAATATATAATTAGTACTAAATATATATCAAGTGACATATTCTTTCCAGAACGTTGTCTTCGTCGTGGATACTCTGAATGCCTCTCTGTTCTGGGCAAGCAAGGCTGCATTGGCCAAAAACATGTGCATACATTCTTCGATGTCGCTGGTTCATCGTCTTCTTGGTCTTTCTCTTCTTCTCTTACCCGGCACTCTGCCCTCTAGAATCAGCCTTTCGATACCACCATGTCGATTTAAGTGTCCAAAATACTGTAGCTTCCTTCTTATGATGGTATTTAGTACTAAATACTAAAACATAATTTAAAAATATGACATTCAGTACTAAATGGATGCCCAAAAATTATAATAAATTTGTGCCAATTTGTGCCCTCCATCCTTTACAAAAATTGTCATGAATTAAGGGATTGTACTCTGCCTAATTATATAAAAATACCACCATCCCCAATCTTAAAATCTATCAGGAAAAGTACTAACACATATATGTTATGATTTACATTTTCAGAAAAGTGTTTAAAATTCAAACAATATAATTGGTGTATACAAAACAGAGCCTACTTTATATAATCATGAGTCGAATAAGAGGAAAATTAAAACAGAAATTGCTGAAGAACATTGTGGATTTGTGGAAGGAAAAGTCACAAGAAATGCCCTATATATAATACGAGCATTGATGGAGATGGCAATAGGAGTACAAAATGACCTGTACTTGTGCTTCATAGATTATAGTGAAACATTTAACAAGGTGAAGCATTAAGAAATGATACAAATGTTAGAAAACTCAATATTGATTGGAAGATCTAAAGATAGTAAGAAATATGTAAGGAAAACAAACAGCTGCAATGAGGGTTGACAGTAATGTAGGATAATTAAAAAAAATAGAGATGGGCATCAGACAAGGATTTTTAATGTCAACATTTCTCTATTTGTATACAGAGAAATTATGCGAAACATAGAAAACATGCCAAGAATAGCAGTTAGACAAAACAATCTGGTTAATCTAAGCTAAGCTGATGGTACAGTTCTGATTGAAGGGAGCGAACAAAAGTTTTTAGATACAGTAGCACAAGAAAGTGAAAACAAGAGCTTCAAGACCTGTTAGATGTGATAGCACAAGAAAGTGGAAACAAAGACCTCAGTCTAAACAAGAAGAAAACAGAAGAAATGTTGTTTTTTCCCAAATAAATACACACTGCCAAAATAGAGTATTACTACCTGCCGAAGACGGATGTGTCGAGCCATTGGCGCAAACAAACCGGCGACACAACGCATTTCCATTATCTGGACTACATCCTGCTGGAATCTAGAAGGACCGTGGTCATGCTACAAGGGAGATCCAGCGGGAGTTTAAGAATTAACGCTGAAGAAGAAGAGTATTACTATCAATGATGCAAAATTAAATCAAACGAATAAAGTCAAGTATCTTGACACCATTTTAACATCAGATGGCATGTGATCCAATGAGATCAAGAACAGAATAGCACAAACTGAGACTATCCTTCTCTCTGGAAGTGAAGCATGGACTGTAAATAAAAGTACCCAAGATAAGCTGGAGGCAACTGAGATATGGTTTTTAAGAAGAACTATCAAAATTCAATGGACAACCAAGAAAACTTATCTAGAAGTTCTCAGATATGCTGGAGTACTACAAAAAAATATAGAAATAATTAAAAGCCGACAATCAAGATTTTAAGGCCATGTGATGAGGAAAGTAAAACTGGAACATTTAGTAACCATTGGAAAGATTAATGGGAAATGAGACAAAGAGAAAAATGTATGGATGTGTTGTCACTATGGCACAAAGTCACCAACTGAACATATTAACAACACAAGAGACAGAGAGATTTTGAGAAGCATAATCACCTACGCCACTCGACATGGCACTGGATTGATTAATTGATTGTTTAATTGATAAAAAAAAGTACTGTTAACGTTTAATTCTGTTACCCCCCCCCCCCAATCCACATTGTTAACAACTTAATCTGTTTCGACCGTTCTGCCTCACACCCCAGATGTACGTAATTTATGGACACACTAAGAAACAGTTTAAAATGAGGATAAGGATTTTCCATAATTTACGTCAAATAATTGGTGCTCGGGGTCTGAAATCATTTGACTTTTGTTGACAAAGACGATGGAAGAGTTGATATAAATATAAATAGTTGATGTTAACAGTCATACATTTTATACAACAATAATATTTTAAAATACATTATATTATTTTGAATATAAAATTTGTGCACATTTTAAAAATGGTGTAATGTTCTGTCGTGACACTTGACAGATTATCAATTAAATTTTCATAGCAGATTTTATTTGCGTTTTCTCAACATATCATATGACTCAGTCAGTCAGTCAGTTCCTCTTTTGCCAAGTTTGGCACATAGCGCGGATGTCATAGTTCTCCATGCATGTTGGTCAGTTGCTAGGGATTGCAGGTCTTGTGCATTTATGCCTGTTGATTTTAATTCATTCATAAATGTTCTTCTGAGCGTTATTTTTGGTCTTCCATGTTTTCTTTCCCGTCTGGTGTCCACATGAAGGCTTGTCGTGGGGTTCTGTTTTCCTTCATTCTAAGTATAAGGGGCAGAGATCTGTGGAGAAAATTGATCGCTTACACCACTAGGCATGGTTATTGAGTGATAGATTTCTCCACACAAAATTAAAATAGTTTTCGCACGAAGTGTGTTATGTTCATTATGAAACTATTCCTATCAAGCAAGAAAATGACACGAAACTAATACTTACGATAGTACTTATGTAAAACAGCAAGGTCAATCAGCTTTGCAATGGAGCGCACAGACTATCAGACTATAGGGTATGAGCATAAAAAAATGTACAAATATCAGTATACAAGACAGTTTCAACCTTAAGGTCTTTTTCAAGAAAATACAGACAATCATTGAATAAACAGTAGAGACAGTAAAAAATAAAGGCATTATTACAGGAGTATTAAATTACAAACATTTAACAGCAGAGACATCCAAGGTAACAATGACAAACATATATACAAGTATTGTCATAGAGACGCGCATTAAGGCGAGCAAGAGGTAGGCAGAGGTACAAGTGGGAGAGTAACATCACGAGATGAACAGGATACAGTCTAGCAGAGAGCACCGCCAAGACAAGCCACAATGGATATTAGAGGTCTGTTGCAGCCAACCTTCGTTGCGGAGACGGTACTTCATGATGACGTACAATAGAATCGTTGTGGCTCGGTCGACTATTCATGGCATTCGGCATGCATACATCATTGTATCATGTCAATTATGGCTAGGTCACTAGGTCACTTACTTTATAAATAGCAAGTGACTAAAGCTTCCATTTTCCTCCATCTTATTGGTGTATCCCTGCCATTCTGTAAGACATGGTTTACGACAAGTGATGAATAAACTTGAGCCTCGATTTAAGATAGTGTTGTGAAACCATTGTCCTGCTACAAGAGATATCCAGCGGGAGTTTGAGAATTAACGCAGAAGAAGAAATCATTAAGATTAAAGTTAGTGTTGCGAAACAACTGAGAATAAAGTTGGTATTTTTAAATAAAAAAGAATATAGGTAGCGTTTTGAAATAATTGAGAATAAAGTTAGTGTTTTGAAATAACCGATAATAAAGTTAGTGTTTTGAAATAACCGATAATAAAGTTAGTGTTTTGAAATAACCGATAATAAAGTTAGTGTTTTGAAAAGAAAAAAAAACTGAGAATGAAGTTAGTGTTATGAAATAATTGAGATTAAAGTTATTGTTTTGAAATAACTGAAAATAACGTTTGAAGTTAGTAGAAAAGAAGTCCTCAAGCAAATTATGTTTATTATTCTTATTGCTTCTCACACGATCTCAGCTGCGAATTATATTAACTGTCAATAATAAAGGAAACTAAATAATAAACTAATTGTCAATAATCCACAAGAGGAAACACGCAATAAAGTCGATGTTTGTTCACGTGTGTCCTTCAAAGGTACTATAATACCTCTCAACAGAAAAAAAACATAACTTATACGGCTATTTTTGTATTATTTCCATGCTTTTCGTAGGTTGGATTGGGTTTGTGTGTGTGTGTGTGTGTGTGTATGTGTGTGTGCGTGCGTGCGTGCGTGCGTGTGTGTGTGTGTGTGTGTGGAGGTTCCAAGTATATAAATAGTGACACACAAAAAGCACTATAGTAATCAAAAACGACACGAGTGAAGACCTGTTTACGTTCTGTTGAGAGGCTCACACTGGAGCCCGGTCATGATTCACGTGTCCTATATTCGCTATGTGAAACGTTGGCGAAAAGTTATTAAATGACAGTACATTCAATATCTCAGTTATCCAAATGAAAATGATTCTAGGACTTCCACATTGTTGCGTTGCCGAAACTTACTTCACAAATGTTCAGTCTCCAGCACTGTAAGTTAGATGCCAGCTGAAATGCGTCAACATGCATCATGCGTGCGAAGGCTTCGATTCGGTGTAGTTTGGTCAGGAAGTTTGTTTCCCAATAGAAAACAGTATAGACCCTACATGTACTATTTTCAAAGAACTCCTATTTCGTATGTATGTTAGACCTATCAATAACAACCACATAGGTAAACCAGTGCTTAAGCCTGTTGTGTCAAGTGGAAAAAGTGCTGATGTTGCAGCTAAAATGTAAACAATGACACAGCGCATTCCGTTGTCCGGGCTACATTCTGGTAATCTGCAGAATTTTGAGAACAACACAGAAGAAGAAGAATATCTGGAGCACTTCTACAAATTAACCAGTCGCCAGTGTTTATCTGAGTACCAGCTGTTAAACAGTCGCCAGTGTTCATCTGAGTACCAGCTGTTAAACAGTCGCCAGTGTTCATCTGAGTACCAGCTGGTAAACAGTCACCAGTGTTTATCTGAGCAGGATACCAACTGTTGACCAGTGTCCATTTTTGACATGAGCAAGAGGCTAGTTGCTGACTAATCGCCAGTGTTCATCTGAGTACCAGCTGTTAAACAGTCGCCAGTGTTCATCTGAGTACCAGCTGTTAAACAGTCGCCAGTGTTCATCTGAGTACCAGCTGTTAAACAGTCGCCAGTGTTCATCTGAGTACCAGCTGGTAAACAGTCACCAGTGTTTATCTGAGCAGGATACCAACTGTTGACCAGTGTCCATTTTTGACATGAGCAAGAGGCTAGTTGCTGACTAATCGCCAGTGTCAAACTGAGCAAGATACACGTTGTTGACAAGTCGTCAGTGTCCAACTGAGCTGGTGACCGTTGATGAAGTGTTATCCTCTCTTTTAAATCAGTAGACAACTGTTTTCCAACGTAGAGCTAAAGAAACCTCAGAACAATACACAAACTTTATCTGAGATCAATAGCGTAAATCAGTAAGAAGTTCACGGCTGAAAGGTATATTCGATATATACTTGGTTGTGCAGTTGCTAGGAGCAACGAGAGAGCAGACAGTCTGGCGAGTACTGCAACTATATCGATAGATAGAAAAATATACCGTACTGTCCTATTGAACTTCTTACAAAAAACTTCGCAGACAAAAGATCATAGTGACGGTGATGATTCCTACTCAATATCTAGATTCTATAATGATCCAAAATTGAACGTCAATGTGAGATTAGAAGATCACTTGGAATTCAACACCGAACGGAAATTGTCAGTTGTAGCTTAATCTTGCATAGATGTTCAAGTCAAGATAACACATCTTTCTGCATATCTTGTACAATAATAACCAAACGACAAACTAACTAACTAACTAACGAATTAATTAAATATTTAACTAACTAGATAATCAACCAAATCACTAAATAATTTGCAAGTTAACGACTTAACCAACTAAATAACTGTCTCCCATAGCGTGTTCAATCTTCTAAATAAAGGATGGAAAAATCCATCATCTGAATTATTTCCATCTATGCACATTAATCCCCGGGCTTAGAGAACACTATTTGGAGCTAAAATGAATACTAAATTTGAAAAAAAAACCTATTAATTGTTCCATATTACAAACGAGAAACAATAAAACCTTCCTCTTCGGCCAGATCAAATAGATTACCAACACTTTCCTGCATCTGATCCACGAATTCGTATAAATATCGAGGACATCGAACACACATGTAATCATAAATCTATGTAAATCATTACCAGTTCTTACAATTAATTGTGTTCATCTTTTGACCAATAATAATGTACCGTTGAACACGATTGATTTTTCTTTAGAAATAATACCGCCTGCTGGGAATATAATAAATAGACTTAACATCACGAAACAAACTTAAATAACCATTAAAATGTACAACTTAAATAAGCTTAATTTATGGATGGTATACATTTATTATCTCTACACTATCACTATGTGTTATACTGATATAAGAAATCAAATACTGAAATAAGAGATCAATTATCTCCCCACAATTCTGTGCTGCTTAATGACTATCAGTTGGACTGGTTTATTTTTTTCTTTTTATCTGATATAAAATTTGGATATCCTGAATTGTCTGCCTTGTCCAACATTGCTGTTACCTATTGACTGATTATCGAACTACTTTGCGGGTACAAAGGGCTCTGCATTGCTTTCATGGAGATAACCAAGACCCTAAAAGCATCTCCTCGTTGTGTACCCTGGAAATACTTTATGGACCGTGTCGGGCAGTGTAGATTGAGAAGGAATGAGATTTGTTTGCATATGACAAACAAGATATCAGAATCTCCCGTGTGTTGCCGGGGCCCGAAAGGGGAGCAAAGAATAGCAACACTATTTACCTTCCATGCATGTCGTAAGAGGTGACTAAGGAGGTTATGGGATGGAGTTGGCTGTCCCATTTCATATATGGTTAGTGATCCAAAGCCATGCTGAAGTCGGATGTGTCAGGCCGAAAGACGCAAATATCGCGGCAATGCTGTAAACCATGACACAACACATTCCGGACTACATCCTGATAATCTACAGGAGTTTGAGAACGAACGCAGAAGAAGAAGAAGAAGAAGATCTCAGAATGACACATCTCGGTCCCAACAGTCAAAATACTGAAACATGAGAGTATTTGAAAGCGACTGGTTTGAATTGCCGAGCTGTTGTGGCACAAAGCTCACAAACATCGAGAATTGTGAATAAGTCTACGGAGATACAATGAGAGAGAAGCACAGAGCTAGAGGGCGGCGCCATGTGCAAATAAAATGGAGAAAACATTATATGGAAATCGTAAGTAAAGCCATGTTCATTGTGAGAACAGGTTTCTAGTTACCTTCAAGAAGCATGTCTCGTGGAAAGACAGAAGTACCAAATGCCTCCTTGTGCTCTTAAATATGCGTGGAAGGTCAGACTTAAATGAGATGTTCACAATGTCGATGAATGATACCTCGACTAATACGTCGAACGAACCTGAACCCAACTCTACTGTAGGATGTTTCCTATAATGGAACCATGCTCATGGATGAGAAAACGTTCAATTCCCGAGGGCACTGGGAACAATGCGTCTAATAGGGAAAAATTTCACTGGCAGCGAAACATCTCGTGCGAGATAGACGTAGTCAACCCAAGTTTAAAACTCTGACTCATCGGAGACTTCGACCAGGGGACATATTTTGACCTGTAAAGTCCGAAGGCACAGTGGGTGATAAACCGTCAAGGCGTATAGGTAATATACATTCGTCGCCTAGCGACAGATATGAAGGCTTATGGAAAATCACCTGAATTACAAGCATGCTAAAATTGAATGTGCTAGGCCTATATGGCGAAAATTAAACGGTAGTACAACGTACTTCACAGTTCCTGGCGGAAATCACACGAAATTTGCCATGCTTATTGGAGAGCGAACACAGAAGAAGACCCACATTGTTATTACTGATTGACTGGTTGTAGACCCACATTTCAATCACCGATTGACTGGTTGGCGACTCACATTGTAATTACCATTTGACTGGTTGTCAACCTACATTTCTATTATTATCGATTGATTTGTCGACCATGCAGTGGCGGTGGTCACGATACGATATGGTACCGATTCTAGACAGTCGTAGTGGTCTCAATATGGTATCGATGTTCAGACATCGATAGTAGTTACGATATGATACTGATGTCCAGACATTGGTAGCGATCCGTCTGTCTGTCTGTCTGTCTTTCTGTCTGTCAGCCTGCCTGTCTAATCTAATCTAATCTAATCTAATCTAATCTAATCTAATCTAATCTAATCTAATCTAATCTAATCTAATCTAATCTAATCTAATCTAATCTAATCTAACCTAACCTAACCTAACCTAACCTAATCTAATCTAATCTAATCTAATCTAGTCTAATCTAATCTAATCTAATCTAATCTAATCTAATCTAATCTAATCTAATCTAATCTAATCTAATCTAATCTAATCTAATCTAATCTATTCTAATCTAATCTAATCTAACCTAATCTAATCTAATCTAATCTAATCTAATCTAATCTAATCTAACCTAACCTAACCTAACCTAATCTAATCTAATCTAGTCTAATCTAATCTAATCTAATCTAATCTAATCTAATCTAATCTAATCTAATCTAATCTAATCTAATCTAATCTAATCTAATCTAATCTAATCTAATCTAATCTGTCTGTCTGTCTTTCTGTCTATCTATCTTTCTGTCTGTTTATCTATCTATCTTGTCCACGGGTGCCTTTAAGCGTCGTGGTGGATGGGGGGGGGGGTATATTAGTGCTGTCTGTCTTTGACATTTGTGTCATATTGACCATAGTCAGACTGCGTCTTTTTAAGGTTTCTTTCATTGTCTCCGCCAATCTAGTTATTGGTTTTTCTTGTGCCGTGTAGCCCGATCTCTGTTGTATGAACAAAGGGCTGTTTGTTTTGGTTCCATCTCATGAGGTAAGCGAACCATCTGAATTTTTTTTCTCTTGAAGTCTTGACTTGAAGTGTGGAATTCTTTATTTCTTTCACATCTGACCGAAAGTACAGACGAATGGGTGGAATTCTGACACTTGTTAAAAAACAATATCAATGCATATCAGCTGAAAATGTATATAAAGGAGACAGAATATCAGATGCTCCACCTAAAAACAGACAGTGCATAATTTCATCTCCTGAACTACTAGTGCCCAAATGATAGACCATTGACACTAGACACAATTCTAGAAAAAAACTTTTAGTGTGTGGTGACTTCAACAGCCACTTCTACTCAAGAGCATGACACACCACCTCTACACCAGACCTGGCATTCCACTCATCAGGCATTAAAAGGAACATAACACGAGTCGTTGGAAAGCAGCTTTAAGGTAGTGATCACAGACCATCATTTTTAGAAATCCAAAATGAATTTAACAAGGACAGCAACACTCAATAGGTGGAACTATAAGAGGGCAACTGGGAAATGTGTCAACATTTAATCAGTGTTCTTGCTAAGAAAATAAACCTGGACAAAGACATCAATTGAGTAGTGTGTGAATTTAGTAGATGCATACTACATGCTGCTAGCAAAAACCCTTCGAGGGGGGGGGGTGCAGGCAAAATGTTCAAACCCTATTGGACTGCTGAATTGGAGAAGCTGCAAAGTGGGATGAAAACATCTAGACAGCACGCACAGAACAGATCTAGCCAAGAACACCATAACAAATATCAGCAAACAAAAGTCAAAGTTTCAAAGAGCCAAGTTACAAGCCAGACGGAGCACTGAACCTTTAAAGAGACACTATAAAATTATGGAAACTGGTAAAACAACTAAATGACGAAGGTACAGAGAGAAATACAAGGATCACATTTTATAAAGATAGAAACAACAGCATCGAAGTTAGCCCAGACAATAAACAGGATGTTCGAGAAAGCCAGCAAAATATTGGAGAAGACGAACTTATACCTGAAGTCATAGAGACACCAATCACATTGAAAGAACTGGAGAATGTAATATCCAAAATGATAATTTAAAAAAGTTCCCAGGAGGTGATGGAGTATCCAATGAATAATTAAAAACATAGGAACTGCAAAGTAAGAGCAAAGCTTCTACAGATCTTCAACACAAGTTGGACCACAGGTAATATTCTGCAGGCATGAAGGGAAGCAATAATGATAAATCAGGAAAAAATATCAACACAGTCTTCAATTACATGGTCACCAGCCTCACAAGCTGTCTATGCAAAAGAATGGAACACATTATCAATCTTGGGATGCAGTGGTATCTCGAAAGTAAAAACCGTTGGTATTGCAGCGAGCTTCAGGCAGTGCTACTCTACCCAAGATCAGGCAACCTACCTCTCCCAGGAGATTGAGGACGCCTTCCAAGATAAGAAACTGGTACTAGCAGTATGGCCTCAGGAAAGCATTTGACAAGGTTTGGAAAGAAAGACTCTTAAAGAAATTGCGAAATTGCAGGGCTTGCTCAAGAATGTACAAATGGATAAAAGCATACCTGCATAATAGAAGAGCCAGGATACAATTAGATGGTCGCAAGAGCAAGAAAGTCCTACTGCGTCATCTGTCACTTTTATTGGTTTACACCAATGACTTAGTCGCCGAACTACCAAATGGGATCAGAGTGACAATGTATGCTGACGATCTGGTGCACGGAAGAACATGTGACAGTGGCCACTAAATAAATACTATGAGTTATTGATGCCTTAGCCCTATAGGCAAATAGATGGTGCGTCAGCATTAACACATATAAGTGCCTCACTATACTCTTTACTCTCTCACCAAAACAAAAAACCGGTGTTATCAAGATAGGTGCAGAACTTTTGAAAGAATACAAACAACCCACATACATCAAAGTTACATTTGATGATATGCTGACATGGAAACAACACATAAAAAAGCAACAACAAAAGCCAGAAAGAAGTTAGCTATCCTGAGAAAACTAACTTGAACCACATGGGGAGCCAGTGGCAATATACTCAGTAAAGTTTACCAGCAGGGTATAAGACATCACCTGGAATATGTTTCAGCTGCGAGGTGTCCTGCATCAAACACCACATAACAGGATCTAGATAGATAAAGTGCAAAACCACACGCCTAGGATAATGTTGGGAGCAATGAAATGAACACCCATATTAGAGATTAACAAAATTGGAGAACGCAAACACTTATATTCTTCTTCTTATTCTTTCGTTCGCTAATAATGTCTATATCTGCAGTGTTGTTTCTTGTATAAATTGGACAGTGTTTTCCATTTCTTGTTTTGTACCATAAAGTTTAACATTCATTGGTGTGTCAGAAGGCCAGTATGTGCATCTTAATGTGTCATAGTTTGCACATTCATGAAGGATATGTTCTGAAGTCTGGTTGACTTGTCCACAATTACACTTTGCTGTTGTGCCAATTTTAAATTTTGTATACATATGGCTGTTTAGTCTATTGTGTCCAGTTCTCAGTCGAAATATGATGACCTGTTCTTGTCTGTTAAGTAGGTGGTAGTCGTCCCGTGGAGGTAAGTTAGGCTTTCGTTGTGCCTTTATCATGGATTTCTTTTGGTGATAGCTGATTGGTACATCCGGTTGCTGCATGTTAGCACCTTCCTTGGCGAGTTGATCAGCTCTCTCATTTCCTGCTATTCCACGGTGTGATGGAATCCATTGCAGTATAACTCTACACCTATTTTGTACTATGGACAATACCTCTTTTAACTCTGGAAGTTTATTGGATTGTAATGCCTCTAGTACTGACCTTGCACCTGTAAGTATTACAATAGGGTGTGAGGTCCTGTCCAATGTTAACAGTTTCTCTGCAGCTGTATAAATAGCTTTGACTTCAGAGTCATAGTTGTTGCAGTAATTCCCTGTTGGTATACAAGTGGTATCAGTGGTGCCATCTGGGTATTCTACATATACACCACTTCCTCCATTTTTTACTGCATTCTGTGCTGATCCATCTGTATATACTCTGGTTCATAGATCAATTGGGTAAACATCATCAAGGAAACTGAGAGCTGCTACTCTTTTCTGCAGATTTTTCTGATGTTCATCCCCATGCACACCTGCTATTGTTGTTTGGATGGTCACTGGTAGGCATGCCCGTTTTTCCCATGGGGTGTGTTCTGGTTGAGATGTTAGTGGTATTGTTACCTCTGGCAGATCCGATACCTGTCTACGTAGACGCTTGGCCTGGTGTATGAAGCTGCTTCTTTTAAGCCGTCCTTGTGACAGTTTCTGGAATCTTTCCTTCATTGGGTGACTATGGTGGGAAAGAAACTTTTCTCCATGAATTATAATTTTAGTATCTCTACGCTCTTTCAATGACTGCATCCCTTCGATATTCTGCATTTCTATGATTGGTGTGGATCTCATTGCGCCTGTAATGATTCTAAGTGCTTGGTTCTGTACTCTATCTAGGTTTTGTATTGTAGTGTTTGATGATGAACTCCATGCTGTAGAACCATATTCCAAGTGTGGTCGAATGGCTTGTTAGTATACATTTTTTAGAATTCTTTCATTAGCTCCCCAAGTTGTCCCACTCAGTTTTCTTAGTATAGCTATCTTCCTTCTAGCCTTTGTTTCTGCTTTGCTGATATGATGTTTCCATGTCATTTTGGCATCAAATTTTACACCAAGATATGTGGGTTGGTCATCTACCTTTAGGATAGTTTTATTTACATAAATGTTTCCTGCTCTTTGTTTTGGTGAAAGTGTAAAAAGGGTTGTTGCTGACTTCTCTATATTGATACTTGCACACCATTTGTCAGCCTAATTAGTCAAAATGTCCATGGCTCTCTGAAGCATTTTTGTGGCAACTATGGCGCTCTCATGTGTGTACCATAGAACCAAGTCATTTGCATATAGTGCTGTCTTAGTTCCACAGGGTATTTCTTCAATTAGATCATTGATAAATATGAGAAATAGAGTGGGTGATAGAACTCCTCCTCGAGGCACTCCATGGCGTAGTAATACTTTCCTAATTTTTTTTGCCATTTACTTGTACTCTGGCTCTTCTATTGTGAAGAAAGGCTTTCGTCCATCTATACATATTTCCACATATCTTGTAGTTTCTCATTTTTTGAAGCAATCCTTTTTTCCATACTTTATCAAAGGCCTTCTGTAAATCAATCCATGCCACTAAAACTGATTTTTTGTCTTGGAAGGCCTCATCAATTGCCTGAAACCTGCCTGCTGTGGTACAAGGAATTTTCTACTTTCCAGGTGAAATTTTAGTCTTAGGTTTATGATGCGCTCCATTGTTTTGCACAGGCAACTTGTAAGACTAATTGGTCTGTAGCTAGTTGGTGTTGTTCCATCTTTTCCAGGTTTAAGCAAAGGGACCATAATTTATTCTCTCCAGATTTGTGGTATTTTCCCAGTAGTCCAGCTAATATTTAGGATGTCCAATAGTTTCCTTCTGGCTGTTGTTCCTAGATTCTTTATCATTTCATTTGATATTTCATCAATACCTGGGGACTTATTTAGCTTTAGTTTAGAGACCGCTAATTCCAATTCACTATATGTAAACAATGTATCCATAATTTCATCTGCGCTGTTTTCATCACTGATTCTAGTCTGAGCATGTTCCAATTTACTTTTTTGCTCGCTCCGCACTGTACGCTGTTTCTCTGGACTAATTTCAATATTGCAGTCTTGAGCAAATATCCTAGCGAAATTATCTACTGTTTGCTTTCCTGTAATCATTTTGCCAGTCTGTACGAGTGTTATGTTTGTGCTTCTTCCTGTTCCCTCATCATTTAGTTGTTTGACCAGTTTCCACAGTTTTCTTCCATCCTTTTCAAAATTTAAGGATTCTGTTTCTCTTTCCAGCTCTTTCTTCTAGCTTCTAGTTTGGCTCTTTGGAATTTAGCTTTTGCGTGTTGATGTTTGTTGTGATGTTCCTGGCTTGGGTTATTTTCCACTTCCGTCCGTGCTTTTTCTAATTCCTCTTGCAGCAGTTCTAGTTGTTCACTCCAGTATGGCTTGTATTGTTTGCGTGCTCCTATTGGTATTGCTTCCTTGGCAGCTTGATGAATACATTTATTGAACTCTTTGACTATGGTATTTATGTCTTTTCCTTCCATATCTATTTGTCCAGCTAAAACACTACTGCGGTGTTTAAACAGTCCCCAATTTGCTTTTTTATAATTCCATCTTGGAAGGCTACATGCATTTCCTGTGAGTTCATTTTTAATACTAAGGAGGACTGGTCGATGGTCGCTACCTCCAAGTTGCTTCCCCACTGTTCTATTGATTTCCAATTTTAGGTCTGCTGAGTACAATATCAAGTCTGGCGTGGAAGTGGGTTGCCATGCTCTTGAGTAGTATGTAAACGCAAAATGAGGTAAACAGGTTACTAAAACACTTACCTAGCCTATTAATAAAAATATATTTTAAAAAAACATACAATAAAACTATATTTTTAATTATATTTTTATATCAATATTTTTATTAATAGGCTAGGTAAGTGTTTTAGTAACCTGTTTACCTCATTTTGCGTTACTATTTGTTCATTAGGTTACTGCGGCACCATCCACTTTGTCGGACACCCTCTGACCATTTGGTTATTTATATGAGTAGTATGTTAGAGGATCTTTTGGCTTATTAAGCAATAGAAGACATTTATCGTCTTGCCAGCTTTCAACTTCTTCTCCTCTTTTATCCATGTGGTCATAACCCCAGCTTTGTGAGTGACTATTAAAATCTCCACATACTATCAGTCTTCCTCTGTACGGTATTGTGTCCAGGGAAAGGGACTGGTCATTTGGACAATAATAATTTAGTAGGTTGAAGTCTGTGTTCTTGGTCTTTAGTTTAAGGACCTTATATTCTGCTCCTTCCATGTATAGCTCAGTTTAGTATACCTCCTTTTCTTCTGTCTATTCGATCAGCTCTAAAGCACTGATAACCTGCAATTTTAAAGGCTACATCTTTGCTGAGGTGTGTCTCTTGTATGCAACAAATGCTGGGGGTGCAAAGGGAACGCATTGCTCTAGGCGGACCCAGGATTAGCAGATAACCAAGATCCCAAATGTACCTCCTCGCGGTGCACCCTGGTAACAGAAAACAGCAGCTCGAGCTGATTCTGGCCAAATCATATTGGGTTCGTGTCCGAAAATGTGGAGGAAGCAGATGGAAAGAGATTTGACTGCAAAAGAGACAGACAATATCTCCGACACCAATTGCATCACCACATAGAGCGACACTGTCGTCATACAGTGTCGCTTGTTAGTCCAGTCAGAACATTGGAGGGGCGGCCAATGAAAAAGGCACGTAAAGGTGGGTGCATGGATATAAACAAATATATGTCATAATGAGTACAATGACACAATGAAAGGGCAGAACAGCGCCAGAGGGCAGCGCGAACTGCAAATGAAAAGTAAAAAATTCCTAGGAAAGGGAACTATAAGCTCCGTTAGCTCGAGTCGAGCTTCTAGTTACCTGAAGTGACCCTTATAGGCAGAGACCCAGACCCAAATCGTGGGCGCTCGGAAAAGCAAGAAGACCTAACCCAATTCTAATGTCGAGACTTCCTATACCGGAAATATGCTCGCGCAGAGAAAGGGTTCCGAACCCGATGGGCTTAGGCAAGAAGGGGACAACGATGGCAGTCCTGGCCCAACTCTACTGTCAAGATCTCCTATACCGGAAGTACACTTGCAGAGAGAAAGGGTTCAGTACCTGATGGGCTCAGGCGCTGTTGGGACAAGGTCGCTCAGCTCGAGAACGCCTTGCACTCAAACGCGTGGTGTGAGACTCAAACTTGTGCGAGGGGCTCACGACGTCTATGAACAACGTCTCGGGTAGGAGGGCGACCGAGCCCGGGTCCAACTCTTCTGGCGAGTTCTTCCTCATACGGAACAAGGCTCGCGGATGAGAAAAGGTTCGGTACCCGATGGACACAGGCAGAGTTCGTCCAATTACACGAGATGGGTTTATGGACGGTAGAGCATCTCGTGCCAGATAGACGCGCTCGACAAGCGTCTTGGCGAAGAGGCACGACACACCAACGTTCCCGGCGACAGATACACAGGCTGTCACGGACTAGGGACCAAACCCGAAATAAAGGAATGACGAAAACGGATGTGCTGGACCTCGGACGTCCTGGCCACAAGTGGCCAACCGGGGTGCAAATAATCACAGTTCTACTGTGGAACTTGCAGCACAACGTACCTCACGCTCCCCGGCGGAAATCACACGAAATAATCGCTGTGGTTATTTGAGAGCGAACGCTGAAGAAGGAGAAGAAGAAGAACAAATTCTGACCTGTTCCTTAAGAAGGGTGTTTTCTAATTCTAATTTCTTGCTAAAGCTATCTTTTTTTGCTATTTACACCCTCAGCATTCCAGTGCATTATTGTAAGTGGTGTCTCATTGGTTGGTAATATTTGTTGGTCAGTGATATTACTCTTGTGCCTCCTGGCTCCACAAGGCAATCGAAGATGACCTCCAGTCGTATAGGGTCGGCCCTTTCGAGGTATAGGGCCCGGTGCTACTCCTGCCTGGTGAGTCGTCACAGGGTTAGCACCATAACTGGGTAATGCAGGTATAGACATTCATGTGCGATAATGCATGACATTCTGATTGTTGCGGTCCGCCTTCTGGCCAAATGTCGCTGACTTCAGCACCTTTACTTGCTAGGCAAGACTGTGGTCCTGCCCGAATGTGGGAGGGCCCGGCCAGTCTTAGTTTTCAGCCTTGCTGGCTGGACTAAGCCCCATCTCCACGCCAAGGAGCTGGCCTTGATGGGGAAATACTTATCAAACGCAGAGACACAAAGGTACTAATACAAGCAGACAAGTTTCAGTGTATGCCAAGACATCCAATGAAGGACAAATTTCAGAATTTAGCAATGGGGTGACTGAAAAGATGCAGCTTTATTCACCAAACTTAACGACTCCGTAGACAACTTACAGACCTACATGAAGTTGACAGCCCTTAAAATCGTTACCAGAACAAACCTCTTGAAGTGCAAGCCATGGAATGGAATGCCAATATACATTCAGACCCACGTGAAAGGAATGCCAAGCGAGAAAGAACAGAACAGTGTGCAAAGAAGGACAGTCACCATCATGTTTCCTGGACGATGAATATCCACAAGATATATTGGTCAGAGTATACTCAGATGGGTCCGCACAGAATGCCGTGAGGAATGGAGGTGCAGTTGAATATATAGAATATCCACACAAGCCTAGAGATACAATCAGAACACCAACATGAAAATTCTGCAATAATTATGATGCAGAAATCCAGGCAATTAGGGTGGCAGCTAAAAAAACTGCTGAACTCCATCTCTGACCTACAGCCTGTGGTATTCCTGACAGATGCAAGGTCAGTGCTTCAAGCTCTCCAGTCTGGAAAACTAACAGACTTGAAAAAAACTACTTAGCGAATTGTCTTACCAGTATAGGGTAACCATGCAGTGGATACCCTCTCACTTTGGAATATCAGGAAATGAAAAAGCAGACCAACTGGCTAAGGAAGGTGCTGCCGAAGACCAACCAGATATACCAATCACCTACCATCAGAAAAAAAACAGATGATCAAGTCAATAAGAAAGCCACAAACACCAACACAAGATGACTATCATATTATGACAAGAAATATAAAGATAGGTAGGTGTGTTACCAAAATGAAACATAAAACAACTTAACAACGAGATACAGAGATACAGAGTTTGTCTGACTCTGTATCTCGTTGTTAAGTTGTTTTATGTTTCATTTTGGTAACACACCTACCTATCTTTGTATTTCTTGACATTTTGCCCTGTGTTACCCCAGCCACCTACTTCCTGTTTAGGGTTGTTACCCTACACTGGTTGATTTATCCCTATCATATTATGAACAGACCAGAACAGGTTATAATTCTACGTCTCAGAACAGGACACAACCGACTCTGCAGTCACATGTATACAAAGTTCAAGATTGGCAACACAGCCATGTGTACATGTGGACAGGCAGCACAGAGTGCCAAACATATACTTCAAGAGTGTTCGGAGCATGAAACGCTGAGGCAGACATATTGGCCAGAGGAAACAACACTGGAATCAAAACTCTATGGGACACTGTATGAACTACAAAAGACAGTGAGTTTTATTAAGGAGACAGAATTACAGATATAGACATGTTTCAAGTGAACGAAAGAAGAAGAAGAAGCATTTTAAAAAAATGAGAAGTATTCTATGCAGTGGAGTAATTACAATGATTACGTGAGTATGTAGGTAGGAATGAGTTTTTCCTCTCTTGTCGAGAGGCATGCCATTTTCAACCAGTAGACAACAAAACCTTAATTAGGTTATATCAGGACACACTACCATAAATTATGAGAGGTAACAAAGACCCCGTGAGTTCTAGCATGTTATATAGAACCAATTCTTAATGGTTGTGAAGCATGGACGGTAAATAAAAGTTTCGGTGAGCTGGAGGCTACTGAGATGTGGTCTTTGAGAAGAATTTTTAAAATTCCATGAACAGCTAAGAAAACTAATATAGAATTCCTCAAAGATGCTGCAGTTAAAAGACAATTTGAAGCAAAAATTAGCAGCAGGAATCAATTTTTTAGGCCATGTGATGAGAAGAGCAAAATTTGAACATTTAGTAAACACCGGAAAGATCAATGGGAGAAGAGGCATAGGAAGACAATGAGAAAAGTTGCTGGAAGTGTTGTCACTGTGGCACGGAAGGGGGGAGGGTTGTCAGCAGCTCAGTTTATTAACTCCGCCGAATACTGATGGATCTGTCGGGCTATTGGCGCAACTAAAACAGCGACATAACACATTTCCATTCTCCGGACTACGTCCTGCTAGAAATCTAGTAGGACCATTGTCCTGCTGCAAATGAGATACAGTGGCAGTCTGAGAATGAACGCTGAAGAAGAACAAGAACTTATTAACAACACAAAAGACAGAGAGTTGTGGAGAAACGTGATCGCCTTCACCTATGCGCACTCAGAATGGCACTTGATTGATTGTGGTGAGCACATGCTTCTCATCACTACACTATTCTGGACTGCACGATTACTTGTTTTGTGACGTAAACTGTAATTTATTGTTTTCGTTTCTGATTAAGATATTTCCATCAGATGGAAACTTCAAAATGTCAACTGTCTTCTGCTTTGTTCGTTCTCAAATTCCCACTGGATATCTCTTATAGCAGAACAATGGTCCTACTAGATTTCTAACAGGATGTAGTCCAAGGAACGAAAATGCGTTGTACTGCTGTTTTATTTTAGTTAATGGTCCGATACATCCGACATTGCAGCTAATACGTTAACTGTTTTACCACTTCCACTAAACAGTGGACGTTTGCAGCCATATCACTAGTAGGCAAGCTATACGCGGGAATTGGTTCCCATAAGGCAAACTGGACACCATCTTGAAAGCTAACCCCAGTCTGACCTTTCCCCCGCTGTAGTTATCGTCATCAACATAACCACAGACGTGCACAATCAAATTTCTGTATTATTTACAGTACTATTACTTATATAATTTTATTTTCAGGGTCGTAGATACGTCTTCAGGAAGGAGGGGGGTTACCAAAAAAATGTAGTCCGCCCATCATTGATCATTCATGAATTGCATGTAATTTCTTTTTTCCCGGAGAAAGTTGATGATCTGTTTGCAAAAAATTGTGAAAGGGAGGGGGTCTGTGTGTATGGGTTACCCACCTTTTAAATTCTTAGTACTAAAAGTCATGTTCTGATTTCCGAATTGTGGGAGGTGTATGACCCCCCCCCCCCCCCCTTTTTCCACTCATTTATCTACAGGCTCGAGTTTTTGTTTTGTGATTGTTTTACTTCTGGCACATTTTACTTCTGATTTTATTTCTACTATATTATTTAACATTTTTACATCTCCTAGTCTCATTTCGACCAGAATCTGTTGCTCGTGATGTCCTTGCCATTCCACAAGTTTCCTTCTTTCTCTCTGAAATATATTCCTTTTTTGTTATCGTCAAATATACATAATCACAAATCTAGATTAGGAACAAAGAGATTCACAGAATGCTCTGCATTCAGGCATAGTTGGACGTGGACATCGATTGAAATTTTACCTAGTGAGGTCTGCGTGACTCACAAAGAAAAGTCGCTAACAAGTGATAAGCGTTGTCTCCCAGAGTCGTCATAACAACACTTTTAATCATTTAAAATATACGTCAATTGAGAAACGAAATAAAATGTCTGCCAGAGAAAGAATTGAGTTACCTCTCACGATTATTTTATTACAGTTTATGACCACTAGGTAATAGGATACAATTAAGAAACACGTGTGTAGGCATGACCCAATATGTATACTGAAGGTATGGTATTCTTACATACGCAGGCATTGTCCGATATGTATACTGTAAACATGGTATCCTTACATATGTAGGCATGGTTCGATATGTATACTGTAAACATGGTATTCTTACGTATGTAAACATAACTCTATATGTATAATGTAAACATGGTATTCTTACGTATGTAAACATAACTCAATATGTATAATGTAGACATGGTATTCTTACATATGTAGGCATGATCAGATATGTATCTGTATGCATGATATTCTTACATACGAAGACATAATTCGATATGCATACTGTAGGCACGGTGTTCTTACAAATGTAGGCCTAGTCCCTATATGTATAGGCCCTACTGTAGGAACGGTATTCTTATAAAAAAAAAAAGTCCGTTCAGATTCGTTTGCCGAGATGTTAAATTATTTTTATCAAAAACGTATTGTTCATTTGGATTGATCATTTGAAGTTAGGTTTAGAATAATAATGTCGCTATAGAAATATTTTTTTATCAAAGAAATGTGATCCAGTATCAAAGATACCTTATTTAACCTATATTAAAAAAAAGTTAATCTAAATTATAAACAATCGCTGGATTATGTAGATGCTTACATCTCACAGCTGATTATTAAATATAAAGGCATGACCCTCACGGTAGAATGTGCACCGTTCTAAAAGTAGTTGTTTCCACTGTACATTTGTATAAAGCAATGTTACATATGGAAATTCCCGTTTAGCACCAAATATTATTTTTCCTGAACTTAGAATTATGTGAAATCAAAAACGGCTATTGACTCGATTTCAAGTCACAAGTCAGAGGCACGTCTCAATATTTACAGAAAGTAGGCGGCACTAAGCATATTACCTTCTGCAAGTCTATGTGAGAATGAATCTGAAAGCGAAATATTTTACTGAGCATAACATTGCTATAAAGATTTATCAATACTTCTGCAGAGAGCGTAAAAAGGGACATCTTTATTGTTCTTTATCAAATCCTGAGAAGAGAACAATGCATATTTTAGGTTTGTGTAAACGTTCATTTGATCGAATAGTGGAAGCAAGCGGATATTTATTGCCAACAAATTCACGAAAGCAAGGAAGGAAAGAAAAGATAGACAGTTTCGATAAGGACCTAGTAAAAAGAGAAAAATGTAGAATGTTTGATAAAAACGAAGAAGTGACACTTAGAAAGTTGAAGATTTGGCTGAAAACTAATAACGACATTGAAATATCAAAAACTTTATTATGGAAAACTGTAAGAAATGCAGGCTTCACCTTTAGAAAGTATGCTGGTGGAAAAAACATTATTTGTGAAAAGCCACATCTGGTAGCTCTTAGAAGCAAGTATTTACGTGAAGTGAAGGGAATGCGCGAGAATGGTTATGATATTGTGTATTTAGATGAAACTTGGATCAACGCTCATCATACAAATGAAAAGGAATGGCAGTTAGCAGATGGAAGTATTAAAAGATCAGTACCAAGTAGTAAAGGGCAACGTTTGATAGTTGCACATGCAGGTAGCAGACATAATGGGTTGTTGCAGAATGCTCATCTAATTTTCATTTCAAAATCCATTGACAATAGAGACTACCACTCCGAAATGAATGGGCACATATTCGAAGACTGGATCGAAAAAAGTATTCTTCCAATATTAGATAGACCTTCTTGTCTGATAATGGACAATGCTTCATACCATAACGTAGTGAACGTAGAAGATAGAATCCCAACATCATCAAGTACAAAAGATGCAATCAAAACGTGGCTCATAAAAGAACACATACCAGTTACCGACAGGTACTTGAAACCCGAATTGCTTAACCTTGTAAAACAGACACAACGAACAAAGATATTTAAAATAGACAAGTTAATTGAAGAACATGGTCATAGATGTTTGAGACTACCTCCATATCATGCACACTTAAATCCTATAGAGCTAATTTGGGCAAAAGTTAAAGGACACGTAGCATCTACAAATACAACTTTCAAATTATGTGATATTGAGACACTTACAAATCAGGCTCTATCAAATATACATAAAGACTACTGGGTGAAATGTGAGGATCATGTGTTACGCCAAGAAGAGGAATATTGGAAAAAGGAAGGTTTGTTGTTTGTTCAGCCGAAAACAGTAATCGACCTATTTGACTCGTCTGATTATGAATGATCATTACTCTGATTAAGTCTACACTAAAAAAAGTTTGATTTGCAAAATTTACAAGTTGATTTGTAAAACATTTCATTGCTCAATACCACCCAAGCAATTCAAAAAAATGTTATAAGCAAACCATCAACCATTACTTATAAAAATTAGCCCGCTTGATTCAATACAGAAGTTCAGATATCTTGGATCAACTATTACAGACAAAATTTCCTTACATGAAGAAATATATGTACTTATTTCAAAGGCAGCGACAACATTTGTGAAACTCACACCAAGAGCATGGAACAATATCAAATTGACTCTACGAACAAAAGATATATTTTAAATTTTTTTACACCTGCCACCATGTAAAATTTTGTGGACACGCCTATGGGTCATCATTGCACTAGATTACTGTAAAATATTTTGTTTATGGTCGAAATAATATTTACATGGGCAAACATCAAAAGAATTCGCCGCTTTCAAATAACCGTTACAGCTAGACATCAAGTAACACATATGTTTTCGCGACATGGACATTTTAACAACGTATGCCAAAATTCATGTGAAATCATCAAGAACTTTTTGAATTATAAATCATAACATCTCGGCAAACGAATCTGAACGGACTGTAGGCCAGACCCGATATGTCTGCTGTAGGCGTGGTATTCTTATATATATATATATATATATATATATATATATATATATATATATATATATATATATATATATATATATATATATATATATATATATATATATAGATATATATATATATATATATATATATATATATATATATATATATATATATATATATATAGATATATATATATATATATATATAGATATGTAGGCATTATATGAGACAACAGGTATGCTGACGAACTGCATCACTAAAGATATACGTATTAGATAACACAGACAGAAATTGGGCATGAGCATAGGAAACATATGGACATGCTCAGTGTCCAAAGAGGATAATCAACATACCTAATACAACTTATGATTACACATACACACATATTAGATTACATAATTAGTGTTCCACATATATAAGGTGTCTGTACAGTCTCTGTGCGCTGACGTCACACAGATCCACACTAAATAATCACAATTCATATGACGTAATGATAAATGTCATCATAAATGTAGATTAGTGCACATAGTCTTTGTAGACACCCAGTATTTTAGACAGAATAATTACATTGTACACACCCAGTATTTAGACAGAATAATTACATTGTACACACCCAGTATTTAGACAGAATAATTACATTGTACACACCCAGTATTTAGACAGAATAATTACATTGTAGACACCCAGTATTTAGACAGAATAATTACAATGTACACACCCAGTATTTAGACAGAATAATTACATTGTACACACCCAGTATTTAGACAGAATAATTACAATGTACACACCCAGTATTTAGACAGAATAGATACTAAATATAAATTTGTATCAGAAGGTGGATATGTAGATGAAATATGACAAGCCTGTATAGAGATACTAGTGGACACGCAGAGACTAACATACGAGTAAATACAAGATATCAGACAGACGGGGGTGCAAAGGGAACGCATTGCTCTAAGCGGACCCAGGGTTAGCAGATAACCAAGATCCCAAATGTACCTCCACGCGGTGCACCCTGGAAACAGAAATACAGCAGCTCGTGCTGATTCTGGCCAAATCATTTGGGGATCGTGTCCGAGAATGTGGAGGTAGCAGATGGAAAGAGATTTGACTGCACAAGAGACAGACAATATCTCCGACACCACCAGCAGCACCACATAAAGCGACACTGTCGACATACAGTGAAGCTAGTCAGTCCAGTCCGAACATTGGAGGGGCGGCCAATGTAAAATGCACGTAAAGGTAAATGCATGGCGAGAGACAAATATATTTCATACAGAGTACAATGAAACAATGAAAGGGCAGAACAGCGCTAGAGGGCAGCGCGAACTGCAAATAGAAAGTGAAAAGTCCCTAGGAAAGGGAAACTACAAGCTCCGTCAGCTCGAGACGGGCTTCTAGTTACCAGAGTTCCTTACAGGCAGAGACCCAGACCCATCCATTGGCGTTTGGTAAAGCAAGAAGACCTAACCCAACTCTAATGTCGAGCCTTCCTAAACCGGAAATATGCTTGCAAAGAGAAAGGGTTCTGTACCCGATGGGCTTAGGCAAGAAAGGGACAACGATGGTAGTCCTGGTCCAACTCTACTGTCAAGGTTTCCTATACCGGAAGTACACTTGCAGAGAGAAAGGGTTCCGTACTCGATTCGCTCAGGCACAAAAGGGACAACCATTTAGCCCTGGCCCAACTCTACTGTCAGGTTTTCCTACACCGGAAATACACTTGAAGAGAGAAAGGGTTCAGTACCTGATGGGCTCAGGCGCTATTGGGACAAGGACGCTCAGCTGGAGAACGCCTTGCTCTCAAACGCGTGGTGTGAGACTCGAACTTGGACAAGGGGTACACGATGTCGGTGAATGACACCTCGGCTAAGAGGGCGAAAGAGCCAGGGTCCAACTCCTCTGTTGAGTTCTTCCCCTTAAAGAACCAGGCTCACGGATGAGAAACGGTTCATTAGCCAATGGGCACAGGCACAGCACGTCCAATTACACGAGGCAAGTTCATAGACAGTGGAACATCTCGTTCGAGTCAGACGAGAGCAAAACATCGTCTGGGCGAAGAGTCTCCACTACGCGTGCCTGGAGACAGATATAGAGGCTGTCACAGGCTAAGGGTAGCCCACCCGAATTGTCAAGGCATGCCGAAATCGGATGTGCTAGGCCTACAATGCGCATAACGGTGGCACAACGTAATCACGCTCCCGGCGGAAATCGCACGGATATCTGTGATGGTTACAATGGAGCGAACGAAAAACAAACAAACAAACAGACAGACGGATAGACAACCCTACCTGTTGACAGATACACAACTGCGAACTATAGAGAAGGCGTGAAAACTAATTTACGCTCATCAGACACCTTTCTGGGCCTCTAGACGAAACCACGTCTCTAAATAACTTTATTGCTTGAATAAAGTTCAAACATAACCGCCGAAACAGACGTTGACATCAGGGCACAACTGGCCCTTGCGACAGGTTTCTTTGTTGTTCCGCCCACCCACGCCGTGCCCGTAACTAGTTCAAGCACAACGTCAGCCTGTCGGCACAACATGGTAACTGTTATCGAAGGTTACGACTACGGGATTGTATATATGACGTGCCATGAAGCTTCTATAAGAAGATAACCTCAATATAAAGGCATGTCATCTACTAAGGTTTTCTGTTGCATAGTTGGTTTGTCTATTGAGCCATTGGTGAGACCCACAGACACAACCGCATGAGCGAAATGTGAATCTGGTCCTACTAGATTTCCAACAGGATGTAGTCCAAGGAACGGAAATGCGTTGTACTGCTGTTTTATTTTAACACAGCAACATAGTCTTGCTTGTCACTACGCAAGAATAATTCATTCTTTTAATTGATTACCGACTCGTGAGTAGCCTACCACAGTGACGCGAAAAAATGGTAGTGTTGTCTATTGTTTCAGTTAATAGGTAAAAAAAAAGGCCTCCAATGAGCGAATGTCACGTTTAGTTGTATCACCTCTATAGTTCCATGTGGATAGATAGATTCAGTGAAAGACAGTCAAACTGAGTGACAGACATACAGATAACTAGATAGGTAGACAGACGGATAGATGGATGGATGTATGGATGGATGGATGGACAGATGGATCGATGGATGGATGGATGAATAGATGGATGATAGATAGATAGATAGATAGATAGATAGATAGATAGATAGATAGATAGATAGATAGATAGATAGATAGATAGATAGATAGATAGATAGATAGATAGATAGATAGATAGATAGATAGATAGATCAGATGAATGTTATAAGCGATTTCAGCTAAGGAGATCCCTAATCCCAATTCATGATGTCACATATTGAAGATAACACGGGTTCATTACTTATCACTTATTGAAGATATCAAGACTTAATGATATTTCACATATTAAATATAAGTAGGCTTCACTATGTCGCATATTGAAGATATACAGGGATCATGATGTCCTATATTAAAGATAACAGGGGGCGATGATGTTGCATATTGAAGATAACCTGGGTTCATGGTATATCATATATTGAAGATAACCAGGATTCAATATATATGACATTTTTAAGGTAAACAGGGTTCTTGATGTCATATATTGAAGATAGATAGGGCTAATGGTGTCATATATTGAAGATAACCAGGGTTCATGATATATCATATATTGAAGATAACAGGGTTCGTGATGTCGTATATTGACATAAACAGGGCACATGATATCATATATTTAAGATAAACAGGGTTCATGATATCATATGTTGAAGATAACCAGGGTTCACGATGTCACATATTACAGATAACTAGGGTTCATGATGTCACATATTACAGATAACTAGGGTTCATGATGTCGCATATTACAGATAACTAGGGTTCATGATGTCGCATATTACAGATAACTAGGGTTCATGATGTCACATATTGAAGATAACTAGGGTTCATGATGTCGCATATTACAGATAACTAGGGTTCATGATGTCACATATTACAGATAACTAGGGTTCATGATGTCGCATATTACAGATAACTAGGGTTCATGATGTCGCATATTACAGATAACTAGGGTTCATGATGTCGCATATTACAGATAACTAGGGTTCATGATGTCGCATATTACAGACAACCAAGATTCATAATGTAACATATTTAAGATAACCAGAGTACTTGGTGTCATATATTGAAGATATCTAGGGTTCATGATATATTACATATTGAAGATAATCAGGGTTCATGGTGTATCACATATTGAAGATAACCAGAACCATGATATAAAAGTTGAAGATAATCTTTATTCATGATATCTCACATGTTGAAGATAGCCGGAGCTCATTATATATCAAATATTGAAGATAACCAGGGTTCATGATGTCAACTATTGAAGATTTCAATGGTTCATGATGTCGCATAATGAAGATAACCAGCGTTCACTATGTCATATATTGAAGATAACCAGGGTGCATAGTCCATTACATGTTGAAGATAACCAGGGTTCATGATTTATCACATTTTGAAGATAACCAGAGTTCATGCTATATAACATGTTGGATAACCAAGGTTTGAGTCTTTTATGGAAAATAACAGATTGTGTACCTTCCCTGATCACATCTTACATCGTTTAGATAGAACTTGAAGTAAGGTAGAGCGTCAACGCAGTTTTCGATTGGGCTACCAAAACTGTCTGGTTGCGCCGGTGCCCACATCCCTTTGTCTACAGCATTGTTGTTGCCAAACCATGTAAAGTCATTCTGATATTTAGCAGCGCCTAGCCAGTATTGACCGCTCGACCACGCTATTAATGAAGAAAAGAGAGCTTCTGTACATATTAGTATGATATTTATAATGCGGACATGTGAGATGTAGAGGTAATATACAGGTGATGGATGTCATGCAGACAGGTGTGATATAGAGGTAATATACAGGTGATGGATGTCTTGTAGATAAGTGAGATATAGAATTGATATACAGGCAGGTGATATTTGACATGTAGACAAGTGAGATATAGAGTTAATATACCAGTTATGGATTTTATGTAGAGAGGTGGTTGATGCAATATATACAGGTGAGATATAAAATTAACTCTATGTTAATACACAAGTGATTCATTTTATGTAAACAGATGGATGATGCCATGTAGACAGGTGATATATAGGGTTAATATACTGGTGATGGATGCCATGCCGACAGGTGAGATATAGAGGTGATAAACAGGTGGTGCATGTCATGCCGACAGGTGAGATATAGAGGTGATATACAGGTGGTACATGTCATGTCGACAGGTGAGATATAGATGGGATATACAGATGATGAATGTTACGTAAGTTGAGATAGAGTGACATGCAAGTGGTAAATGCCATGCCGACAGGTGATATATAGAGGTGATAAAATGGTGGTGCATATCATTACGACAGGTGAGATATAGAGGTGATATACAGGTGGTGCATGTAATTCAGACAGGTGAGATAGAGGTGTTTGATGTTATTTAGTAAGATATAGAGGTGATATACAGATGTTGCATGTTATGCAGACAGGTGAGATATATAGGTGATGTGCACGTGATATATATCATGCAGTCAGGTGAGATATAAATGTGACATACATGTGATAGATATCAAGAAGACAAGCGAAATATAGAGGTGATATACATATGATAGATGACATGCAGACGTGTGATATACAGGTGATAGGTGTCATGCAGACAGATGACATATAGGCGATATACAGGTAATGGATGTAATGAAGACAGGAGTGATATACAGTTGTTGGGTGTCATAAAGATAGGTTAGATATAGAGAAATACATAAGATTTACTTTTAATGGGTTAAAAAATTCAAATCAAAAATTCACTGTTAAAATATATGAATTGAAATGATGTACAAATCATTACTTTGCAAACAATCATCTTCTTCCTACGTTAACCTGGAACATGCTTATATCTGAAGTTTTGTCTTTTCGATAAATTTAACTGTGTTGTGTAACTTCGTACAGATTTCTAGAGTTTTTCTTCCAGTGATATTTCTCTGAGCCAGTGTATTTGCCTCAGTATTTCGTATTCCGGACATTTCTGAAGAATATACTCTGCTATCTGAGGGGCCTGTTCACATGTACACATGGCTGTGTTGGCAATCTTAAACTTTGTATACATGTGGCTGCTGAGTTGGTTGTGTCCTGTTCTGAGGCGCAGAATTACAACTTTGTCTGGACTATTCATAATTTGGTAGTCATCTTGTGTTGCAGTTAGTTTTATTATTGCTTTTATAATCTATTTCTTTTGACAGTACGATCATCAGGAGCTCCATTCTTCGCCAGACGATATGTTTTCTCGCTTCCAGATATTCCACAATTTACTGGAATCTACTGTATCCATCCATCACATAGCTACTTTACAATGATTTCTTAGGTCGACTAGTAATAGTTACAAGTCTGGATGTTTTTGTTTTTTACTGGAGCGCTTGAAATGCTGGTATTGTATCTGTCAGAATATTACAGGCTGTAAATCAAGATTCCTCTCAGCAGTTTTTCGATTGCCACTTTGATTGCCTGGATGGTGAATGCCTCTTGACCTACTTATACTTTCAAGTAAACTTCAATTGCACTAAATCCTCCACATAAGTTCGGAGTTGTGAAACGATGTCACTAAACCACCTCTCCCCTCCCCCGTCGCACATCGCACAGACATAACTGAGACTGGTAGGCGATACATGGAACAAGTTAATGAAATTCTGCTAATCACTGGTAGCAGACATAATAACACATATGTGTGACAGATTGTCGGGCTTGCCGAGAGTCGAACAAGGACAATTGACGAAGGATAATACTAAAATCAGCCTACCTTTATTTTGCTCAGATAGTACTTTGAAAAAAGTAAAGAAGAAGAAAATAGACACCGTAAGAAAATAACGGTTATTAAGTGTTGACGAGACAGGGTTATTAACGGAGTTAGATAGCGTGAATATTCAATCAGCCGTGACCGAAGCACGAGAATGGTATGGGAGAATAAAATATTGCCAAAAACTGTTAGTTTAAGAAATTTTGCGTATAGAATAGAATATTCTGGAAGGAAGAGATTGTTGACAACCTTGAGTGGAGCAAAATCGAGTAAAACTAGATTAGCAGAAAAGCATTTGCGGACAAAAGCGTGAATACACATGAGTATTCAGCAAGATTGAGATGCAAAACTCCGTCCAAAAAAGTGAACATAACGGATTGTAATCAATCTTAAGTGATCAGTCGTTCATTTGTTATGCTAAAAATGTTTGTGAAGATCTAGGCATCGACATTGTTCTTCGTCGAATAAGAAAAACGAAAAAGATGGCTAATGAGAAAGCTGCAGATGCTGGTTTAAATTATGGTATTAAATTAAGACAAGAAATGTTAGAATCAGTGGTCAGAATAAGGACAAAAAATAAAGACCAGGTTTCAGCAACTGCATGAGCTGAATGTTAAATACTCTTTACTCACATGAAACAACTTGTTAAACCCAGATTACAAGTGTGAATTCGAAGAAGAGCCTAGTGACATCGATGTGAAAGAGTTTGAAATCGAAAGAGAGAGATTACGCAATTTCGTCGCTGTAGCTGATGCAAAAGACCAAATTAAAGTTATGAAGGGATCCTTTGAGATTCTGGAGTTTATTCAACAATGCAACTATCGTATTAGCGTGCCGAATATCATGATAATGCTTTGTATATTTTAACAATAGCTATCATCATTGCAACATGTAAACGAAGCTTCTCAAAGTTAAAGTTAATAAAAAAAATTACTTAAGGTCTACCATGAGCTCCACAAGATTAAGTAAGGTAGCCATTTTGTCAATAGAACAAAGTATCACGGACGACATTAATTTTGATGTCATAAACAATTTTGCCGCCCCTAAGGCTCGAAACGTTAACTAATAATGTATTTTTATTTATGTGCATAATATGTTTTCAAATAAATATTTTCGTCCAGTATTTTAACAATTGCTGACTTATTTTTTTTTTTAAATGTCACAAGGGCGGAAAATTATGATTCCGTCCCGCACGCCATTGACCCACGCTACGCTACAGTGTCCTCATGTAATTTATGTCCATGAAAGAAAGTTCTTATTAAAGATATCTATGTGCAATACAGTTTCATTTCTTTTAGAAGTTAAGACTTAGTTAAGGTTTCAGATGGGACCATCATCTTTTAGTTCACAGTCGCACAACAAACATCAGAAGAAATACTTTAACAAAAATTCCAGATTTGAAAACACTATACGGAGAAGGAAGAAAATGAACCACGGAACATGACATCAACAAACCAAACAACTAAAGAAGACAACCACTAAAGAAGAATTGTAAAGTGAGACCACCTTACCAAAGGAGTTATACTGTACCAGTTAATTGCTGGAGAGTTAATCAAAGAACTTTTCTACCAAATCCTATTGATTCTTAAATCTGTGAACAAAGAAAATTGGATGAACAGATGGGCCATGGGAAACACTGGGAGGGAAATCTATAAATATATGACCAGCCCAAATCCTAAAGACAATATCAACCTCCTGGAAAGAAAAGACCAGAGTATCATATTCCGACTGCGCACACAACATGTACAGCTTAACAATCACCTGAACAGAATACAACCACAACACACTCCAGGGTGCCGGCTGTGCACTCATCCATATGAAACTGTTGACCACCATCTTTTTGAATGTCCAGCGCTGGATGACATCAGGAAAATGCTTCTCCCTCCAGGGCCAGATAAATGGAACACATTATATGGAACAAAACAACAACTCACAAACACATGCATATATCACACAATGGCATTGGGTCAAAGGGCATGAGCCCATGGACCGCTGGATCAGCAACCAACCAACCAACCAACCAAATCCTATTACATATTATGGCACATATTATGGTATATTAAGATAAACAATTTTGACATAGAAAATATAAATAGAAAGATAGAAGATAGGAGAAACTTTCTAATAATACATTTACTCTTACTTCACTACATTTACTCTTACTTCACTACATTATCATTACTCTGGGGATGACTATAATTGACGTCGACAATTTTTGGCAAATATTTGAAATTTTAACACCTTCCAACTCACCCCCCCCCCCTTCAAAAACTGTCAAAAATTCAGGGAATCCTTACTTGTTCAATTTCAAACGAAAAGAAGAATCTTCCTTGAATCTCTTAATAATATTCACACCCCCCCCCCCCCCCCCCCCCATGTAAGATAAAAATAAGAAAGAACTACATTATTTTTTTCAGATTTTTGAACAATATTTCATATTCAAACAATTTCATCAGTATATTTTTAAAAAAAAGTTTTGTTGACGTCAGCTTTTGTCACACCCTCACCCCCTTTCTTATCAACAACTATCAAACTTTTTCAGACAAAACCCCCTAATTGTTGTAGCAATTTATGGAAAGTCACTAATTTTCCATGACAATCATTGATTTTGTTTTAGTTTTTAAAGACATCACTGCCGTCTTCATAGAAACCATTTTGTTTGACGTCAGTCTTATGTCCAGGTCTCAGTTGTGTCCTGTGTTATTTTATTAATTACTGTCATTGTATTTACAGAAGTTTCAGTTCGATCAATAGGCACTATTGACATGGGATTTTCTGGTATCGCGATGTAGACTATCGGGTTTCTATTATTGTTCAAGCTTCCAACAAACGAAAGCTATTGGGTTATTCCATTGATCCGCATTTCTCTTTGAAAGTTCGGCCTTGAATGACAATCATCATCAATAGATGCCATGAAATAAGTAAATAAAAATAGGTACAAGTTTTTACCAATATTTGTAAATAATATATACTAGAATTACAAATATTGGTAACACGTACCTGTTTCCATTCATTTCTACATTTGCCTTGTGTTACCACAGTTCCCTCATTTCCAGTTCATGTTGTTTTCCGACACTGGAGTTATATGTCTTGAATATCCGGTACTGGTTGTATTTGAAAATAGTGTGACAATCATGTTATGGGTAACTGTCAACTTGATATCGTTATGCCTGATTTCTACCGTCGGCGCAACATTAATTTGTTCGTCACCGTTGGTATTACAAGACTTGTAGACTAAATTTGGATTCATCTTTATAAAGTGATGCATGTGACTGTTATCAGGATTTTCTTTGGCTGTTTACACAAAGTAGACGCAAAGTGACCAATTAAATCACAGGAAAAAACAAATGTGTCACTTTAGATTGATTAATATGACTAGCCATCAGAACTATGTAAATGACAAAATACACTGTTTACAATGTTCTGTTTTTGACCAAGGTAAAAAGAGATATTTCTTAAAGCTCCGAATTTCTGGTTCAATTTCCGTCAGACTTAAGAATTATTTTCATGTATCCCCACGCTTTCTACCTGAACGTATTTCTAAAATTGGAAACTAGCATTGTTATCAATTTTACTAGGGTGTGGTCAGCTATGAATTGAGAACCCAATATCCCAACATGGCATGCCTAAACTGTGAGTCAATTTTCTTGATTATATCGCAAAAACTGACAAAAAATAGATATGACCTTTTGAGTGTTTCACGATTTAATTTTTATTTTCACAGAAAAGGACATTTTCTTGATACAGTACCTAAAGAACAGAGAATGCGAAACAGTGCTGAACCACAGCTGAGTCCCTCTCAGTTTGGCTTCAGAAGGGGAGCAAGCTGTACAGACACACTTTTCACATTGAGACAACTGAGTGAAAAATCAATCGAATACAATCAAGATTTAAACACAGTATTTGTAGACCAAGAAAAAGCATTCAACAGAGTAGATAGAAACATTCTATGGGAAACCTTAGAAATATATAACATCAGAGGACTACTGTTAGATAATATAAAAACGATATATCAGAAATGTCAACGCTCAGTAAGAACAACAGATGGAATGACTGAACATTTTGAAACAAGATCTGGAGTAAGACAAGGATGCGTACTTTCACCCCTACTTTTCAACATATACATGGACAGAATAATAAAATAAGCTCACGTCAACAAAGAGGAAAACATTGCAAATAAACAAGATGAGAACTTAATAATGAAATCAATGAACTATTATTTGCCGATGATCAAAGTTTAATATACAAAGATGAGGAAACTTTGCAAAATCACATCAATGCATTGCTGTTAGCATGTCAGAAGTACAACATGAAAATTAATGTACAAAAAACAGAAGTTATGAAAATTAGCAAGTCTACAACACTAATGAATATAACAATAAACACCAAAGTGAAACAAGCCAAAGAATTTAAATATCTAGGCAGCATTTTTTCCGAAGATGGAAGACTAGACAGAGAAATAGAAGCAAGGTGTCAGAAAGTAAACACAGTGACCTACCAACTTTCACCATTACTTCTTCACCCAGACCAAGATGGAAATTAAAAAACAAATAATATTTACAATTTGTATACCAACACTGTGCTACCAATGTTAAACATGATCTTTAACAGCCTCGCAGCAAATGAGAATCATTACCTGTGAAATGAAGTGTCTGAGAAAAGCTGCACGGGTTACTAAACTAGATAAAATAAGAAATGAAGAAATTGTGAAAAGAGTTGGTATAATATCATGTATCGAACATATTGAGAGACAGCAAGTAAAATGGTTCGGTCACCTTATGAGAATGAAGCCAAACCAAATACCAATAAGAGCATATAACACAAGAATATCTGGGCGTACGGTCAAAGGTAGACCACGAAAACGGTGGATAGAAAACATAAAGATAGCCTTGAACAAACATGGACTAAATGCAACCTCGGCGACACATCTGGCCTTGGAACGACAACTTAAGCTACCACCCCTACGCTTAACGGCAAGTGTGAATGCGATCAACAATCATTCACCTGTGGAAAGACAATACACAATAGATACAGTACTAAAATAACCAAAAAATAACGTGAGGAAATCGGGTATCTCTGCATATCACCAGAAAATGCCGCAGGACTTTTATCCATTCATACATCCATCAATCCATTCATCTATTTCTATATCTATTTATTTATGCCCGCCCGCCATGTTGATCTTTTACAAAAGATTCTGGACATGTTGATTCTGGACAAAAATTAATCTGATATAATTGAATATTTGACGAAATAATTTCATAGTTATAATTGTTGTTTTCCTAACATAATTGACTACTCAATTGAATGGCTATAGCATAGTTAATGTTGGTTTTATGTGTTCCCCTGATGGATAATGATGAAACTAAAATGTAATTACCTGTATATTAATTTACATTGGAATTTTGACGAATTATGCATCATGTGAAGGTAAATGAAAGTAGTATTGTGGTCAGTCATTAGAATGATATACTTTCATAGTTTACAAACTTTTTATAAATTGAATAAAAAAATGTTTAAAATGTCAACTTACAATATAAAAATATCATAAAGAACAATATACTTTTGATAATGGGCAGACAAAACCAAAGACTGGACAGGTAAAAAAATGTCCACACGTATCTGTATTGTTGCAGGTAGAGCTCGCCGGTGTAATATGTGAGTGAGGCAGCCAGTGAATTACCCCTACAAACATGAAGGCTTATTGGTTTATAGGTGGATGGATATTTCTTTATCTTGAAAATGTTATGGTAGTATATTCGGAGAGATTGCCTTTATATTTGTGCAGGAGATGCGGGGGTTGAAGGCAATGAGCGAGCCGATATACTGGCGAGCATGTCTACAGTGTAAATAGGTGTATAAATGGAGCGATCTAACATAGTTAATGCTTTACGTGGCGTCATCCGCTCATAAGATTTCTTAAAATGTTAATCATGGTCGCTCTACAGACTATGCGAGATTAATGTAAAAGATCGGAAATACCCATAAAAAGATACATAACAGATATAGAAGTCATAAATCAGCACCAAACTGGAACTGCTGGCAGCTACAATCTGGTGGATTTATTGAGATGATGATCATAGTACCTATGGATTTGCTCGGAGTGCGCTGATGACAAACCTACAGTCATAACTCAAATTCAAATGTGATCAAATGAAGCATAAGATCATATACATTGACACACGCTTATGATGTCAGTAACAAATAGAACAATAACTACATTTCTCATAAAAATTGTCATGTTAAAAAAATAGTTGAAAACGTCCAATTCGTAAAGTATTATAGAATTATACTAAATCTACAACCTACTAGGCTACACTTCATGAATATTGTGTGTGATATAGAGATGAGTAAATGTCCTTGTATAGTTACTGTCTTCCCATAGTTCTAGAATTGGCAATAATTATCTACAGCTCTGGTTTTATTTCTATTGAATTATGCAGACTGGAGTTATCTGGGTTTTCTGACATGGCGAATAAGATATATTTCTAAAACGTCAGTAGTTACACTGAACGCCACATAACTACTGCTTCACATACATTGAGAAAAGGAAAATACGTTTCTTACTGGAGGTGGACATCAGGAATCCGCGCAAAAAATCTAGCTCTTCCATAGAATTGATTTGTATAATATCCCCTGCTAAATTCTTGCACGCTGCCCTACTATCTTGCATTGTATCAAAAGTAGAAATAATTTTCCAACATCTATCGACAGCTTTGGCATACATATATGGGCACTCTGTGAGAGATATAATGATTGATAAATATATAAACAAATAAACAATTATATCAACAAGTGTGATTATAAAGAGCCAAAGTGAATCAGTAGCAATACAAATACAAAATAATATGTGGGTATATAAATGATCCCATCGTGCACAATGGTTAGTGCACTGGTTCTTAGTGTTGGTGGTTCACGTTCGAATTTCTATCCTAACTTGATTCTTTTTTATTTTATGATCACAAACCGCTGGTTGGTTTCGAACATACTGAACAAACACAGATATGGGCCTATACACTGAACAAACACAGATATGGGCCTATACACTGAACAAACACAGATATGGGCCTATACACTGAACAAACACAGATATGGGCCTATACACTGAACAAACACAGATATGGGCCTATACACTGAACGAACACAGATATGGGCCTATACACTGAACGAACACAGATATGGGCCTATACACTGAACAAACACAGATATGGGCCTATACACTGAACAAACACAGATATGGGCCTATACACTGAACAAACACAGATATGGGCCTATACACTGAACAAACACAGATATGGGCCTATAGACTGAACAAACACAGATATGGGCCTATACACTGAACAAACACAGATATGGGCCTATACACTGAACAAACACAGATATGGGCCTATACACTGAACAAACACAGATATGGGCCTATACACTGAACAAACACAGATATGGGCCTATACACTGAACAAACACAGATATGGGCCTATACACTGAACAAACACAGATATGGGCCTATACACTGAACAAACACAGATATGGGCCTATACACTGAACAAACACAGATAGGGGCCTATACACTGAACAAACACAGATATGGGCCTATACACTGAACAAACACAGATAGGGGCCTATACACTGAACAAACACAGATATGGGCCTATACACTGAACAAACACAGATATGGGCCTATACACTGAACAAACACAGATAGGGGCCTATACACTGAACAAACACAGATATGGGCCTATACACTGAACAAACACAGATAGGGGCCTATATACTGAACAAACACAGATAGGGGCCTATACACTGAACAAACACAGATATGGGCCTATACACTGAACAAACACAGATAGGGGCCTATACACTGAACAAACACAGATAGGGGCAAATACACTGAACATACACAGAGAATGTTCTATACAAGCCCGCAGTTTAGGGGTCGGGGGTTCAAACCCCCCCCCCCCCCCCAATGGAATATGATTTTTAGTACCTGAACTAGCTCAAATGGCTTGTTAAAAGCAAAATTTAGCGATTTTTCACCAAAAAATGCATCACTTTTTTGTCAAATCATAAATCTGGCACTAAAATCGCACGTATGACTTTTCTTTGTAGGTACACCGTTCCCCCCCCCCTCCTCCTCCTTGAAGATCATATCTATGGTACCGTGCCTATACACTAAATAAACATAGATATAAATGGAGCAAATATAAATACAAACTGAACAAATATACATATACATTGAACTAATTTAGATATAAACTGAACAAATACAGATATACACTGAAGACATATAGATACACACTGAACAAATATCGATAGTCAGAACACAAACACACTAAACAAACACCGATTTCAGCTGAACAACCTCAGATGTAGTACATATATGCCTACACTGAACAATAGCAGATATACATTGAACGATAACTGATATACACACACAAAAATCAGGAATATAATGAATCAGCACAGATATACTGTAAAAAACCTAGATATACACTGAACTAGAGTGCGTTCATAAATATTTGTCCACCGATATTGTCTATTTTCTCCGTAACTGCTGGGTGTTTTGGCTTCATATTTTGCATGAGTGCATTATTTCATTACCTCGTTACAGTTTTATGATTAATTATTATCTAAATTAAACGGATTTATCGCAGCAGTCGCTACGAATGTTGTTTTTAAGGTAGTAATTATTTTATGTGGAAATGAAATTTTAGGTGAATTGTTGGTATAGGTGTATCGTCCATTTGTTGTAGCATGGCTAAAAATGAAGTATTCCGAATGTAATATTTTTCTTTCGTTGCATTGAGATTATATATACAGAGATATAAATTTAACAGTTAAACGTTTATTTAAGTGTATTATTGTTTATAATATCGTAAATTTAAAAAAAAACGTACACATACATTGTACATACCGTAGTCATAATCATCTTTGTCCTAGTGTTAAGATTCTAGATATTTTTTGTTGGCATTCAGAAATCTTTTATCAAAACATTTTCTGAGTTCAATCTACAATGCGGTGAAAACTAAGTATCCAGCATTTCATATTATCAGTCTATGCCTTTTGTTTTTCACCTCTTATCCTAGCACCTTTTAGTTTGCTCTGCATGAATGTTTTAGAGAGAACTTCTTTTCTCAGCAGAAGACTAAATCACAAAAGCTTACTACATTTAACGATTGTCAGTATGGTTTTGTTGTCCAGCAATGCTAGACTATATATTATATATTAATATCACATATGTCTTTACATTGATAGATATGTCACATCGGCTGTGTTGTTTTTTTATGTTCACTATTACATTGATGTTATCAATATCCAACTTCTTTTCGTCTTTCACCTGTACTTGTTTAGAGTTCTTTATATTGTTCTATTCATAATCCGATGAATCGTAAAGATCGATAATTGTAGTTGGTTGAATGAAGCGTAAACAATCTTTCTGTCACTATTCTTATTTCACTTTTAATATATGGTCCTCACATTATATCCAGAATTCTTTGCCAATGGCAGAGAGCATAGTGTACACTATGGTCATATATTTTCATAAATGCCATTTTCTGAATATCATTTAGTAAGGTTTTTTTTTTTTATTTTCCACTGCTCCCATAATTTTAGCCCAAACAAATTCTATTGGATTTAAATATGGATGGTACGGTGGTAAACTTATACATCTATGGAATGTCCATGCTCCTCTACAATTTCATCAATGTGGAAAGTCTTCGATCTATGTGCATTCTTTATCAACAATAGTAACTCACGTTTCATGTGCATTTCAGTAAATGGAATATGTTCTTTTCTAAGTCATATTTTAATCTCTTAGTAGATAATGATGTAGGAATATTATCTTCACATGCAACAACATAGTGGTAATAAACGTTGTCCATAACCAGACAGAAGGTTGAATCTAATGATGGAAGTAGTCTTTTCGATCCACTCTCTAAATATATGACCATTTATTTTAGCATGCTCTCTTAATAATCTCTTTATCGAAATTATCTACAAATTTTTTTTTATTTCTCAAATTTTTTTTTTAAATTATGATTATCTTCGCGTAATCACCTTGATAGTGTTTTGTACTTTATACCTATGGCATATTGTGTTCTTTTTGATGGCTAAGAAATACAATGAAATAGAGTACAGCGTCACGCATTGTCAAAATAAAACAAAAACATGACAAGATTCGCACTTAAAAACATTTCACGGCAATATAATTCAATTAATGATGACGTCTTCGTATTTAATCATTCTTTTAATTGTCTTTTTATCGCCCTTTTAAGAGCTTTTTTCAGAGCCGCGTAGCACAGTGGTTAGCGCATTGGCTTCGCATATGAGTGGTCATTTGTTTATTCCCCAGTTGAGGCGATTCCCCAGTTGAGGCGGAAATGTTTTTTCAGATCGCAAATGCTCCCAGGTCGACCCAGCCTTAAATGGGTACTGGATTAATCCGGGAAGTAAAGACTCTGAGGGAGAGGAGATGGCTACCGTCCTCATTTGCAGAGTCTGAAATGTGAGATCGCTAACATCTCACATCCCTACGGCATTAATAAATGCTATGTATTACTTTACTTACTACTACATTCACACTTTGCCTAACAACCAATGTGTAATAAGAGAGCAGAAAACAACAATAAACAAATAAGACGCATTACTACTCATTGGCAAAATATATGGTAATTAATATCGTAACCCGTCTACTATTATGACTATCAACAGAAAAATATTACTACCTTAAAAACGACATGGTAGCGACAGCTGCGATAAATCCGTTTAATCTAGATAATAATTAAGCATAAATCTGTAACGTGGTTATGAAATAATTTACTCATGCAAAATATGAAGCCTATACACTAAGTAATTACGGAGAAAAAAAACAATATCGGTGAACAACTATTTATGAACACTATAGCACAAATAGACTGAGAAATTACATATAAACACTGAACAAATACAGATAAGCATTGAACAAATATAGAGATACGTTGAGCAAGCACAGGTATTCTCCGAGCACACAATTGTTCCAACATATTATTTCCGGAAGTGCTGCTGCTACTACTGGAACCACTAGTCAAGCAAAAGGAATTAAACAGGTTACTAAAACACTTACCTTGCCTATTAATAAAAATATATAAAAAATTATATATAAAAAAACATACAATAAAACTAAACAGGACAATTCTTCACGTATCGGCTCAAATTGAACCTTTTTCAAGAGACAAACAACAGAAAACTACACAATAAAAAAACAAAATAAATGACTTTAGATTTCATCAAGCCCCGTCTCCATGACGCAGGGATGGCAACGCATCTAGTAAAAGAGAAACTGCATGCATTCATTATAAACAAACTGGAAAGTGGGAAATTAGAGGCACTATAGATGTGGTTGGGATGTTTATAATGAGTGCAAGAATAATAAAAGAAAAAGATAAGAAAAATACCCCTTTTGTCACTTTATCAGACAGGCAGGTTTTAAGAACATAGTCACAACAGGCAAGACTGAAGGGGACGTGAGAAATATTCGTTTGACAACCTAGCAAGGCATGGAAACAACGATCCTGATAACAATACTGTGAACAGAGAACCATGGTCACCTACGCCAAACAGAATGACATATGATAATGATAGATGAGTAATGATGAGGTTGTTTGGTAGTGGGGTGAGTGGGTTTGGGGAAGGAAAGATACAAGAAGAATCATCATTTGAAAACGCATGGAATGAATGTGATACCAAATATAGACATAAACATATATATAAAACCAAACCTAAACATACATAGAAATGTATAAACACACCAAGAGTTAAGAAATAAATATATAACAAAATGGACACAGATGTGTGAAGGATACCCAAATAAAATGCACAGGCATGTAAATGTATTCACACATAGGAAAGGGCTCACACCGGAATAGGCATACATATTGACACAGAATGGAGATACGTGCATTAACATAAGCAAGCGCTCATATATATATATATATATATATATATATATATATATATATATATATATATATATATATATATATATATATATATATATATATATATATATATATATATATATATATATATATATATATATATATATATATATATATATATATATATATATATATATATATATATATATATATATATATATATATATATATATATATATATATATATATATATATAAAAACATAAATATGAACATGCATCCACATAAACACTCTCTCACATAAATAAAAACAATAACATGAACATTCGCACACATAGAAACATATACATATATTAATGTAAATATAAACATTCGTTCACATAAAGATAATGCTATAACAACTGCATATGTATACATACAAATGTGTGGCCCAAAGTAATTGTGTGGATATATAGAACCATGTAAAACAAAATGCATATACAAATAACTATACATGTGTGGGAACCCATCGAAGAGACAACTGCAATAACAACGAGGAAATCAAAATCTAAATATGTAAATGATTTAACAATAACAAAATGGCATTCTAATGTACAATTGATGGACTAGAGTACAAAATAATCACATATTGACATACACAAACGAAAGAAGACATAAAGGAAATATATAGAAGTACGGTAAACACAAAAATAATTACTCACGAAAGTGTAGAAAGACAAATAATTACAAGAATCAGTGCAATACGGGAGTAGAGGGTATAAAGAAAAGGTGGGTAATTTAAACAAAACGGTGATTAATGTTCATTACGTGTTGTTGTAAGACACCCATATGACAAATGAGACGATATTCCAAGGACTGACGTTGCCGGTCACCGGTATAACAACGTAACAAACCGGTTACAGAGACATCAGAGCTACCATGATGTGACGG